>JAMPIV010018892.1:100000-187500 GCA_024509875.1 Oreohelix idahoensis | reverse complement strand
CACTAAAACCGGGAACACTGCAGAACGTTATCTTTAATAATAAATAAGAAATAGTTTTACTGTTTACGCACGGTTTTTATAATCTTCACATTTAATCTCCGATTTTGTTTTTCACCCCTTCATTCGTCTTCTTTTTCGTTTCTTAGTCTTCCTCTTCTACTAAGAGGTGTAGAGGTGTAGCTAAGAGAGCTAAATCTCTCTTGTCATGAAATAATATTTGAAGACAAACAAGTGATTGGCCTGTTGTGCCATGGACTTGTTCTCTAATAAATTCATAACGCTATGAAACTCCATCCTTCTGCATCTTTATTCCAGCCATTGTAGCGATTTTTAAGCTGCTTTTTACTCATTCTTCTTCTACCTTAAAGTCTAGAGGTTTTCATGGGAACGTCATCCAAACAGACACGAAACCACTGCCTTGCTGCCTGATAAACTGAGAGGGCCCGTTGCCGGGAACACCACGCACAGTCTTCCGAGACAGCGTCTGCCAGCGCTTTCAGCCATTTATACACACGTGAATTTATTCATCTTGTAGCATCACGGCGAAGACATTGTCAAAAGCAATTGAAGCGCAGTTTGCGTCTGTCAGCTCAAGAGTACCAAAAAACAAAAATGAAATTAGAAGCCACTACTTCAAGAGCATCTTAATGCCAAACCACAACATTCCTGCAGTTAGGGCTACTGTACACGTGGCTCATACTTTCTAAGAAGCGGAAAATGGATGTTCATTTATTCATAAACCATTAACACGTGTTAAAACAGTGATCACCAGTCGGGGTTTCGGGAGATATCGAAAGGGGTTTCGCGGGACCCCTTGAAACATAAAAATGTGAAATTATGAGAGAATTAGTGTCCGCGATTATCAGTGGCGGAATCATTTTCGTGTTCTCCCAAATTTCTATTTCTTTTCCCAGTTGGTATATAAGGTTATTTGGAATGGCTATTAAAGAAAAGTGAGTCCTGTACCGACAGGAAAGGATGAATGTGGCCGGGGTGTAGGTTTCTTATTAGTACCGGCACGGCACTAGATAGTGTTCTATGTTTTTCGAGTGAGTTTGTTTAACTGGCCATTCGCCAGAGGTGTTCCTTAGCTCACTTAGGTATAGTGGACCAGGTTTGTATTGATTTTATTTAAAGTCCTCTCAATTGCTGGTGTTGTTTTATTTGTTAAGAGTCTTGTAAGTTGGGTAGAAATGTAACATATTCCTTACAATAGTCAACTGTATTAACATCATCAACAGCTGGTAATTGTCAAATGTTTATTTGTTTGCTTTCAACAATGCAACGAGTCAATTCAAACATCTATATACAAAATGCAGTTCATCAGTTTATGCAGACATGCATGCCAGCGGCATTTATATTCATAATCAGGCACTGTGTTACTGCTGATTCAAAGTTCATATTTTATCTCCTATATATTTTCCTTCTGTGATCCTGTACCAGGGGTTAGCACTTCTTGTGCTACTGGGTTTCTTTTTGCTTTATCTATCTCACCATATTTTCCTCGGTTCGTAGGGAGATATATCATGTTTCCACTTTTCTTCAATCTAAGTGCATGTCGTCGTTCAGAGACATGGTCTAACCAAATACCTTGGCAAATCAAAAGCATGAAAATTGGTTCATACTTACACAAGATCTGAATCAAAATAATCATATAACCACATGATGATCCAGAATACAATACTGAATAAACTTTGACACTTTTTGTTGAGTTCTCGAACAAAGAATTATTGAACCGAAAGAACACATCTTTCTACATCGCGGTTCAAATCAAGACTGCTCAATTATGGCGTCCGTTTTCGCTGGGGAAAAGCTTCTGAGCTCCCTAATTGGGTAAAAAAATCACGTGACTAATTTTTGACACGTAACGCGACTCTTAGCCTAATTAAAATTTATGCCACTGAATTACTTTATAATCTGTTTCTAGGAAAGTAGAAATTGATATGCTAATCTGGGTTTTATTTTTCTTTGGTTAGAAAATCAAATCTTAAAAAATATCCCAGAAATTTCCTAAGTTCAATAAAATTTTCAGATAAATTTAAAGTTCAAAAAAATTGTCTAAGTCCAAAAATATTTCAGAAAAATTTAAACTAATTCCTAAACCTGGGTTCCTATATGTATATATGTTACTGTCTTCCTTAAATAGGCCCTATTAATGGACATCATCTCAAAAAAATGCAAACTATCTTTCATATCAATGCATATTTCAACCAAATTTACCAATTGGCAACACTGGCCAACGAAATCTTCAAAACATCCATAAGGTCATCACTCAAAAATGTGACGAGTGGCAACATTGGGAAACATGAACAACACAAATTCCGTTTATCATAATACAATTTCATTTCGTTCAAAAATATAGTTGACTACATTCTCTTAGATATGGTGGGGGGGGTGGGGGGGTTATGTCTTCTCTGTTCCTGTTATTGGCTCCATATTATAAGTCTGCAAGTACTTAAAAAAAATTTTTTTTTCTTCCTGGCGTACTTATTTATTTTAGTTTCCAAGTACTCTGCAATATTCCAAGAAATGTCCAAAATCTCCAATTCCTTATGGTAATGGTAATCCACTTTCATAGAATAGCCAATGTTCTCATGGGTATTCATCATTTTCTTTTGTCTCTAGTGAATGAGCTACTTGCTCATTATTACATGTGGAAAACATCTCTAGACATAATATGCATATATTTTCAAACGATAATATAACAAGCATCATTTTTATATGCAATCATATTTTACACAATGCAAATACTCAAAACCTCATGGCCAATCTTTATTAATTTGTATCTGAATTTTCTTCCTGTAGTAAATATTCTCCAAGTGATTCTAGTATGGGTGTGTTTCAAGTGTCCATCACTGTAGAAAATGTTCTATATGTTATTTTTTTTTTTTTACAAAATGCACTGTTTTTCTCCAAAATATGTGAGTTATACGTTTGGTGGTGATCCTGTCCATAAGTCAGTTATTTCTAATCATTTACTTCTTTTCCGTTAACACAGTATTTTTCCTGTGAACCCTTTCTTAGAAATATATATATATATATATTTTTTTTCAAAGATCTTCTTTGACTTACAATTCATAAATTTTCAAACATCAAATTATTCAGCAACCAACAGACGAATATAATACTATCATTTTATGAAATACAAGGGAAAAGGAAATTATATTTTCAAATCATCATGAATTTTCTATTTCGGTTTCTGTATTACTTTATTTTCTCTGTTAAGACAACTGCTTATACTCTTGACAATATGTATCCATGTTGTCACTCTCAAGGCATCCTTGTATACAGTTTACATATGTCTCTTTTTTTTTTTTTTTTCATAACTCCAATTTATCATTTATGGTGCTCCAATATCATTGAATCCCTTCTAGTCTTCCTGTTATCTTGAGAATTCATCCTTAGTAACTCCCTATGTACCTTATATAGCAATACATTTATCAAAAACACATCAAACAATTATTTATGGAACAATCAACTGAGATGTAAGAACATTTTGACAATATGAGATGAAAAAATTGTGTACATTATGTGCAGGATTGTCAACCCCAGCTCTGCCTTCGCAGGTCGAAGGTTTGTCAGAGCCGTGCGGTGTTTATAACATCTGGTGAATACAGCCAGATGGGCAGTCTAAGGTCCTCACCTTCAAACTTTTCTTGTTATTTATTACGTATTGTGGGGTATGTATATCATGTTATTCCTAAATGAGCGACATGTATTTCCAATCCAGGTATTCTTTACTATTTTATATCTATCCATTGTATATATCCATGATACGCCAGTCCGTGGGGTTACATTGTTCTTGGTCCGTATATCATAAGGGCGATCCAATCTCAGTATTGTCACAATGTCTCAATCATATTTCAATCCTCTGGTTTGTTTTATTATTTAGTTTAAAATACCATAACCATTTCAATATAATCATTGGTAAGCAATAGTTATGTGCATTCCATCTTATTATAATCAGGTTCACAATATAAGGCAAGTGGCAAACGTATCAAAAATTGTCTTCTCCCAAAATGTGGAGATATTACACAATCTCTTGTCTCTTATATATAATATATAATCATTTCATTCCATTATTTTATTATTTTGTCCATAACCTCTGTGGTTCCATGGGATATGCATACTCCATTTGTATATCCTTTGTCTATGGGTGATCCAAATCTCGTATAGTTCCATTATTTTCTGGGTGTATCAGCATTCAATCTTTTTTTTTCTTTTAATCTCCATTGTGTCCTTAACACCTTTGGTTCCATAGGATTATCATAATTCATTTGTGTCTCTTGTCCAATGATAATCCATACCTTTATGGTTCTCATATGCAGCAATCATATTCCTCTGATTTGTTCTATGTTCATAGATTCCAGAAAATTTCAATTATTTTCTCTGTTATTTCGTAACAACCTAAAATTATTCATTATCCCATCCCAATGTGGGCATTAGTGCATAAACCGCACAACAAAACATTAGTTGTGTCAACATAAAGTTTCACCATAATAGAAAATGGCATCTTCATCATCACTAAACAGTTGCTTCTTCCTCTCATGTGCCATCAGTGGTTATCATCCAGTAANGGGGGTTATCATCCGGTAAATGGGGGTTTGCTAAATCAGCATGTGCAAATCTATTTTTAACATGGGGTCAGCATCAACAAATAAATGGGGTCTATAGATAGAAGGGTATTTCATTTGCTAAGTCAGCATGTGCAAATGCTATTTTTAACATGGGGCAAAGGCATCATCAACAAATAGTTGCAATTTATTCAATCTGGGGTCAGCATATACAAATGCTTATACAGTATCAACAGAATACTGCTGGGGTGTCATCTGCATAGTTGTCATGTGCAGATATCGTGCTGATAGGGGTATGACTGGCATAGGCAGTATGAGCAAAAACTAGTTGCTCACTCTGATGTGGTGATTTATTTTTTTTTCTTTTCTTCTATGTCAGCTGCTAATATCAGGGCAGTCAATGTTATATGGCATTGGCCTATCATCATGTCATTATTCATGTGCATAACAAAATTTTTTTGTTTTCAGTGTCATCAAAATGTGTGAGGGTGGCATGTAAACATATAACATATCCTATAAAAACATTCAAAATGTGTTCTCTTTTTCTTTTTTCTTTTATGTCTTTTCTCTTTTCATTATTCAGTTTCATTTCTTTTCTGTTTGATTTCTTTTCTTTGCATTTTCTGTTTTGTTCATCTTTTCTGGTTCCTGGTTTGCAAAATTTTTCTTTTTTTTTCTTTTCAATATATCAAAATTTCAATTCTTTTCTGTCAATTTATCACAATTACAGGAGAATGATAATAATCAGTTTACTAAACACTAGAGATACTACCCATTCTAAACAATAGGGCTGCAAGCAATAGTTAAGGTCAGAAAAGAATTAACATAGTAGTGGCTGCTGTCAATAAGGAGTGAGGAGAGGGTACTGTAAGTTCTTGATAGATAGGGGAAAATTTAAGATCTCCTGATTACAACATTATTGTATTCGAAGGGATGGAAAATGATTTGGATAGAAAAGCTCATAAGTCTAGAATGTCGTCTCAAAATAGTGGAAAGAAAAATAGTAAGTTAAGGAGGTGTGATAGTGGAGTGAGGAAAATCTTACAATAGTGAATCTAAGTGCTGGATATGCAATCTCTTTTGCAGAGTGTTATAATTTCAAACAAATTTCGTATACATGCTAAAATAAATAAACCTGTGGAGAAAATAGGATAGCATGCCATAATAATTACAGATGTCATAGTGGGGTCAGTGTGATGGATCGAAGTGATAGATAATAGATGAGTTAAGATAATTGGGAACAAAGATATTAGTATCAGGTAAGAAGAACATTTCTCGTGCAATGGTGCCTTCCTGAAGATGCACTAAGATGCATGTAAAAGAAAACACTGAGCTCTCGAACTGCAAGGACAAGAAGTCGAGCTAAGGAGGTGTTCAGGATGGTTATTTCAAAATATACAGCAATCTCATAACAAAATCATTGTGACACATGTGCTATAGGTGAGGTTGGGTAAGTTAACATTCTAAACATCAAAAAACTGTCTGTGACTAATGAGTGTGTCTGTAAACTCGTAACACAGATCTTGTTAGTTTTTGTCATTTTTATTTCACAAAACCATAAAATGTCTAATTAAGATCATCTGTAGGCTGTTCTTGAGTGTTCTCTGGTCATCAGTATTAGTATGGCTGGGAAAAACTTTCTTAGTTAGGCTTTGACATCTCACCCATTGGCCTAAGTCATCTAGAACTGTCAATTATTACCACAGTCTGAAAATAGAGTACATGGGAGGATTAAAATGTGTGTAAACTGTATATTCACTTTTGCGTAGACCGTGCATGGAATGGCATGCACATAACACTTGGGCGTGTTTATAGAAGTTTCGCCATTTCTTTCATTTCTTTCATCATTTCGAGCATTGTGATTTCCCGACTGGATAGGCGAGCATCATATTGAACAACTGTGGGTGCAATAGGTAAAACGATATTGACTGTTCGTTGGGGCGCTGAGGACATCAACGAAGGCGGTGATGATTGCACTGTAGATTGGGGATGTGCGGCAGTTACATCTTTTGATTTGGACGTAGGTGTATGTTTCGCCTTGATTTTTCGTCTGACCTGGTTCTGCGGTACGTTAACACTGTTTACAGTGGGCACAGTAATTTGCACACTGTTGCTTTTGACAGGTTGGTGGTAAGCTGAAGAAAATGGTACCGACTGTGATGTGGTCTGGGGATGTGTGGCTAGTACCTTTTGGCTTGGTTTCGAAACATGCCTACGTTTCTTCAAAATGTTTCGTCTGATATGGTTCTGCGGCATGCGAGGAATCTTGGTGACAGGAGGTGAGTCATCTGATTCTGTTTTATAGGCGCGTTTGACACTGGAGCTGGCTGGTACAAATAAGGTGCTATCTGTATCACTAGTTTCAATAGTACTAGCTGGGTCTGGTGAATCAATGTCTGTTTCTCGTTCATATACATCCACCATTTCTCTGTCACTTTGTTCGTTGGGGTCTGATAAAACTGCACTGGGGTTGACACTGTTTTCTCTCATTTCTTGTTCCGTTTCGTCTCCATAAAGATTGGTAGTATATGGTTCAACAAACTGCTTGGGGATAGTTTCTTCAGGATCTGATTGTTTAGAACGACCAACTTTGTTCTTTTGGTATAGTAGTGTTTGGTTGTCACTAGTATTCCAACTGGAGCTGCCTGAACTGGGAGTGTGGTACGTATCGACTGACGAATGGTCACTGCGGGAGTAAGTTTGAGTATGGATAAACGTTGACTTTGGAAGTTCTGTTTGTGTTGCGACCGAGGTAATTTTAGGCTCATTCATAAATGTATCTTGATGTTGTTTGATTGGGGTTGGTCTATTATGAATGGGGGTACATGGCGTGGTGTTTGTTTTTACATTTTTAGCACTGGTCTGCTGTTGTCTGTAGAATGGTTGTCGCCATGGCAGTAGTGGGTTGATGACTGCGTGTAAACCGTTTTCTGTCGTGATTATGCATGTGTTGTTAGATGCGTGGAGATTCTTTACCTCGCAAATCTTTTGATGCCTGACATTGTTGATTACGTTTCTGACTGCCATACGGTAATCTCTTCTGTTGAGACTGTTCCAGTGGTTCTTAGTACGTTTATTGAAGTGATACAGGGATCTGTCGGATTCCTTACTGCAACGTCTCAGTATACGTGGGTAATGTAGGTTCCTCATATCGTCGACAAAGTAACATTCCGCATCCGCGTGTGTCACTGCATTCATCCTGATATAAGAGGTGTGATTAAAATAATTCATATCTTTCCCATGAATAGTGGGATGTAAGCTCAAGGATTGTCGTTTGGGATAACCTCCCGTCAAAAAACGATTTTTCACCTGTCAGAGGGGCGGCGTGGGTTGGAGAAACTGGAGGAGGGGAACTGATGGGCAAAGCTCTGACACAGTGATGGCTCATGCTGCATAGGGTAACTTCCCGTCAGCAAATATTTCTTAGACATTTCAATCGGTGGGCTGTAATGGTTGTACTTGTGCATATTGATTTTGTGGTGGTTGCTGCTGTTGTACTCCTAGTTGTTGGAAATTTTCCATTAATTGCTCCATCGTCTTTTATTGCTCTTAACAAGAGGACTAGTCACGGTCACCAGATAGGTTATATTGTGGCCGGGGTGTAGGTTTCTTATTAGTACCGGCACGGCACTAGATAGTGTTCTATGTTTTTCGAGTGAGTTTGTTTAACTGGCCATTCGCCAGAGGTTTTCCTTAGCTCACTTAGGTATAGTGGACCAGGTTCGTATTGATTTTATTTAAAGTCCTCTCAATTGGTGGTGTTGTTTTATTTGTTAAGAGTCTTGTAAGTTGGGTAGAAATGTAACATATTCCTTACAATAGTCAACTGTATTAACATCATCAACAGCTGGTAATTGTCAAATATTTATTTGTTTGCTTTCAACAATGCAACGAGTCAATTAAAAAATCTATATACAAAATGCAGTTCATCAGTTTATGCAGACATGCATGCCAGCGGCATTTATATTCATAATCAGGCACTGTGTTATTGCTGATTCAAAGTTCATATTTTATCTCCTATATATTTTCCTTCTGTGATCCTGTACCAGGGGTTAGCACTTCTTATGCTACTGGGTTTCTTTTTGCTTTATCTATCTCACCATATTTTCCTTGGTTCGTAGGGAGATATATCATGTTTCCACTTTTCTTTAATCTAACTGCATGTCGTCGTTCAGAGACATGGTCTAACCAAATACCTTGGCAAATCAAAAGCATGAAAATTGGTTCATACTTACACAACATCTGAATCAAAATAATCATATAACCACATGATGATCCAGAATACAATACTGAATAAACTTTGACACTTTTTGTTGAGTTCTCGAACAAAGAATTATTGAACCGAAAGAACTCATCTTTCTACATCGCGGTTCAAATCAAGACTGCTCAATTATGGCGTCCGTTTTCGCTGGGGAAAAGCTTCTGAGCTCCCTAATTGGGTTAAAAAAATCACGTGACAAATTTTTGACACGTAACGCGACTCTTAGCCTAATTAAAATTTATGCCACTGAATTACTTTATAATCTGTTTCTAGGAAAGTAGAAATTGATATGCTAATCTGGGTTTTATTTTTCTTTGGTTAGAAAATAGCCTGTTTCCAAAGAAACAACGATGTACACGGCTACATGAACACTCGACAAAACATTCTGGTATATTATTTCCCTTTCAATAATTCAAGTTAAGACTTTCAGCAAAATTATTTCTTTTCCAGTCTATTCTATGAAGTTTGATTTCATGAGATCTGTTAAGATTAATGATATTGAAACATTTGGAAAACCTCCCAGTATAGTACAAACACTAAATTAAAAACAAATGAGAGCTGCGAAATTGCTGTACTTCTGTACGATGCAGAATACTGGAGAGTAACATAAAATGAAATTGTCCTCTTTCCACACAACCGGCCTAAGGAAAATTCTTCCAATTTTCTGTCCGAACACCACCACCAACCAAGAACTGCTAACTCGGAGCCACCAAGAAGACATGTGCACCATCATAGCGGGTAGACGCTGGAATTGGGCTGGCCACATCCTCAGAAGAGTCCCTGACACCATCAAAAGAACTGCCATGCTATGGACTTTAGAAGGTAAGCGAAAGAATGGACAGCCAAAAGTGACCTGGCGGAGAACTGTGGGGCAGAGATGCTGAATATGAACCAGGCCTAGGGCACCACGCGAATGATGGCTGTCGACCGAGCAAAGAAGAGACAGATTTTGAGATCCTACAAGACGCCACCAGGCGTGATGGTCACTGATTGTTTTGTTAGTCGGAGGCCAAGGACCAAAAAAGAAGATATGGAACTAGACAATTTCTAGTAGACATTTTAGTCGTTTATAGGGGTTTCATTGATAGTGATTGATGCATAGCCCTTCAGATCCTCAATAAGCATAGGCCATCAAGAAATTTTATACCAAGCCTTCCTTTCCTGTGCCGCTCTTTTAAGGTCTTTTCAGGTCTTATTTAACGCTTTCCTTTCTATTCTGTCTCCATGACTCTTCTCCATGTGTTTATCGATTGTGACGATACGGGTGTGCGATCTCACGTCCAATCCGTCAGTATCACTTTTTCTTCATTTTTCTCTTCTCACTCATCGCTTTTATTTGGCATAATTTTTGCCCTTTCATTCATTATTATGTGGCATATTTTATGCACCATTTTTTCTCTCTGTGCTGAATCTAGTAGGGGAAAGTCTCTAACACTCCACTCCCCTACGGAAGTATTTGCTATAGGACTGTCTTTATCTTGTTTACCACGCCTCAGGCGTATTGACGTTCCGCCAGGTGAACTGTGGTATTATCGTAACAATACCCAGTCATCAGACCGGTCACCCGCTTATCTCGTTGAATGCGTCTGACCACCTGTGGAAACGTGTCGGTCCAACATTTGTCCCCAGTGAAAAGCTGCTGATCGTGTTGACACAAGCTTGTATTGTGCGTACGAGGAAAGAAGACAACATTGTCTGACCAGACATCTGTCTGGCGGAGGCACGCAAGTAAAGGCGATAATGAGAAAATATGTCGGGGTAGACATCTCGGCAGAAGATATTACGCCAGGAAAACATGGTCACAATATTGTGGGAGACAGATGGGTGCAGCCGGAAAAACATACGTCTTATAAAGAGGTCACGCTTGGATATTAAAATTAATATTTTAAACACGCGAGGGATATTTACAACTTCCCCACCCAAACAGTGCTAGAGATATTTGATTGGTTTGATTCGAAGGACCGGATGGAACATTCGGCGGAAAAACCATCTGCGATGTGAACTGGAAACTGTACAATAAAATGTAGTGAAATCCCAGATACAGAACACACAGAGAGATCGAATTGTACAACGAACAACTCCCAAGAAGGCAGTGAGGTACAGGCCTTACTGCAAGACGACCTTATGTTGGACCAAACTTAACTCACAGACATCGTCAGTAGCGCCTGCAATGGGCAGAGCAACATGTCAGATGGACTAGACTGCAGTGGAATGCTGTCCTATTCACAGACGAGAGCAGATTCAACATATCCTTTGCTGATGGACGTATGCGGATTTGGCGACGGTGTGGAGAGCGCTTTGCAGATTGCTGTGTTCTTCAGTACAACCGATTTGGAGGTGGCAGTATTCACATTTGGGGAGGATTCAGTTTTCACCATCGCTTGCCTCTTCACGTCTTCCGTGGAAATGTTAATGCTGTGACATATCGAGATGAGGTTCTGGATGCATTGGTTGCTCCTGCGTTCACAAATTATCCAGACTTGCAGCTTCTTCAGCAGGATAACGCACGTTCGCACACCGCATGCATTACGCAGCAATATCTACAGCAGCAGAACATTGTGACGATTGATTGGCCTGCCCTATCACCAAACATGTCCCCTATAGAACATCTGTGGGACGTGCTTGGACGCAGAGTCTACAGGCAAGGTTCTCCAGCTAATCTGCAACAGCTCGAAGCTGCTCTTACACGTCAATGGGACTTGATTCCCCGGAATTTCCTTCAGAGACTTGTGCGTTCCATGCGGAGCCGCTGCCAAGCTTGTTTGCAAGCACACGGTGGACATACCAGATACTGAGGATAGTGTGAATGAATTTTTTTATTGGTTGTATTTTTGGTTTTCTCCCTTGCCTGCACAGAATGCAATGAATTTCATAACAATCAAATGTACAAATTAATGACTAGCATGGATTCATAGGAAAATGAATAAAGATTCCAAATATGTAAACTTGTAAACACTTATATTTACATTTCACACTCTGTTCCTGGATTATACAGGTGGTGCGTTTTTAATGTGCTTCAGTATATATACACTAAACAGATCTATACCTTTGTCACAAAATGGCTTATATAAGAGTCTGTCAGAGTAAAGAGACAAGATAGATTAAGATGAGAATTAAAGTGACTTTGGAGGATGAGACTTATACCTTCAAGGGTGAGAACCTAGAATGACTCTCCCTCGCCACTTGTGACTTGTTTTTATAGCTACTGCATCACCACCTCTTGCTCAGCTGAGATAAGGTTTGCACTAATTACTATCCACAGACACAACAGTACAGTTAAAGAATACAGGTACAGTATAGTGACAGACAAACTGATCCAGTGCACATTTATAAGTTTATTAAACAAAAAAATCTTTACCACAGTGAAAAACAACAAAAACGTGCGAGTTAGCACAGCCTGGAAAAAAGAACAAATAAATGAATGACACAAATATCAAATTTCCACGCTCTCCTCCACACCTACACGAAACAAATAATGTTAAACGGGTGGGGGGTCTCTAAGTAATAGCCACCACCAACTGAACACTACTACTACTAACTAAATACACTGTGGAGTCCCACACATCACAAGGTTACACTCCACTAGGTTTCACTCTGTCCCGTTTAACCAGTCAGAGGAAGAGTTATTAACCAATCTGACTAAAATGTCTGAAGGCGCTCCCGGCTGTCCTACACAACTAACTTCTACACAACTAAATTCTACGCCACTGAATTCTGCCGAACTAACTCAGAGGCTCACCTCCCAGTATTATCTATCTAACTCTTCAATCCCTGAAAACCACTAACTCCACTCTCTCCCCCTCTCCTTCAGTTCTGTACCTTCCTGTCGCGATCGCCTTCATCTGAGGCTCAGATGCGTTAGCCTTCGTCAGGTACATCTTCCCGTTAATATTTAGAGAGGCATGATCTCCCTCTCTCCTCTCCAGAATGACTGATGAAAGGGCCCTAGTTGACTGTATATATTTGTGTGCATCTAGCTGTAGATCTAGCAATGATGATGGCACTCAATTCTTCACACAACGACGATTTAAACCGCTTCGGGTTTTGGCCTACTGCTTTATTTTGGCAGTATGCAAACAATACAAGGCAACGAAGCCTGTTGTGTATTGGGCCGTAGGAGCCAAGCGCTCCAATTTCTAGGCAATTCCATGCTGAGGTATATGTTTCCGCACGTCTGGAGAATTCTTAATGCCTCTCCGTTTTGCAGACGTAACTGGGAGCGCCCGTTACTTTGCGCGTTCCCAGTTTTCAATTACAATGATGTCCCTTGCCTCCCTCTCCGAGAAGGCAAAGTCCGATGCAGGCTTAGCGTTACCTACAACGCCGTGAATCACTGAAAAAATAACATATATACAACCTATTCACTACACCCATAATTCAACAACATTACCTACACAAATATTCACATACACCCCGTTTTCCCATACCAAAACTCCACTAAATACAAGCCCTCATGCTCTACCCTATTTCTGCTCTTGGGTCAGACTTAACACCTCACCCCTTCCCCTCTCTTTCACAGACAACAGCTTGTCTCTTACGCTTAACACAGACGCGGGCTGACCTGATTGCTTCCGAGGCCAGCTCGTGACCTAGGCAGATACGCGAAACAACACCGCTTCGCTGTATCCCAATATTATAACTTTTCTAAATAATTCCCCAGCACTATTCTTATATTAAAGGCAGCCCATGGAAGGTTATCAAAATAGCACAAATATTTACACACAACTGGTAACACCATATTAACTCGTTATTACGATACACAGTGCTAACGTCAGGCCTAAGCCCCTATATTCATACAGTTAAATATATCAAAACAGCGCCACTGTATGAAAGAAACTTGCTAGCTAGACATCGTATAATTACCAACACAACTTACACTACACTGGCTATAGCATTTTAGAAGTCAGGTAATTGATGGCAACTACAGACTAATAAAATACTCCCGTTAGAAGGCTTACTCTGTCTTGCTAAAACCCTAAGTCAAAATTCCTTCACATCATCTAACTAATTCTAAGTACATACCCAGACTTCAGGATATCTCTTCGGCAAACTGAATTTATGTCTGACACTATTCACGGCAACACAATTCCAGGGCTGAGAGACGACTAACGAGCCAGGGCCTGTTTTATAGTAAAAACTATCTGATGCAACTTAGGAACACGTGCTCCAGAAGACAGACGCGATACTTAATAGATCTAGAATTAACTCCAACAAGATGCAACTTCCTCTAATTTGACGTAATAACAGGACTACCTCCTAAATTAAAATCGAAAACAATCGTAAGGGTTTCCCTGAAACAGCATAACATTATCTTAACATCTGACAACATTTACCACAGAAAGCGCTACCAATCGCCAAGCGAACACCTGAAATCGGCGATCAAAGGACCAGTTCCGTGAGCAAACACGAAGAAGGTTCGCTCCGAAAAAGCAGAAAACAGATGTTACTTACGTAAAATCACCTCATCACAGACCACTGTGATGAAACGGGGCGACCACTATCGATCTTTGGCTCTCTCCGGCAGTATCGGTACATTTGTGGTACTGATTTTTATTATATGCTGTCAATTATCGCACTTTTCTTTCTTTCTTTCTTTATTTTTCTGCTAAGTAGCAGATATCTGATGTTATCAAATCACCCTGTAGATGTCTACCCTGTGGGTGATACATATCACATTTGCAAGGAGTGCTACCCAGATTTGTGGTTAAAGGCGTGGCAGATTAAAACTTACATCGGTCTGCGCTACCGATAAGACCCGGGGTTTGTGCACTCATACGACATATAACGAGATTACTGTCTGTGTGACACAGGTGGGCAGATAAGAGTGATGTAATCGCTTCCGGTCACTTGTTAAAAGTAATCATGGATTTATTACATTTTAGACAATATGAGTCTACAAATGGGTTTGTGAGAGTGTATGCAAGGCATCAGATGTCCAAATATGGTAATACGCGACCTTTGCAGGCACGCACCTTATTTCACGTGGGACTATTTTCAAATAGCACAGCCTATCCTGCATGATTTGAAATGATTGGATCTTTCTGATTAGATTCATAACATCATTGGAGGGAATATAGGCTGACAATTTCACAGATTTTTCTCTGTGATTTGCACTCTCGCCAAGACATCAGACCTTTGCCAGAGGAAGAACTAGATTCATAATTCCTAATTGTTATCCGGACCTTTTATTGGAGAACCAGATAAGACTTATAAAGCACAGGAAATCTCTTTCAAATTTTAATAAGGAGCAACCGGGACTAGGAAATTGAAGAAACACGGAGTCAGAAGGGGCAATCTATTGTAAAATTAAAAGAAACCCCAGACACGTGTAAGAGAAGATTCGTCTCTTTTATTCATCTTTGCGACAAGTCTGTAGCCAGGGTTGACGTAAGTTGGATTTACATTTCATATTTTATTACTAACATGTGAACTAACATATATATGTATATATTACCATGCGAATTTTATTGTGTAAAACTCGCTATGTCAAAGCCATTTGAGGCTGAAAACCTCAGTGTATAGAATGATGATTCATGAACCACCTCTGCACGGGCTGGTGATTGCTTTATTGATAGTTTCGTAAAAGGAACTAAAACCATAAAGTAGTTCCAGGTTCCCTATGGAGCAGGGAGGGAGAGATGAAAAGAAATGATGTACATTCTAAGCATAAGACTTACATTTTCAAAGCAGTGTAAATGACCCTATAAACATATTCACTTTAAAATTAATGTAAGGTTTCACGCTTTAAACCAGCGTAAATGTCAATGAGAAAATATTCATTTTAATTAATAGAAGTTTCAAACTTTTCCACAACTGTAAACGAAAATGAAACACGAATGAATTTATATTGTGATCACTTTTCAGACAGCGGAAATGTAAATGTAAAACATATTATATCTGTACGTTTAGCCTTTTCATTTAAATGTAATGTAAAGCTAAAGCTATTCAGTTTAAATGTAAAGGAAGATTTATCCCGAGGGATTAAATTTAATTCTCATCGAGGGTAAACTCTGAGTTAAGTGGGATGGTGGAATAGAAGAAAAAGGAGGGGGGGGGGGGACACATAACTATGTGTCGGAGAAGCCATACTCAGAAGAGCGTTCTTTTCTATTCTTCTATCACAGTTATTGGTGGTACCAGCAGACGTACTATTTCTGGAACCAGACGGGATCAGTGGCTTTCGCTTTAAGACAAAGGCCGGACTGTGTAGACTTTCCTTGAAGATTCTGGGAGACGAGCTACACCCGACAAACTTGACCAGAGTCGAGTGATCAGTGTAAAAAGACAGAACCGTCATTGGCAGCTAAGTTCAAATATATGCTGTCATCTGAACGTTCTTACCATTTTTTGCAATCCCCAAATACGAGGATGACAGCTTTTCTTTATCCATAACTATTCACATTACTTTCAAACTGTTAAAACTAAAGTGATTATTAAATTTTGTTATTTGTAATGCCAAACCTCAGAAATGAGGTATCTGAGGAAGGTGGTTGAAGTAACAAGAAGAGACATGGTACGCAACCAGACGATACGTCAAGGCCTAAAATGCCACCCCATACAGACCCAAGTAGAACAGTCCCAACTAAGATGGTTTGGCCATGTCTGCAGAATGGGAGAAGATCGGCTACCACGACAAGCATGGGAAACAAAGAGCCAAGGATCCAGACCCCGAGGACGACCCAGAGTCCGCTGGGAGGACAACATTAGACAATCTTTGAAGGACCGAGGACTAGAATGGAACCAGGCCAGGAGGAAGACAGCCGATAGAATAGTCTGGCGCTCTCTCTTCCAAACCTCTACACCTCACGGTAGAAGGGGAACGACTAAGTAAGTAAGTAAGTAAGTAAGTTATTTGTAATGAACGCAAGTTTATTATAACTTGCCACCCCCTACAGACCCAAGTAGAACAGTCCCAACTAAGATGGTTTGGCCATGTCTGCAGAATGGGAGAAGATCGGCTACCACGACAAGCATGGGAAACAAAGAGCCAAGGATCCAGACCCCGAGGACGACCCAGAGTCCGCTGGGAGGACAACATTAGACAATCTTTGAAGGACCGAGGACTAGAATGGAACCAGGCCAGGAGGAAGACAGCCGATAGAATAGTCTGGCGCTCTCTCTTCCAAACCTCTACACCTCACGGTAGAAGGGGAACGACTAAGTAAGTAAGTAATGTTACAAATTTAACTTCGATTTTATCATTTTAAAGTTACTGCATGTTTGTCTCAGTCAATTACTACACACATTCTAAACAGAGCTATACTTGAATAAGAGAATTCCACTGAGTAAATCAGGGGTGGGGGCTTAACGAGCTGATAAATAAGTGCTTAAATGTCTTCACAAAAGTGGTCGGCATGTTACAGAATTAACGTGCTCAGAGACCGCCAGCATTGTTTTCGCTTACCTGAATTTCTTGTGAATACTCACAGGTGATAGAAGCTTTACTACTCTTCTATCTACATTTCTGCCAAGAGTAATCTTGTGTTCAAATAGACTCCATTGAAGCCTATATTAGATACTCTTGAGTTTTGGCCATTGTTGGACCACTACTGCAAAGCAGGGGAGGCAATACCGTCACAACCACTTACAAGTCCCGCTATACCTGTATAATGAAGGCCAGGACGAAACAAAGCCCATTACCGCCGTGTGTTGACCTAATGTTACATCAATTTACTAATCGTCTTTCTGCACTATCCCCGCTGAGATTAAGAATGAAACAAAATAGATCAAGCAAAATGCGGGTAGAGGTTACCCCCAGCCCGGAAAGAAAAGGGTGGTAGTGGTATTCCTGCAATTATTAGAACCATGACAAGAAATGAATATATTTAAAAAATCAGAAAACCTGAGAAAATAATAAGAAGGGAAAAGAACAATACAGCAACGGGGCGAATTGAAAATAACAATTAACAGACAATTTGTCACAACCTTATAAGAGTGATTTCGTTGGATTACACCAACTGGGGGCTTGAACGGGCTAAACCATTGCTTAAACCCTTCACAAAAGGCGACGGACCAGATAATAAGTTAATAAATTGCTCAGCCCTAAGCAGCTTTTCTAAGCAGCTTTTGTTCTTGACTTCTGGGAATATCTTGTGAATTCTCCCTTACGGTAGAAGTGGCATTAATCTTCTATCTACATCTCTGCCAAGAGTAATCTTGCGCGCAGGTAGATACATCGGAAGCCAATATTAGATACTCTTGAGTTTTGGCTACTGTTGTACCACTACTGCAAAGCAGGGGAGGCAATCCGTGACATCGATCTTCTTCTACTTCATTTGTGCTTTGGTTTCGTGAATAAGGACTTCCTTGTAATGCTATCATCTGGTGTCCTCAGTGTGTGCCCTAACATAGCCAGCGTCTTTTACTCACCTCTTGTTCCACTGTAACTGACAGTGATCCTCTGAGTGATTTATTGTTTGTCCCAGAGTAAGTCACTAATTATGATTCATATACATTATGGTTAATTCCTATTTAGAATATGAGTAAACGTCGCCTATGTTTGTATTTAGCGCTTTTAGCGATACTATTTCCTTGTGTGTTTAATACTTCTCTTACATTCTAGCCACGTACAAGTATTATTATTATTATTAACAGGGGTTCCGCGATTTATGAAAACTTGTGTTATGGGTTCTACTATAGTATAAAGGTTGAGAAACATTGGGCTGAAGCAATACCTGACGCGTATCTACATGCAATGGAAATATTTGAGGTCTCGATGAACGCAAGTTTATTATAACGAACATTTGTTAAGAGGCTGTTATAGAAAAATAATAGCCCTTGTGTCATAATTGACTAATGTAGATGCACCCCTGAGATAATAACGCTCAGCTATATACAGCATTATATATACACACATGCATGTCTAATATGAGGTTGTGCATGGGACTGGCAACCTCATAATATAAAAGAAACTCCAACAGAAACCACAGCTGGAATCATGTGACTGCTTGGTACAGGCTGCATGCTAGGGGACTAGCTACAGTGGTGGCTCCATGTTTCGTTAGGAGCGCAAAAGAAAATGATGATCATGGTGATGATGGTGTTGCTGATGATGATCATGGTGATGATGATGTTGATGATGATGATGATGATATAATCCCTTTAGCTGTGAGCAGGTAGCTCTTGACAGCCCATTGCCTCTCTGACAAAGGTACAAGTCTTTCTCAGTTGTTGTGATGATGTGTATTGTGGATGGTTGGGTGCGATGGGAGTAGCTGTCTGATGTTGATTATAAACGAATGTAATAGTGAATTAATCTGTTGCATAGAAGTACAGCATTAACATACACGAATGGAAATATGAAATTAGTTCAATGCATAATTGAAAAAGCCTCATCAGCTCCATGTGGGTCTGTGATAATAGAGAAAGTAAAGGACCATTGTTCCCACCAGGAATCTTGTAAAAAGCGACTATGTTGCGCATGGTGCCAGCAATCCTACAGTGTAAAACCAGTTGACACAGAAACTGCCACTTCAGGAGCATAAAAGTACTTTCGTGCAGGCTACCTGCAGAAGGGCTACTGCCGTGGTGCCATCATTCTCCTTAAGAAATAAGAAAAAGGTCAGAATGAAAAACGAATATGGAAAAGGGATGAAGGAAAAACGGAAAGGAAATCTATGAGACATTGTTATATCCATCGTTAGCTAGAAATTTTATTCCCACAACTAAAATGTAACAGTTACGATGAAAAGAGAGTGGGCTAAGTCTAAACGTTGCGTGGGAATAGCTTCAGTGATCTTTCAGTGTGTTAATAATTAATTAGTTGTTCGTAGACTGAAAAAAGGTCTACAATATTAAATGCGATATTCAGATAAATGATTATAACAATACATTAGAATCACACTTGTTAATCGTTAAAACTGCTACATACATTGCACGCGACTTGAAGCCTTATTCAGCGGTGTTGCAATACTTAATGCAGCTTGCGAAACTTTTCTCGCAATTCTTTCTCTATAAGGGCACAATGGAAGTAGATATTACTGTTTTCCGATTCTATCATTTAGAAAGTGCAAAGATTAATTTAGTTCTATACGAGCACAACAGAAATAAATACAGGGAAGTGCACTTAACTCGAACCTGAAAGTACGTTATCAAAAGGCTCGAATTCATAAGTACTCGAATTTTGTTCAAGAACGGGAGCTTTCGCTGTGCTGGTTATTTTTGTTCGGCCATTTTCAGGATTTGAGAAGAAGGCGCTGGAGATGGATAGGATACACACTGAGGAAACTTTTAGATAACACAACCAGGCAATCCCTGTTCTAGAATCCCCAGAGTAAGAGATGTAATGAAAGACCAAAGAACACAAAGAGAAGACAACTGGAGACAGTCATGAGGGGGATAAACGAGACATGGAAAGACCTTGAGCTGATGGCACGTGACAGGAAGTCTTGTCATAAGTTTGTCGAAAGCCTGTGCTCCTTGGGGTGTTAAACTGTGATGAATGAATGTCATGAATTTCGGCCCTTGAAAACATTGAATGCCTGATGACTATCTATGCAGTGTTTGAAAGTCTAATCCGCTTTGCTTTTGTGACAAATATCGTAGTATTATTATTTTGTTTGGGGGGACAACATGCTGACTGTATTCATTGCAATACTAATGTCTTTACAGAGGCGGATCTACTATAAAACTAATGAAGCTTGAGTTAAGGGCCCCGAGGTTGAAGGGGGGCACCGTGATGCCCCAACAATTCACCAAAATAAGTGAAAGTTCTAAAGTCCAATCCCGTTCCTTTTGATAAAAGGGCCCTGTCCATGAGATCAAGCTTCAGGGTCTCCTACATATAGATCCGCCACTGGTCTTTATGCGTTTGTACTTGTATTGCTTTGCCTTGTTCAACAAGGGGATGGCGCTGTAATCTCCCTTCATAGTCTTCGCTGCGAAAACTCATTTGAAGCCGGCCATAATTTGTTTAAATAACTATTGTATTACACAACTTTTACAAAATAAATAAACATACTTTACTCGCAATAAATCTACCACCAGTTACGACTAGGTCTATTTGTAATGTGTTCGGTAGAACTCAGCAGAGGAAAGCAGAGATTAAAATCTTAAATGTAAATAACCTTGAAATATTTTTAAAAAACGTGCGTGGGTTTTTTCAGTTGTCAGGAGATAACATGAATTTTACTGAAGTTCTTAAGGATACCCGTCGCTGTGAATGTCCAACAGCTTGGTTAACTGAAAATAACGGTGGACGGCCTTTCAAATTAAGAGGTTACGAATTAATGAAAGAGGAGGGTTTCCGGCTTCGTATTATCAGCTGCCACTAATTCGAACTTCGAATTAAAAACAACATTTTAGTATCATAAATAGAGCTAATGGAGGGGCAAGTTCCAAGCTTCGAATTAAGTTCAACTTCGAATTATGGCTTTGCGAATCAAACTTTAAAATTGCAAAAACTGCTAATAAGTTCACTTTGTCCGTCCATCACAAGAAACAACTATAACAATTCTTATCTGGTTTTGATAAGTTTTCTTATTTAAGACTTTCCCAAAAATATATTGACCGTTTTCATTCTTGATATAAATCGGATAAGAAATAAATGAGCACTAAAATGATAAAGGTAGTCCCATACAAGAAACTGCCGGAGGGGAATGAAATGTTACAGACTTCACCATACTAGGTCCAGCTTTGTGAGGTGGGGCGACCAGTTCCAGTCTTTCTTGCGTTTGCCTTCCTTTGGTGTCAGTTTCGAAGCCGTATTTATTTCAGAGTTCATCAACAAGTCTCGTTCTTTCCTTTTTTTTTTTTCCTTAAACACGGGTTGTTGCGAGCTTTTTAAAGAAGTCACATGATCTCATGCAACGTGGAGACGACATTGTCAGCTTACCACTGCTTGCGAACGAACGAACGAACGATCGAACGAACTTTATTTTCAAAGGGTTAAGAATTGGGCACGCAGGCCCGTCTGACATTCTGCCCTTCCACTCTCTCTCTCATCATATATACTATATCCTTTCATACTAGAATGTTTACTACCTGTTGATAACCAATTATGTTGTATGTCCTTTCATAGACTATTATATTTAATGGATTTTCTTATTTCTAACATTCAGTGTGAAGCCTGTGCAATACTTAATGTTTAATAATCGCTTATTTCCTAATTATAGGAATCCTGAATTTTATTTTATAAGCAAGGAAAATGTGTTACAACACAACGATTAGCGCCAGCTCTATTGTTTCATTTATGTAGTACCTTTTAGCTCCCCCAGGAGCATAGTCTTTCAACAAACTCATGCCAAGTCTTCTTGTCCCGTGCCATCGCTTCAGTGTCTTTGAATTTCTTCCTTGTCCCTTTGTCGTGAGACATTCTAAATCCACATATATAAATTAAATAGTAAATGTAAAGCCTAACGAATTAATTCACTAAAAGGAAAGAAGAATGGTAAAAGAACAGTGCGGTCACAATAGCGTACGCCTGTGTTATAGAACGTCATACTAGCTAAACAAGAAATCCCCTTTTTCTACTTCGTCTGCATAAGTGTAACGCTTTCACGTTTACTAGTAAAGCCTACTGCATCAACTACACGCGTTTCAAAAAAAATAAAACGTGTACTGTGTTTCTTAGAAAACCTTGAGATACGCACACTGCTTAATGACCTAGATTTAATATTACATTAATGTCATTATATACACTGCGTAAACTAAAAGACAGACGGGCTTAAAAGAGAGAGAGAGAGAGGTACGGAGGAACGCATGCAATACTACCACCGTCTCGCGATATGAAATTAATGCCACCCCACGCGAAAGGCACGCAGGCTTGCTTTTTTTCAAATAAACAGGGACAAAAAACACTACCAATACGAGGTTAGGTTTTAAAAAACATGGTTAATGCTTATTAGGAAACATGACCCAATACTGTTTTACGTCTGAAATCCTGACTTTAGCCTGACAGTACAGAAGACATCCCATCGTATAGAAGTGAACGGGTGGTAGAAGAAAATACACATTTTGAACGCAGCCACTTAGCTCCATTAAACTTATATATTTGGGTGCCTTAGGACTTGCTGACAAAGAATATGTTAGGTGTTAAGCAAATAGTCTAATAATTAACAAATTATAGCCAAAATACTATAGGGGTGTTGTCTGACAACACAGGATCATATTTGCCCATAATGGCGTGTTTGGACACTGCTTTAGAGGAAATGAGGCCACCACGTAAAATCCGATTTGATTGGCTAGAATTATATGTAAGGCGAAACATGATTAGTCGACTGCAAATACTATTTTTGGTTGTTAAGGAAAACGGTAGGAAGGGTACTTTTTTTCAAATGCTTTTGTAAACATGGTCTTATTGGCTAGACCATTTAATATAGTCAATTAGGAGCGTCTGTTCAGTGCCACTTTTTGAAAATAAACTGTGTAGAAGCAAGTGCGTTGAGAACCAGTTCATATTTTTCTAATGGGTGTATACTGTTACATGAGAAGCTAGCAGTTGGCCTACCGCGCTGAACTCGGTGTTTGTTATGTATTGTGCTTCAGTGTGGAAATAGATTATAAATTAGTTCTGAAGTAGGAGGTACAACCTTCTTGTTTCAGGGACCGTGGTACTAACGTATTAAATCAGCACATGGTCTGAGTTTTGCTGAATCCAGAGGCTGGTAGCATACTCCTTGGTCAAGATATCGACAAGTGCTGTTTCTCAAGGAAACGGTGAAGCAAGCGAGCAGTGGAGACTGTTTCCTGCCGCTCACACAGAAGTTAAGATTTCGTGGCCAGAGCAGCTCAATCTTGTGTATACCCCCCTCTAAAAGTGACTTTACATTAAATCAAGAGGGACATTTATTTGTTTCAAATAAAAAGAAACTGTGAACCTTTCCAATATTATTTCCACCAGAAACAAACACTTGAAGTCATGATGACAAACAACAACCTAGCTTGAAAAGCCAGTATTACCTCATAGTACTACATCACAACTTACACACATATTGCAATAATAATATATGTCAATACAAAGATCCTATCTATAAATTGTGTACATACAACTTGTGATTACATTTGATTGTGATTCCTAGTTCACTTTGCAGTTGAATCAGGATATCTATTATTGACAGGAATTAATACATATTTTTAAAAGTTACACTTGACTTATTAAGATAGTCTTATAGAGTGTTCTATGTATGTGAGTGTCACAGTGTTGTAAAGTATTGTGGATTAAATTAAATTGTTTATCTGTCTGTTGGTTGTTGTGAACATACACTTCATCATTATCATAACCCTAGACATTCAACGTAGTCATCACAATATTCCAGAATAAGTCTGACTGAGGTCTAAATGTGGTAGCAAAGTAAGGTCATCTGTAATACACCACACTTATTAGATACAGATACCTTCACAGCTGATCTCAGTCAGTACACTAAGTCCCCAATAAATATTTATATCATCCCACTTTACCACATATATTGGGTCCTGTCCGGGATTTTGAATCTTCCCCTATTATATATATTGGGGGTAATTCACTTCAGGGAATAATAAAAAATTAAAAGGTATCCTGGGGTGAAAATAAATAAGGTTGAGCTCTCAGTTCTTGTGGTTGTCCTTAGATAATTAGTTATAGATTGACTTGTTTAAGTTAGACATTGTATAAATTTGCCTGTTAGAAAATGGCCGACCTGGCAAAATTTCGATCTGCTGCTATGCAGGCTGCTAAAGAGTTAGGAATGGACGGGCAAGTTATGATTGCCTATGTCACTACTGAATGTGACAAATATATTGAACGGGAAGAAAGAAAATTTGAAGCAGAAAGAAAATTAGAATCTGAAAGATTAGAAAAAGAGGCTGAAAGAAAGTTAGAGGCTGAAAAGGAAATTAAGAAGTTACAATTAGAGGCTGAGGCTAAGAGGTTGCAGATTGAGGCTGACAAAGAGGCTAGGGCATTGGAGGCTGAGGCTAAGAAGGTCCAATGGGAGGCAGAAAGAGAAGAAAAAAGATTAGCTGCAGAAAGGGAAGCAGAAGATAAGAGATTACAAAAGGAGCACGAGTTACGACTAAGGGAGTTGGAATTTCAAGGCCATGCTCCTGAAAATGGTACCAGTCCCTTCACCTCTGATGCCTCTGCTAGTCAGGGAGCCTCAACCTCAGCTATGAACTTTCATTTAGATCATTTTGTTGAGAAAGAAGATGATATCGAGAGCTATCTAAATAGATATGAACTATTAGCTACCACGTATGGGTTAGAGAGAGAAAGGTGGAGCTTAAAGTTATCTCAAGGGCTTCGTGGTACGGCTTATGATGTTTTCGCCAAAATGAGCAGAGATGATCAAGAAAATTATGACATGCTAAAGCAGGCTCTTTTGTTAAGATATGAAAAGAATGGTGAATTTTATAGAAAAAAAATTAGGAATGCTAAACTACTGTCAGGTGAAACCTATCACCAGTTCTCTGCACGGTTAGAGACATACTTGGAGAAATGGACTTCTCTGGGAAAAACCCAAGATCTTAAGGAAATGATCCTTATAGAACAACTAAGAGAGTCCATGACTCCAGACCTGAGAAAGTTTCTCATGGAACAAGGTGCAGAGAGGCTAGGTGAGTTACTAAATGTCGCTGAAAGGTATCAAGCAGCTCAGGCAGAGGTAACAGGTAATAAAAAGAAACAGGTAGATAATTTTAAGGCACCACAGAACTTTAATAAATTTGATCCTAGAGATCAGAACAAAGGGAAGCACCAGTTTGATAGGCCACGGTATGACAATAAAAATAAAACCCCACAATTCGATGAAAGGAAATTTGATGAAAGAAAATCTTTCAACCAAAAAAAGCAGGTGGTGTAAGAATTGTCGGATGGACAATCATGATACTGACCATTGCAGAAGGAAACCTGTGTATATGGCCACCCTTCAGGTCAGGTCGACCTCAAGAAAGGAGGAGGATATTATGATAAATACCACTCCAGAAGAGATGAGGAAGGCACAGGCTGGGGATAAGACCCTCAAGCCTTGTTTTAGAAAATTGTCAAAGTGTCACACACCTACAAGTAAAGGAGACTTCTATATGAAGAACCACCTGATATACCGGAAGACTGGAACTAGATCCAAAGGTCAGGGACAGCTGGTACTTCCAAAAAGGTATAGGGCAGACTTAATAAGGAGCTTACATGTGAAACAAGATGGGGACCATGAGAAAATAGGTACCATCATTCAAAAGGTAGCTCAGAATTATTATTGGCCCAAGGCAAGGTGGGACATTGAAAATTTTGTAGAGAGATGTGGCACATTACATGAGGGGACACCCACAAGTGGGAATAGTGATCAGGACCTCTACACGCCACGGGACAAACGTAGGCCTGACACTGAAAAGAAAAATAAATTTAATAAAGTGGATCAAGTGGAATGGGAAGCCCCTTTTCACGGACATGCTTCAATTGACTGTTTTACAATGGCCACTATGCGGCGAGTGCAAAAAGATGTCTTACCCCAGAATAAGCCAAAAATCCCTCAATCGGACTTATGTAAACTGGAGGAAGAAGATGTAGAGAGGAGATCTCTCACAAGGAATTTTAAGTGGGGAGAGAGCCCCAAGAGAAAAATTGGTAGCGGTTGTTTTGTGCAGGATGATTCTGGGAAGAAAATTCATCACTACAGTGCTTCTAATGGAAGAGACCCTACCAATGCATGGAAAAATAGACAAGACAGCTAAAGACAGAGATTTGGCAGTGGGAGAGAAGGTACTGCTTCTTCTACCCGGTAGTCAGAATAAGTTACAAATTGGATGGCAAGGTCCATATACAGTTCTAGAGAAGGTGTCTAGAACCAATTATAAGATAGATAAGAAGGGGAAAGAAAAAATCTATCATGTGAATCTTCTGAAGAAATATTTGGAAAGAGAACATCAGGAAGAGACACACTTGTTGACCTTGTCCATTGCAATGGAGATGAAAAAGGAACCACTTTCATCATTTGAATATCCATTACATCCCTGTGAGACAGCGGCACAGGTGAAAATCAGTACACATTTAACGAAAAATCAGAAGGAGAGAGTGCAACAGGTTCTAGATGATCATACAGAGGTGTTAACGGACCGACCGGGGCATACAAACTTATTGGAATATGATATGAAACTGATAGACCCCACAGCTGTCTGTACGAAAGCCTATTCGATTCCTTTTGCTAAGGAGAAAGCCTTGAAGGAAGAGATAGACTATTTGTTGAAGGAGGGAATAATTTCACACAGTGAATCTTCGTATAGTTCCAGTGGGGTGCTCTTAAGGAAACCCTCTGGAGAACATAGACTCTGTATAGATTACAGGAGACTGAATGCTATCACAGAAAGTCAGGTGGATCCATTGCCGGATACAAATCAGTTGTTTGCCAGGCTAAATAAAGCTAAATATTTCTCAAAAGTGGATCTGAGTAAAGGATACTATCAGATTCCAGTAAAGCCTGAGATCAGACCAATTGTTGGCTGGGAACATTTCGGAGGAGCAGAGTGTCTCCCTTGTTGCCTTTTGAATTGAGGATAGTCCGAGTGTTTATTAAGGTTGATGAGAAAATTATTGGATCCACTACACAACTCAGATATCACCATATAGATCAACTCCTCATAACGTACAATCTTCTCTGGACATGTCGTTGAGCAGACTCAGAGAAAAGAAATGGTGAATATTGATTGCTAAGCAGTAGTAAGACAAGCCGTAACACTTGCAGCTGTTCAGTAACATATCTGAAATGGATTCTTGGATTGCAGAGGTCTGGGGCAGATTTCTTGAGTCGTGCCTACTTTGAATTGACCCACCTGCATTAATCCCTGATAAAATAAAATTAGCAAAACGGTGATGCTGATTTTCTAAGCCGCCATCCGTGTGATGAGAATCACAGTGCTCACCAGGAATAATATTAAATTTCTCTATGTGTATATAGAATTATAGACTGACATATAACGTCTGTTTTAAGTGGGGAGAATTTGTCGTGAGACATTCTAAATCCACATATATAAATTAAATAGTAAATGTAAAGCCTAACGAATTAATTCACTAAAAGGAAAGAAGAATGGTAAAAAAACAGTGCGGTCACAATAGCGTACGCCTGTGTTATAGAACGTCTTACTAGCTAAACAAGAAATCCCCTTTTTCTACTTCGTCTGCATAAGTGTAACGCTTTCACGTTTACTAGTAAAGCCTACTGCATCAACTACACGCGTTTCAAAAAATTAAAACGTGTACTGTGTTTCTTAGAAAACCTTGAGATACGCACACTGCTTAATGACCTAGATTTAATATTACATTAATGTCATTATATACACTGCGTAAACTAAAAGACAGACGGGCTTAAAAGAGAGAGAGAGAGAGAGAGAGAGAGAGAGAGAGAGAGGTACGGAGGAACGCATGCAATACTACCACCGTCTCGCGATATGAAATCAATGCCACCCCACGCGAAAGGCACGCAGGCTTGCTTTTTTTCAAATAAACAGGGACAAAAAACACTACCAATACGAGGTTAGGTTTTAAAAAAACATGGTTAATGCTTATTAGGAAACATGACCCAATACTGTTTTACGTCTGAAATCCTGACTTTAGCCTGACAGTACAGAAGACACCCCATCGTATAGAAGTGAACGGGTGGTAGAAGAAAATACACATTTTGAACGCAGCCACTTAGCTCCATTAAACTTATATATTTGGGTGCCTTAGGACTTGCTGACAAAGAATATGTTAGGTGTTAAGCAAATAGTCTAATAATTAACAAATTATAGCCAAAATACTATAGGGGTGTTGTCTGACAACACAGGATCATATTTGCGCATAATGGCGTGTTTGGACACTGCTTTAGAGGAAATGAGGCCACCACGTTAAATCCGATTTGATTGGCTAGAATTATATGTAAGGCGAAACATGATTAGTCGACTGCAAATACTATTTTTGGTTGTTAAGGGAAACGGTAGGAAGGGTACTTTTTTTCAAATGCTTTTGTAAACATGGTCTTATTGGCTAGACCATTTAATATAGTCAATTAGGAGCGTCTGTTCAGTGCCACTTTTTGAAAATAAACTGTGTAGAAGCAAGTGCGTTGAGAACCAGTTCATATTTTTCTAATGAAAGCCTGGGACAGAGGCAGATCGGAATTGTGCCATAACTCATCGCCAGTCAACGTATTTGTTTAATATTTCCTGAATTGTGGTAAACTAGACATATTTGATCTCTTTTAGATGAAAATTGAATGTGAATTGATAATTTATGTCTGTATGTGTGTGGTTCAGTAGCAAACATGAGGCAAAGCCTAGATATTGCTCCACCATGAACAAAACTTGTCGGAGAGGAGTATAACTGCATGGGATTGCCAAATAGTACTATGACACCTATCTTATTGAATAGAAGGAAATAATGCTGGAATTGCAGAGGCGTTGTAACCATTAGGGAGAGGAATACTGGTGTATACTGTTACATGAGAAGCTAGCAGTTGGCCTACCGCGCTGAACTCGGTGTTTGTTATGTATTGTGCTTCAGTGTGGAAATAGATTATAAATTAGTTCTGAAGTAGGAGGTACAACCTTCTTGTTTCAGGGACCGTGGTACTAACGTATTAAATCAGCACATGGTCTGAGTTTTGCTGAATCCAGAGGCTGGTAGCATACTCCTTGGTCAAGATATCGACCAGTGTTGTTTCTCAAGGAAACGGTGAAGCAAGCGAGCAGTGGAGACTGTTTCCTGCCGCCCACACAGAAGTTAAGATTTCGTGGCCAGAGCAGCTCAATCTTGTGTATACCCCCCTCTAAAAGTGACTTTACCTTAAATCAAGAGGGACATTTATTTGTTTCAAATAAAAAGAAACTGTGAACCTTTCCAATATTATTTCCACCAGAAACAAACACTTGAAGTCATGATGACAAACAACAACCTAGCTTGAAAAGCCAGTATTACCTCATAGTACTACAGCACAACTTACACACATATTGCAATAATAATATATGTCAATACAAAGATCCTATCTATAAATTGTGTACATACAACTTGTGATTACATTTGATTGTGATTCCTGGTTCACTTTGCAGTTGAATCAGGATATCTATTATTGACAGGAATTAATACATATTTTTAAAAGTTACACTTGACTTATTAAGATAGTCTTATAGAGTGTTCTATGTATGTGAGTGTCACAGTGTTGTAAAGTATTGTGGATTAAATTAAATTGTTTATCTGTCTGTTGGTTGTTGTGAACATACACTTCATCATTATCATAACCCTAGACATTCAACGTAGTCATCACAATATTCCAGAATAAGTCTGACTGAGGTCTAAATGTGGTAGCAAAGTAAGGTCATCTGTAATACACCACACTTATTAGATACAGATACCTTCACAGCTGATCTCAGTCAGTACACTAAGTCCCCTATAAATATTTATATCATCCCACTTTACCACACCCTTTCATTTCTCTCTCCAGTTTTCTTCTACGTTTGTTTTCTCGTCCTTCCCTGCCTCTCTTACCCTCGGGATTCCCAGAAGAGGGACTGCCTTATACTGCTATTGACAGGTTTTTTCTGTGTGTGTCCTGGTCATCGCCTTCGTCTTCTTGTCATGTCATGTACCAATTGCACTTGTCTCGCTTCTGTTAACACGGCGTCTTCTTGTCATGTCATGTACCATTGGCACTTGTCTTGCTCCTGTTATCACTGCGTCTTCTTGTCATGTCATGTACCACTGGCACTTGTCTAGCTCCTGTTATCACTGCGTCTTCTTTTCATGTCATGTACCACTGGCACTTGTCTAGCTCCTGTTATCACTGCGTCTTCTTGTCATGTCATGTACCACTGGCACTTGTCTAGCTCCTGTTATCACTGCGTCTTCTTGTCGTATCATTTACCACTGGCACTTGTCTAGCTCATGTTATCACTGCGTTTTCTTGTCATGTCATGTACCACTGGCACTCGTCTAGCTCCTGTTATCACTGCGTCTTCTTGTCATGTCATGTACCACTGGCACTTGTACTAGCTCCTGTTATCAATTTTATATTATTCATCTTCTTGTATCATTTCAATCTTTCTATTCTACCGAAGCACCAATTTATGAAAGTTTGTAACATCAAGATTGTTGTTTTTGTTGTTCTCCATGTTTTGGCGTCAGACCTCAACATCTATTATGTGTTAAATATTGCCATGGGTTAAATATTATTTATAGAACCAGCTATTGAGAATGAAATGTCTTTATTACTATTAATAATCGATAAAGCCCGACGTGTTACGCTAGCGTTGGTATTTCTTCATCGTTAAATTTTACCTACCTTACGAAAGACAGTAATGGGATGGGTTAGTCAAGTCCCTACGGGCCGACGTTATTCAAACTCGTCGGAAGGTAAAATCGAAAAATACTATCGGACTTAAATAAAAGAGAAAATAAACAAAAATAAGGAAATTATCATAATAGCGGAATCTCCTTTTCTCCAAATCCATAGCAAGACAGGGGCTTTAACGATCGAAAGGTCATACATCCTTCACCTCATTTCGCTTGCAACACCGCCCTTTTTTCTTTTTTTAAGCATGCTGTGTTCTTTTGCAAGTTTTTTTTTCTGTTGTCTAAGCATGTTGTGTGTCTTCTAGATGCTTACAACTGATTGATCTTGGCTGTTAGGTATATTTGTCGCTCATCTTGTCCAAGTTATTGATTTTTAAGGACATTGTTACACTATAGGAACCATGTGCACTATACTGTGCAGCTTTTCAAACACATTCTCACACTTCTTCCCCCCCCCCCCCCCCCCTTTTCCACGTAAAAGATATTTTCCTCATCGCTTTTGACGACGCAGCCGTCTCTTGCAGTACCGATATCACTGTAGCAACAGCGCGTTTTCCACTTGTGTCGCCATAGTCGGAATAGCTGAACGGTGCTTTTTTTTATACCTCATCCTTTTCGTTATGATTGTCGTAAAAGCCTTTTATCCTTGGGCGCTGGTGATCTAATGAGGCCTGTCTCACCAGAAAGTTAGGGGCAATGAAGGGCTTTACCTTACTCACCGATATATGTTTCCAGCAGCTTTGCCGGTGTTGCAGGCAAGACGCACTTAACGTTAGGAACACTGTACAGTGCTTCCTACCTGACGGTACCGGACACTGTACAGTGAACCCTACCTGCTAGGTAGGAAGCACTGAACTTGGGTAAGAATGACTTAACATTTTAAAGGCAAAAAAAAAAATCGGAAACCTGTATATAAATGTAATTAATTCTGTATTGTATGTATTGAGAAATCGATGTGCCAGTAAAACCACGGCAACAATACATGATAATTGCGGTTTTCTTTTCTACTTGGCAGTGTATAAATAACGAGTATTAATAAAGTAAAACTGGATAGATGACATTCCTTCGAAACATAGATCTGACCAACGGAAATCAGTATACGTCTAATCTGTAAAAAATATGTATATTGCTTATTTAGTAACTACTATTACCAAAAGAGCATTAAAAACTAATTTTTACCTTAATGTAAAAAGTCAGTTAATTTATAACGTCATCTGCTGTCATTGTGAAATAAACCTTCTCTTTGGCCAGAATGTATTCATCGTGGTGTGGGCAACGACATAAGCATATTTTTTCGTCCGGAATAAGCTTAATTGTCATCGAGTTCAGGTTGTTGTAGATAAGTAGCTGTTTTGAATTACGTTATAAGAGCACATTTTAAAAGGAACGAATCTTTATGAAAGCTTTTAAACGAGTCATATTTCGTTTAATTTGACAATTTTTACATTTGATTTTTAGTGATCTTGATGTTTATTTTTTCATGAAGTTTCACGTAAACAAATTAGTTCAGTTTACTTAACGCTAATATACAATACAATGCAAAACAATATTAATTTGTAAAATAAAATAAATAATACCTTTGTTTACATTTCAAAATTAACTTGCCTGCTAGTGTGAGGCTGGTGTTTTTCTGTGTTAACGTGAAGCATTCACGGTAATGGGCTTTTATGATGCAACAACTCCTAGCGAAGAAGTCTACAATCCTTTCTATTGTCACGTATAACCTAATTAACATGCAGAGTGTGGCAAAATCCCACAGAGGGCTTTTACGTTTAACCGCGGCTTTGTAGGGAAGTTCAAAGAAAGAAATTAGCATTGAATGACGTGAGAACTATTGAACTCTAAAAGAAAGTTGAATGTAAAATTTAAAGTAATTGCCAACACATTTTAAATTGTGAGAAGAGTCCTATTTGTGATTAGAAGCAGCAGAAACTTTCCTACATTATGTAACAATAAACTTACTTAAAATGAAAGTGGTTAACTCCTAAAACAGTTTTCCATAGTGAATTATACATAATGATAAGTGCAACTTGTTGTTTAATTTTTAAAATTTTTCTGCACTCAGTGCTGTATACCATGCATGGATGTTTAAAATCACTGACCAATTCAATTAAGTGCATGTCTTAGCGCTTTCAGTTCTTCACATTTTCATATATAACACAGTATGTTATCATTACAAATAAATAATTTAATGTACAACCAGTAACGGTAGTCATGCCTCAAATTACCTCGTAAAAATGTGGTTTTTTAAACACGAATACTAAGATTTAACCAGCCACGTATGACATTTCGTATTAATAATTAAATGAAGCTTATTTCATGTCTTTTCCTTAAAGGAGACAGTTTGTTTGTAAACATATGGTGATATAACAACGAGGATCTTTCGTACATATTTTTTTTTACTTTAACAATTGTAATTAATAAACATTCAGAGGTACAATTATATGCAATATTATTTATTTATATATTTATTGAGCTTCCGATTGGCAGAGTGGTTAGAACGCTGGTCTCTTGCGGCAAAGGTGCCGGGTTCAATTCACGGTATCGACACGCTCCAGTCTACCCAGCTGTAATTGGGTACTTGACTTTGCTGGTGAGTTGGCGGGGGGGGGGGAGGAGCGAGGAAGGGAACTGGTCACCCCCAACCTCTCGATGCTGGACCTAGTATAGTGAAGTCTCTAACACTTTACTCCACTACGGTAGTATCTGCTATGGGACCACCTTTACATTATATTTATTATTCATTGCTCAAATTATGATCCCACTACAAGGACCATACCGAAAACTGTTTGAAATGAAAACTGAAATAGTAATTTCCAACCAGATTTTTTAGACGAAATTAGAAAAACATTCATAACATTTATTTACTCACTGTAAATGAATTCCATATGAAGCAAACATAACAATATCTTTACTCTTTATCTCCTCAGTCTTTTGCCCTATACAGGAAGGAACGGTGGAAACATTGCTTAATGGATTATAATAACTACAACTCAGTGCGATATACCTATTTTTTTCAGGCACGAATTACTGTTCAGTGCTTCGTGCCTGAGTTAAGTACCTGTTTGTTACCTAGGCAAGAATCACTTGTCCAGTGTTCCCTACATGACGGTAGCATGCACTGTACAGTCCGTGTTGCCGTTTCAGTGCTTCCTGCTTCCTACACCGGCATAAATGCATCTGCTGGTAATCTGCCATGCTGCGGGTTTTGTTCAGTATTTTTCCTGTGCGTGTTACGTATATTTTTGTTATTTTTTACATTCTCCACTCCCCATCCATCATGCAGAATTCGACATTCTTTTTATTTCTTTTCTGTGTTTGTTTTTTTTGTTTTTAACCAATTTGTTGTTTTTTTTTAAACTTCTCGTATTTGGACGAGAAGTTAAAGATTAATAAGCCGCCTTAAATAGCCACGTGACTTTCCATCGTAACCTCTTGTCTGGCAGTCACGCTTTTTATCGCCTTTGATTTTAGGGCAGTGCTTTTGAGCCGCTTTTGTCGGGTACCACTAAATTAAAGACATTGCGACTTCTACAGGTACTACTAAATATAACAACGACATTATGGCATCCACAAGTACTACTAAATATAACAGCAACGTTACAAGGTCTACACGTACTACTAAATGCACGAACGACATTACGACATCTACATGTACTACTAAATATAAGAATGATATTACGACATCTACAGGCACTACTAAATATAACAACGACATTACGACATCTACAAATGGAACTAAATATGACAAGGACATTACGACATCTACAAGTGCAACTAAATATGACAACGACATTACGACGTTTACAAGTACTACTAAATATTACAACAACATTACGACATCTACAAGTGCAACTAAATATAACAAGGACATTACGACATCTACAAGTGCAACTAAATATAACAAGGACATTACGACATCTACAAGTGCAACTAAATATAACAAGGACATTACGACATCTACAAGTACTAATAAATATAATAACGACATTACTACTAAATATGACACGGACATTACGATATCTACAAATGCAACTAAGTATAACAAGGACATTACGACGTCTACAAGTGCAACTAAATATAACAAGGATACTACGACATCTACAAGTGCAACTAAATATAACAAGGATACTACGACACCTGCAAGGGCAACTAAATATAACAAGGACATTACGACGTCAACAAGTACTACTAAATATAACAACGACATTACGACGTCGACAAGTACTACTAAATAAAACAAGGACATTACGACGTCTACAAGTAGTACTAAAAATAACAACGGCATGAAGACATCTACCAACACTACTCAAAATAGAAACGACATTACGTGTTCTAATATTACGTCTTCTATAAGTACTACTAAATATAACAACAACATTACGACGTCTCCAAGTGCAACTAAATATGACAACGACAATACTACATCTACTCGTACTACTAAATTTGAGAATGACATTACGACATCTACAAGTGGAACTAAATATAACAAGGACATTACGACATCTACAAGTGCAACTAAATATGACAAGGACATTACGACATCTACAAGTGCAGCTATATATAACAAGGACATTACGACATCTACAAGTACTTCTAAATATAACAACGAAATTACGACATCTACAAGTGCAACTAAATCTAACAAGGATATTACAACATCTACAAGTGCAACTAAATATAACAATGATATTACGACATCTACAAGTGCAACTAAATAAAGCAATTACATTACGACGTCTACAGGTGCAACTAAATATAACAAGGACATTACGACATCTACAAGTGCACTAAATATAACAATGACATTTCGACGTCTACAAGTGCAACTAAATATAAAAAAGACATTACGACGTCTACAAGTACTACTAAATATAACAAGGAAATTACGACGGCTACAAGTACTACTTAAGATGTCTACAAGTATTACTAAATACAATAACGACACTAGTATATGTACAAGTACTACTAAACATAGCAACGAGATTACGACGTCTACTACTACATATAACAACGACATTACGACGTCTACAAGTAGTAGTAAATATAACAAGGACATTACGACGTCCACAAGTAGTACTAAATATAATAACGGCATTGCGACACCTACAAACACTACTAAATATTGCATCGACATCAAGACATCTACAAGTACGGCTAAATATAGTAACGACATTATTACGTCTAGAAGTAGTACTAAATAGAAACGTGACATTACAACATCCACGAGTACCAGTAAATACAAAAACGTTATCACGAAATTAACAAGTGCTTGTCATCATGTAGCCTGTCCTTTGCAGAACGTTGCTCTCATCACAGCCCGCCTGAAAGACTCGATCTCTAGCCAGCCTTCCCGCCTCCTCCATTGTCGTATTCAAGGAAATTTACAATACCCACTAAAAAACAAATACGACATTATAACATATACAAGTACCGCAAAAAAGCCATTGCGATATCCACAGGTACCGCTAAAAACACACACGTCATTATGAAATCTGCAAGTTCCACTAAATTTCAAAGAAAAAAAAACAAATATTGCACCATCAACAAGTACCAGTAGATAATAATGAGCATCTTACATTATACTGCTATGCTCCGAAGATCCTGAAACCTGCATACCTGTTCGAATTACGTTATTTAAAAAAGAACTGAGCCAATTATCCTTGTAGGCGGTTCCTTTAAAATGTTGCCTACTAATGACATGAAAAGACTATGCTTTGTGAGCACGTGTTTCCTACGACTTTTCTATAAAAAACACATCTTGTCAATTTACATTTTAATGGATGTTATAATATCAGCTTCACTATTATCGTTTTCCTTGTCAGTCCTTATAGAGCATGGAACCACCACCTCTCTCTCTCTCTCTCTCTCTCTCTCTCTCTCTCTCTCTCTCTCTCTCTCTCTCTCTCTCTCTCTCTCTCTCTCTCTCTCTCTCTCTCTTCAATTTCAGTTAATTGTAATTTTTTAGCAATACTTGTACCAAGTGTTCGTACGTTAAGTACTAACATTTGTATTTTCACTTACTTGGTGACGTTAATTAGTTTAAATTTTCGTGGGTTTCGTATTTAAAATTGCTTTTGTTATTTTCCTTTTTAAACCACTCGCCAAAATAAAATGCATACCTATCAGACACAATGGCTAATTAAGGATGGTCTACGGCTGGGCCACCTGAACATTTACCATTTATTAGGAAACTTCCTGATCTTACACAAATTCTGAATAAAGATTTTCATGTTTTTGGACTTTCCGAAAGTCGTTTAAACGACAAAATATCAGATGATGAAATTGCCCTAAATGGCTTTAAAACAGTTCGGCGAGACAAGTAGAAAGCTAGAAACAGGTATAGTAGTATATATTTCCACTTCTAATAGTTATTGCCACAGAAGCGATTTAGAGACAGCAGAGACCGACTGCATATGGTTAGAAATAAAACTACCGACTCAGGGACAATTTCTAGTCGGGTATCTTTATAGAAATCCCAGTGCAGGAGCCATCTGGTATGAAGATTTCACCACTATGATGGATAAAGTATTTACCACTGCCAAAGAAATTATTCTTCTAGGCGATTTCAACATCGACATGCACAACACAAACCAAACGTGGGAAAACATCATACTATCTTACAACCTAAAACAAATAGTCAACCAGCCTACCAGGGTAACAAATGCATCATCCACAACAATTGACCACATCTACGTTATCTGTGCAGAAAACATTATGGAATGCTCTGTTCCTACTGTCGCGATGAGTGACCACTATCCTATATGTTGCACGTGGTCAAAGAATAAATATAAAGCTCCAAGAAATAAACATATCAGTATTAAATTTAGAAGTTTTAAAAATTTCAACCGTGAACTATTTTTACATGATTTGCGAACTGCACCTCTTGCCAGTGTTTACCAGCTTTCTGATCCCGATGACGCCATTGCCCATTGGACACGTATCTTTCTTTGTGTGTTTGATAACCACGAACCTACTAAAGAAGTTCGTGTGAAACGACAGGTCAAATCTCCTTGGATCACACAAGCAGTGCTAGACGCCATGAGGCAGAGAGATCAAGCTCACAAAAACAAGGATTTTAACATATACAGAGCACAGAGGAACAACGTGCAATATTTAATTCGTAGAGAAAAATGAAATTACTTTAAAAATTTGGTTCAGAACAAAACAAACAGTAAAGATATATGGAAAGCAATCAACACCTTAGCGAACAAGCGAAATCTGTCAGTCTCGGTCAACCCCTAATACTTCATTTACTTGCACAGACTTCAGCAATTACCTTCTGGCAGAAATAAACAGTCTTAAATCTGCAATACCAAATTCACCTTGTGACTTAGGCAGGCTGTCAGTATTTTGTGAGAACAAATGTACCAACACAATCCCATCCAACATTCCGTTTATGACAGTTAATGAAGTGTATAACTATCTTCTAGGACTTAAAGATAATAACTCATCAGGACTTGACGGAGTCAGTAATCGAATACTGCGTTATGCGGCTCCAGCTATTAGTGATTCGCTTACATACATATACAATCAATGTATCGCACGGAATTACTTTCCGTGGCACTTTAAAGTTGCTAAGGTATATCCTCTCTTAAAGCCTGGCTCTTCCGACAATAATAACCTTGGTAACTATAGGCCAATCTCCTTAATATCATCGCTATCCAAACCACTAGAAAAACACATACATAAAATAACACTACAACGCCTAGTTAACAACGGCTTGCTAATTGATAGTCAGTCGGGGTTTAGACCTAAACATTCATGTCACACAGCTCTAACTAAGATAATTGACAACTGGCACTTAAATATTAAATTAATATGAAATTAATATGAAACAAATATAAAGGTATGTTATCAGGCACTCGCAGGAAATAAAGAAGTAGAACACCAGACAACAGAAAAACAACAGACATGAGTGGCTTACCCAGGATTTGAACACTGGACCTTCCGTGCGACAACCCCGCCTAGCCATGCAAGCGAATCACACTATCCGCTCTGCCATCTACGCATCATCAAAAAATGATGTTTCAATGGCAGGTCAATAGTGCGAACCACAATACACGACACCAGAAGTCCTCCATGGGCAGTTCAGCCTATTAATGACGCAATCACTTCTGTTGTATTTCTATCAAGCAGTATAGGCCGAATCCAACAAGACCCTTAGGACCTTAATACTGTGTCCAGTAAATGATAGTAGACTAGAACAGTGAGAACAGGATAGTGGGTAGGTTTGGTATTGTACAAACATTTATTACAAATAAGGGAGGGAAACCTGAGGCCTGTAAACAGTAAATTAATATGAAATGAATATGAAACAAATATAAAGGTATGTTATCAGGCACTCGCAGGAAATAAAGAAGTAGAACACCAGACAACAGAAAAACAACAGACATGAGTGGCTTACCCAGGATTTGAACACTGGACCTTCCGTGCGACAACCCCGCCTAGCCATGCAAGCGAATCACATCATTTTTTGATGATGCGTAGATGGCAGAGCGGATAGTGTGATTCGCTTGCATGGCTAGGCGGGGTTGTCGCACGGAAGGTCCAGTGTTCAAATCCTGGGTAAGCCACTCATGTCTGTTGTTTTTCTGTTGTCTGGTGTTCTACTTCTTTATTTCCTGCGAGTGCCTGATAACATACCTTTATATTTGTTTCATATTAATTTCATATTAATTTACTGTTTACAGGCCTCAGGTTTCCCTCCCTTATTTGTACTTAAATATTAATAACGATAACATATGTGGGGCAGTTTGTGTAGACTTTAAAAAAGCATTTGATATGATAGATTGTAACCGTCCCACCCAGTGTTATTTCCTTGTGGGACTGGGCACGGTACCAATTAAGTATTATGTAACCATGTGGTCCTGTTATTCTTTGTGTAAAACTTCCTTTTCCTTTTCTTATTTAATACATGTCTAAGTCTGTCTTGGTAGTACTGGCTTATAGCTCGCCACAGGTGTTAATTACTTAGACCCTATCTGGATTTTAGGCACGTTCCCTTCCTCTTACAGGTGTTATGCATGGAGTGCATTAGTGGTTATGATATGTGAAAAATGACAATGACATCCACGTTATCCAAACATCAATAATTCTTCAACTGCCTGGTCCGTAAAGATGAATTTTATTCAACAGTAAGTTGGTCAAAACAGTGACAACCAATGTACAAAAAATTAGGCCTTTGGTACATCATATACTTCTTTTCGTGCAGAATTGGCTAATCAGTTTCAAATCCTCCATATTTTTCTGTCTCACTTGTGTTATTATGTTTTCATTTTTATAAATGTATGCTGAAATACAAAACGACAGGCAAATCGTTAATTACTTACTTGCACATTTAGCTGGATAAACCTCTTTGTGCAAAAATACACATAGATGATTGATCATCATCTTGTTGAGAACCTCAACTGTGAGTTGGATAGACATTAAACGTCCTTCTACGTGGTACGTTTTTCCAAAACTGCTAGTAAAAAATTTCTTGCCGACAACCTTCGAAGTGGCTGAGCTGGCTACGTTTTCATTGGTTGGGGCTTATTCTATTTGATAAATTATTGGTCAAACATCACGTTCTCACAGCGTGATTGTATCTGTCTCTAATTGCATTCTGCATTTCTATGACGACTGCCGCGTAAATTAGCGTGCATTGTGTTAAAAACTGACCAAGCCGATTTCTACCACTCTGTACCCTACTCTTAGTGTCTCGTTTTATTTTTTTATTTTAGTTAAGAATCTTGCTTGTTTATTATAGCGAATGGTAGTTTTATGTTTGATTATTATAACTAGACTCTAGCACGAATAAATGCTCAAGTGGTCGGTCAAACGGCCACAAGATCACGCTATTTTAATTAGAAAACTAGAAACATCAAAAGTAAACCTTCAACTAGTGACGATAATTAAATCATTCCTGTCAGACAGAAAACATGTAGTTTCTTACAATAACTCTTGCTCAAACCCAACCGTAATAAATTCCGGCGTTCCTCAGGGCTCTATTCTTGGGCCTCTACTTTTTGCCATATACATTAATGACTTTCCACTACACGTCGAGCACGCATCCTGTGACCTATTTGCTGATGACTGTACTACGCATCCTGTGACCTATTTGCTGATGACTGTACTATCTACACGAGTGATACAAGTTGCAACACACTCGAACTATCGTTACAAAAAGATACAGACAATCTGATTAAGTGGAGCATCGGAAATCGCATGCTAATTAATATAATTAAAACAAAGTGCATGTTAATATCAACTAGACAAAAATTACAAAATTCAGAGAAAACAACACTTCAGATCTATATTGGTACCTCACCAATTGAAAACGTTAATGAACGTAAAACTCTAGGAATAGTCGTTGACCAGCATCTAAATTGGAACTCACATGTTCATGCACTGACCAAGCAAACGGCACAGAAAGTTTACCAGTTAGCTAAAATCAAACATTTCCTAGATGAAGATGCACGAAAATTGTTCTATATATCTCACATACAAACAAACCTTGACTATTGCTCCACAATCTGGGATGGTTGTTCTTTGTCCAACACAAAAAGACTCCATTCACTACAAAAGCGTGCAGTGCGTCTAGTTTCTGACAACTGCCAAACACAGTGTGTAGATCTATATAAAGATCTCAAAATACTGCCTCTAAGAAAGCGCTTTCTGTTCAACAAAGCTAAATTTGTTCACAAAATCCTGTCACAGAATGCTCCAACATATCTGTGGCCAATGTTCAAATACAATGAAAGACGCAATCAACGCTCATCTTTGGAACTATCTTCCACATTATCTAAAAGATAACAACATCAGGCCATTTCCATACAATCGTAAACTTTTGGAATACTTTATGAGTTCTGATTATCTGCCCCCCTAATGTGATTATTTTTCCGAACAAATGATATAATATCGAATGTAGGTTTAATGATGATGTTTGTGCTTTTCAACATATTTTGTTTCATGGTAATACTTAGTTTGTACTTTTCAACATATTTTATTTCATGTTTATAATTAGATACTGTGAATGTGAGTATGCTATTATTTTACTTTACAACGTTGAATTCCTTGAATTGATGCGTAAAATGTATGTGAGAATAAATGAAATCAGTATAAAAGACGAGAGAAAGGAAGGGCAGAATGTCAGACGGGCCTGCGTGCCCAATTCTCAACCCTTTGAAAATAAAGTTCGTTCATTCGTTCGTTCGTTCGTTCTCTCTCTCTCTCTCTCTTTGCCTGCGTGCCCAATTCTAAAGCCTTTGAAAATAAAGTTCGTTCGTTTGTTCGTTCGTTCTCTCTCTCTCTCTTTAACAGAGTTCTACGCTTTAACAGATTGCAAGTGCCCAAGCCTAGGCTTGACTTATTCAAGAAACGCTTAGCGTACTCTGCTGCTCATCTTTGGAATTGTCTTCCACTTAACCTAAGAAATAACCTCAGTCCCTATTCATACAATCATAGACGTTTTGAATACTTTCTGAATTCTGATTACATGCTCCCCTAATCGGATTATCTTTTCTTATAACATCAACTGTAGGTTTTAATGACGGTGTTTGTACTTTTCAACATATGTTATGTCATGCTTATAAGTAATTAATGTTAATATGAGTGTGCTATATTATTATTTTACTTTACGTTGAATTTCTAGAAATTGATATGTAACATGCATATGAGAATAAATGAATTCAGTATGAAAGGTGAGCGAAAGGAAGGGCAGAATGTTAGACGGGCCTGTGTGCCCAATTCTCAACCCTTTATATATATATATATATATATATATATATATATATATATATATATATATATATATGTATATATATATATATATATATATATATATATATATATCACATAATTAGTTCTCGGGAATATCTGAGGTGAAAGAAAGCATGGCACAACTGTTTCCTTACTCAGGCTTGTCGTTAAATGCGAGATAATATGTGGTTGTGCATGAGCGTGCCAACCTCGTCGTGTAAAATTAAGCGCAACATCAAGCACTGCTGCAGAAGAATACTAATACTTCAGTGTAGGCTTCCTGCAATGACACCAGTTGAAGTAGTGGCTACATTCCTTGCTCAGTTACAAGGTACCTGGTTCGATTCCCAGTGGAGAGAATATAATTGATGGGATTTTTTTTTTTTAAACTAGTGGTCCCAATGATGTCATACTCCTCCCTGGTCTCCTGGGTAGTGAGATCGGATGCCTAGCCTTCTCGGATAAGGGCGATAAAATAGGAGGTCCCGTGTGCAAGTTGCGCACGTTAAAATTCCCACGGCAGTTGGAAATTGTAAAGAGTAGACCATAAGGCCGCTGCCCTGGCAAAATTTAAAAATTAGAAACCTACCCACCACAAAAATATTTATAGAATGTGTGATTCCTACATACACACATTGGGATTCTCACCGGTGCTACGGAGTTTGTGCACTGTGCTGAGATTTTCCTTGTGTGATCTAAGGGAGGAGATCGGAGCACTGATGGAGTTGTCCGTGTGCAATGAAGATAGTCCTTAAAACCAAACGAAACCTTGCTCAGTTAGGAGCAAAAAACAGAGGAGATGAATATATATATATATATATATATATATATATATATATATATATATATATATATATATATATATATATATATATATATATATATATATATATATATATATATATATATATATATATATATATACAGTATATATATATGCCGTGAAGAGACGGGAATTACAAATGAATCTAAAAATCAAATTGCTTGGCCGACTGTGTCACGAGGAGATGAAAATGTAAATATGTGCATGTATTTATTTTCAGCCCTTCGCAAATAAACAGATAAGTTTACTTTGTTATCACTATTATACCATGTAAACATACAAAGATGTGTGTTATCTTTGTATATAAAAAAAGTTCAAGGATAACGCAGTGTCTAAATTGTTCCAACTGCAGCGTGAAGTTGTGATAGATGGCAGAGTTTTCCAATGTCGGGGAAGGAAGGGAGATGAACTACTAAAGGTTTGTTTAATGCTTCTATGTCGTAAACCTAAAACATGCCATTATACAGTGCCAGGTGTGATATATATTTCGTGGTTTTGCATGACAGGAACAAATGACGCAGACTAGCTAGATAGCTACCGTTTGTGGGAGAGGAGATTTAGAAATATTTTAGAAATAAATTTTTGCCTCGTTTTAGCGAGGTGCGCTCCGTACAACATTAGACACAGGGTCTGTTTTTATATTAAAGTGCACGTGCAAATTTGAAGGACTTGTGGTCTGGTTGTTAGAATTTTTATTATTATTATTATGCATGTCCAGTAAAAGACACGTGTTAATAATCTCAACACTCACAACCATACATAATACACTCACAGGCATACACATCACATCAAGGGCTTCATTTGAATGTTCACTTATGAAAATTAGTTTCTCGTACGTATCCGTTTACCGATAGTTCTGCCTGCGGAACTGTTATCTCGACAATATTGGCAGGGGAGGCTAATCTGAATTCTCGATAGGGACTGAACCCGGAAATGAAATTGCAGTTCCTGCTGAAAAAATTAAGTTACTTTGACTCAGTTATTCAAACTCCTGGCAGATCACATAACTTCGATAATGATTATTAATTCTACTCTATTTTTGTCACCCTCTCCTCGCCTGCAATTTCTTTCGGCTACGCTGGTTCGAATTTATTATAAAAAAAAAAATTATTTTTTCAATTCCGGGCGTCATATTTTCCACTTTACTGGTTTTCATTTTGAGCGCCCTTCAAGCTAGATTCACCGTTGACAATGAAGTCGATATTTGGCAACGGTGGATTTTTGCAGACGATGGCGGTGGAGAAAACTGTCATCACGTCCTTAGGAAGCGCTAAAACTGCCGTGAAAATGAAAGTACGACAGTTTACAAACAGAATATAAAAATACAAAAGTAATACGTGGCATTGAAATGAAAAAAAACCTAATCTCTTGGGGTAAATGATGTTTGGCTTCTCATCGATTTGAGCACCGATTAACTAATTCTTATCTGATATTGTCCGCATACCAATTGTCGGAACCGATCATCGTCATTAGATGCCAACTCCACATCGAAGGTTGGCTGCAATGTTTCTCCAGTGTCTTCTGTCTCTTGTCTTTAGGGTATACTCTCTTTCCTGTCCGTGATTTGACGTTATCTTCCAACATATAGCGCTGTTTTCCAATTGCACGTTTGCCTTCAATTTTTCTTCCATTAGGTCTTCAAGCAAGGTGTTATGTTTGTTATATGTCCAAAATAGTATGTCTAACTTAGATCTCCTTCATTAATTATCTTTTCATTCCTCACTTTTCTAGGACCTCTTTATTTGGTTTCCACCCTTTCCAAGAAGTACCCCATTCTTCTATACGTCAACATACCAAGGGCCTGAATTCTATTTTTCCAACTGCTAGTTCATTGTCGTAATTTTATAAGATAGGTTTGTAGATATTTATGGTCTAAGCAGAGGTGATAGTGGGAAAAATGTGTGAGAATAAAGGTGTAAGAAAATATATTTTTTCACGAGGGGGTGATAGTGTAAGAGAAAGATCAGTCTCTGGAGTGAGTAGTTTCTCTACACCAACCTATCTATACGACTATAGTGTAATCAGACGAACTTTCGTTCCTTATATAACAAATATAAGTTACACCTCACATGCATACACAATTGCGTGACGAATACGCACAGACGTGAAAAACTATGGATAATATATATGGGTAGGGGCTCGACCAACACACTAAATTAAGTTTTATTAAGTTTATTATCACTTAAAAATCTTCACAACATCAAGCATATACATATCAATAAAAGCATGGTTTAAGACAAATGAAAATAACAAAATATTGCCCACCCCTCTTGTAGAGAAAGGATCCCAACAGAAGTTAATAACCCCAAAAGGTCAGAGGTTAACAATAAGGGTATGGAATAGTCAGTAAAGGAAAAGAACAAGTTCCTTGTTAAACTATCCCGTAAATAATCAGGTTAGTGAGAAAATAAAAAAAAGATTAGTATACTGATGGTAACAAGGGGAAAATATGTTTCTCTCTTTCTGTTCTTTCACTCAGTCATTCTGTGGCCACACGCATACTCGCTTACCCAGTAGTTGTCGCAGGTATCTGTAGTGGTTTTTGATGTTATTGTGTGGTTGCTATGTTACCTAGTGTACTGGATGAGGTCAGCTGTGAAGGCTCCTGATGATAAAAGTTTATGTGAGTTACAGAATGCCTTTCTGCTACCACTTATGACCTCAAACAGACTTATTCTGCTATTATGTATGTTAGCTACGTTTAATGTCTAGGGTAATGAAATGAGATGTGTAGGTAATTTGAATACACTGACACAAACATGAAAACACTTAGTCTAATAATAATAATGATAAGCTCTATTATCAACTCAACTAACACTGGCTTTAGAAGTTAAATTTATAATTTTTTGAATTTATTTAGTCCTGAGCCAAATTTTCTTATGGTCAGGACGTATGAAACAATATGTATTTATCAATAAAAGTGCATATATATTGCATAATCAAATGAAAATTTTGTACATAGATATATGTTTACATTGGTTAATATTAACACTAATTACTGTGTCTTTGGAAAACTAGCACTGGATGTTTAGTCGGGGTGATGTCATCATACCCAATCTCTGTTTATAATGTTCATTGTCTTTAAAATATGGACTGAGGTTTAGTGTTTGTACCACAGGATTTTATTTAGTTATTGATTTGTGGACAAGTTGGATGAATCCACAGCAGGCCAGGTTTTCACTTATCTGGCCTGTAATGATGCAGTAAAGAATTCAAGTGGCCCACTTCTCACAGTAGCTGGAGTAAAATGATAGGCTGCTTAGGCATCCACTCTTGTACTTCTACACAGCATCTGGCACTAGCATAGTGCCAGACCAGAAACTCTGAAACCAATATTTGTGCCATGTGTCAACACACTGCCTAATGCACCAATTTTATACACATAACAACGGAAAAACATTACAAAGATCAGATCAGATCTCTCTGACCAACTCAGCACATCTCACCCAGGTGGTACCAAATAGTACTAGTTTCCCATGACTGCATTGCATCCGAAATATGTTCAATAGTTTCCTCTTGCATTCAATAAGGTGGGTAATATGTTCCCACTGATCTCAAATATAGATCTTCCTTCCATAGTCTTTGATATGTTTTTCTATATTATTTGTTTGCTTCTAGGCCCTGGACTGCTGCTGGGGACCTAGAATAAGCACTCACTCGTCGTAATCATTTTTCATGATATGGCAGTATCAATCACTCAAAATATTAAATATTAAATAAAAGGGTTAATGAATTTTTCTCCTTACCACAATTCAAAATTGAAAACACAGTTACGTTGTACTAGCAAAACTCAGCTGAGCTGCTGGCTAGATTAAGGCGTCCCACTGATAATATTTAATATTTCCTGGAAATCACACCTCAAGCATTAACGAACTGTGTCAATGAACAGTCTTCTTCAAAAATGGCAATTGCTTCTAGTGTTTTTCTACAATATAAAATCTTCTGTCCAATCAGCGGACTTCCCCACTAACGTTCAAATATTCAAACTACAAATGTCCAATTTCGGTCCAGTCTCAGTCTAGTGTGTAGTATTTTTCTGACGGTCTGTCCGTCCCAACTTGGCTTTTCCCAAAATTACACTTGTTTTTGAACGAAACTACAAGAAAAAACTACACAAAATTTTGTCTCCCCCTACTTCTAAGATTCTGTGCAAGTTATTTTTAGCTACTATCCTCCTACCCTGCCCCTAGTCCACCTGCAGTTTGTTTTTGCATTTTTAGTCTCAAGGACGTCAAAATGTAACTTTAGTGAAAATGTGCACAAAAAACTGTCTGCTAGTCTGCATTGAACAATACAGTCTTTCGTCAATATCTTCCGTGTTATCTGTCCGTCTGTGTAATTAAAAGCATATTATTTCTCAGATTAAGATGGGCTATCAAACTAGCTATTTTTTATTCTCCTAAATTTATTATTAAGAAAAAACCTACTTTTTTCAAGGTTAGTTTTGAAATTTGTTTTTGGTACCTTCGTTCACGCGTTTGCCGCTAGATTCAAACTAAAACAACTAATTACCGTAAAACGTCCAAAATACGTCTGTTTCTAACAAGAGCTAAGGTCATTTTTTGTCCATTTCCTTACATTGTGTCAACTAGTGGCGTAATTTTTTTCTTTAAAACTACCAATTGCGTCTTCTAGATTTTTTAGATTCAAACACGTGTTCAGACCGTCACAATTTTTTTTTCTCCGTTTCCACTCCGTCTAAAAAGATCGTTCGTTTAGTCTGCATGTTATAACTAGTTAGTTTCAATGGCGCTAGAAAACGCGGGCATGGGCGAGAATGTATCAGCGTATCCTACCTATATTTTTATCCCTACATGTTATTTTACCTGTTTACTTTAAAAATGGGGGAATTTTAACGTTGCATCACTGTAATTTCACCACACATCTCCCCACCTGAGAACATGCACTAATGCAAGTTCCAAAACCAGTCATACACATAGATAAAATTAACTCCTCACGCCTGTTAACTACTCTAATTTTGATCACAGGAGTGGCTACTAAGGAAATCTGCACCGACATTCTGTGACCCCGGGATATATTGAATATTAAACTGATATGGTTGCAACAATAAAGACCATCTTAACAATCTTGCATTTTCATGCTTGGCCTGAGATAAGAACAGGAGAGGCTGGTGATCTGTCTGGACCACAAAGGTCCTACCATACAGATAGATTTGGAACTTTTTTATTGCCCAGATTAACGCTAAACATTCTTTTTCGCTTGTGGAATATCCTTGTTTCGCTTTGTTCAACTTGCGGCTTGCGTAAGCGACTGGGTTCAGTTCCCCATTGGGTGAAGAGGACCTTTGCAACAAAGTAGCCCCCAGGCCTACATTGCTTGCGTCTGTTCTCACCACAAAGTCCTGAGTCAAATCAGGCAATTTGAGAATAGGCTTGCTAGTGAGTTTTTCCTTTAACTCTTGAAATGCCAATTCACATTGCGCTGACCAAACAATTTTATCTGGATTTCCCTTGCGAGTCAGATCAGTCAGAGGAGCACATATAGAGTTAAAATTTTTGATATATTTTTGGTAAAATCCACATAACGACACGAATGATCGCACGTCTTTTTTTGTTTGCGGTCTAGGTGCTCCCTGCAGTTTTTCCAAGTTCTTGGGGTCAGGGATCATGTTACCCTGATACACAGTATGTCCCAAGAATTCCAACTCTTTGCATCCATTACAACATTTTGTTGGTCTAGCAGTTAAGTTCGCTTCCCTGAGCCTATCAAATAACATATTCAGAGAGTTAATGTGTTCTTCAAATGTTTCTGTGGCGATGAGAATATCATCCATGAAATTTGTGATACATGGATTATTCAAGGGATCCAACAATTTGCGCATCATCCTAGAAAATACACTCGGAGCATTTTTCAGTCCGAATGGTAGCATGTTGAATTCATAATGTCCTTCCGAGGTGCTAAAAGCTAAATAAGGTCTAACTTCAGGCTTCACTGGAATCTGGTAATAGCCTTTGCTAAGATCCACCTTCGAAAAGTATTTTGCCTTGTTCAATCTGGCAAATAACTGTTTTGTGTCCGGTAATGGATCCACTTGTCCTTCTGTGACAGCATTCAGTTTCCTGTAATCTATGCACAGTCTATGTTCCCCAGACGGTTTCCTCAACAAAACTACACTGGAGCTAAAAGAAGATTCACTGTGAGAAATAATTCCTTCTTTCACCAAATAATCTATCTCCTCTTTCAATGCCTTCTCCTTAGCGAACGGAACAGAATAGGCTCTCATACAGATTGGGTTTGAGTCTACCAGCTTCATGTCATACTGTAGCAAATTTGTATGTCCTGGTTTATCTGTTAATACATCTGTATGTTCCTCCAGAACCTTTGAACTCTCTCCCTCTGATTTTTAGTCAGGTGCTTACTGACTTTTACCTGTGCAGCTGTCTCACAGGGGTGTAATGGGTATTCATGTGAGGTGAGTGGTTCCTTTTTCATTTCAGTTGCGATAGCCAGGGTCAGTAAGGGGGTGCTTTCCTGGATTGGTCTGTCCAGATACTTCTTTAAAAGGTTCACATGATATATCTTTTCCTTCCCCTTTTTGTCAATTTTATAGTTTGTTCTAGACACCTTCTCTAGAACCGTGTATGGACCTTGCCATCCAATTTGCAACTTATTCTGGCTGCCGGGTAGTAGAAGAAGCACTTTCTCTCCCACAGCTTATTCTCTGTCCTTTTCTTTCCTATTAAAATACGCTGCATGTTTCTTCCTGGCTTGTCTCAAATTATCATTTGCCAGTTTCCATCCAGCTGTCAGACGAGTGGTCAGCTCGTTCACATATTGATATGATGAGGTAACAGTCTCTTCTGCTTTCTCATCTGTCCAGGTCCTTAATAATGCTTCTAATGGACCTTTTATTGGCCTCCCAAATAGCAAGGTTGCGGGAGCCATCCCGGTTGAACTATGTGGTACTTCCCGATACACAAACAACGCAGCGGGCAGAAATTGATCCCACATATCAGGTTTATCATGTGCCAGCTTCCTCAGGATAGAAATGAGAGTCCCATTGAACCTCTCTACCTGGCCGTTCCCTTGTGGATGGTACGGACTACAATGAAAGTGTCTGGCTTGAAATAGCTTAAAAACTTCTTCCGTTAGTTTCCCCTTGAACTGTGAGCCATTATCAGTCAAGATTTGATGCGGGAATCCTAATCTTGTGAATATTGTAAGTAGTGCCTCTGCCACATGTTTCGAATCAATTGATGGCAGGGCTACCGCCTCTCCCCTCATAGAACAAGTGTCCACCAGAGTAAGGATGTAGCTGTTCCTCCTCTTGGTCCGAGTGAGAGGTCCCACAATATCCACTGCAACCCTCTCAAAAGGTGTTCCCACTATGGGCATTTCCCCTAGAGTTGCAGGAGCAGTCCAATGCTTTGGAGCTACCCTTTGACATTCTGGACAGGATTTGACATATCTTTTTATATCTTCCGTTATCCCTGGCCAGAAGTAATGACAAGCTATACGCTGTCCTGTGGCGCTGATCCCCATGTGACCACTGAAGGGAATCGCATGCCCTAGTTCCATCACTTTCTCCCTATATGAAGCGAGAAGAACCAGCTGGTTGTGACCATTTGTTCCAGTTCCGGCCTTCCTGTATATTAATTTGTTCTTCATAAAATACTCTCCCTTGCTTGGAGGTGTGTGGCATTTGGGCAATTTTTTAAAACATGGCTTGAGTGTCCTATCCTCAGCCTGCGCCTTCCTCATCTCTTCTGGATGAGCATTTATAGGTTCACCTTCTTCCTCCTTTGACTGTGACCTGGTCTGCGCTGTCGCCATGATCACAGGTCTCTCGGGATTCCCCAAGAAGACGTATCTACACCCCAATATCAGAGGGTAGATTGGTTCATCTATCACTGCTGCTCTGATTTCTCCTTCCACATAGCGAGTTTTCACCGTTATCCTTGCGATGGGAAATGTCATGAGTGGTATGTCCTTAGTCGCCCCTTGTATTTCCACTGTTTCGGTGGTATACTGACTTGGGTCCACTAGGCTAGCCTTCACAACTGAATCATAATCCAAACCTGTATCATATAGGCACCTTATGGTGACCCCATTACAAATAACATCCTCACAAACTGGGGGGTGATAAGGTTCCTGCTGTCCATTAGGATTAACCTTTAATCTCTGGTTCCCCGATTTCATTGCAGCAATGTTTGAAGGTTTCCTTTTACAAAATTCGGTGTTATGGTTGTCCTTCTTACACCATTTGCACCACCTCTTTCGTTGGTTAAAAGGTTATCTTTCATTATATTTTTGGTCATTGAACTGTGAGTTTCTATCACGATAATCATTTCTTGGCCTATCAAAATGTGTCCTACCTTTATTACCTGGTTCTCCGGTATCAAATTTATTAAAGTGCTGTGGGACTTTAAAATTTTCTACATGTTTCTTTTTAGAGCCACTTACCTCTGCCTGGGCTGCTTGATACCTCTCAGCGACATTCAAAACCTCCCCAAACCTCTCTGCACCTTGTTCCATGAGAAATTTTCTCAGGTCTGGAGCCATGGACTCTCTTAATTGCTCTATTATGATCAGCTCTTTGAGATCTTGGGTCTTCCCCAGAGCCATCCATTTCTCCAAATAGGTTTCCAGTCTGGCAGAGAATTGGTGGTATGTCTCCCCAGACAACAGTTTGGCATTTCTAAACTTCTTACGATAAAATTCACCATTCTTTTCATATCTCAATAACAAAGCCTGCTTTAGCATGTCATAATTGTCTTGGTCGTCTCTATTCATTTTAGCAAAAACTTCATAAGAAGTACCTCTAAGCCCTTGGGATAACTTAAGACTCCACCTCTCTCTCTCTAACCCATACGTAGTAGCCAATAGTTCAAATCTACTTAGGTACCCCTCTATGTCATCGTCTTTCTCAACAAAATGGTCTAAATGAAACCCCATAGCTGAGGTTGAGGCTCCCTGACTAGGCGTGGCATCTGAGGAAAAGGGACTGGCACCATTTTCCGGAGCATGGCCTTGAATTTCCAACTCACTTAGTCGTAATTCGTGCTCCCTTTGCAATCTTCTATCTTCTGCCTCAGCAGCCTGTCTCCTTTCTTCTGCCTCCCTTTCGGCAGTCAATCTCTTTTCCTCTCTTTCTGTAGCTAATCTTCTTTCCTCTGCTTCCCTTTCAGCCTTTTTTCTTCTAATTGGAGCCTTTTAATCTCCCTATCTGCCTCCAATGCCTTAGCCTCTTTGTCAGCCTCAATCTGCAGCCTCTTAAGTTCTTTATCAACCTCAATTTGTAACCTCTTCTCTTCAGCTAACCTCCTATCTTCCCTTTCAATATACTTGTCACATTCTGAAGTTACATACTGGATTAAAACCTGACCATCCATGTTCATTTCCTTCGCCATCAGCACAGCAGCCGATCTGAATTTGGCTAGATCAGCCATACTATAACACACAATTTAACCATGACTAAGGTAAATTATACAATCTAATTAGTAAGGTAATATACTAATTAATTAATTACCACTGGCTGTTAAGATTCATCAACTTTTACTTTCCACTTTTTAATTTTAGGGACACTGTTAACTTTATACAACTTATGCCCCCAATAGTTTAATTCCCGGACCAGGAGACCCTAATATCTTTGATAAACCTAATCCCGGACAAGAGCTACTCAATATTTGTAGTGGTTTTTGATGTTACTGTGTGGTTGCTATGTTACCTAGTGTACTGGATGAGGTCAGCTGTGAAGGCTCCTGATGATAAAAGTTGATGTGAGTTACAGAATGCCTTTCTGCTACCACTTATGACCTCAAACAGACTTATTCTGCTATTATGTATGTTAGCTACGTTTAATGTCTAGGGTAATGAAATGAGATGTGTAGGTAATTTGAATACACTGACACACACATGAAAACACTTAGTCTAATAATAATAATGATAAGCTCTATGATCAACTCAACTAACACTGGCTTTAGAAGTTAAATGTATAATTTTTTGAATTTATTTAGTCCTGAGCCAAATTTTCTTATGGTCAGGACGTATGAAACAATATGTATTTATCAATAAAAGTGCATATATATTGCATAATCAAATGAAAATTTTGTACATAGATATATGTTTACATTGGTTAATATTAACGCTAATTACTGTGTCTTTGGAAAACTAGCACTGGATGTTTAGTCGGGGTGATGTCATCATACCCAATCTCTGTTTATAATGTTCATTGTCTTTAAAATATGGACTGAGGTTTAGTGTTTGTACCACAGGATTTTATTTAGTTATTGATTTGTGGACAAGTTGGATGAATCCACAGCAGGCCAGGTTTTCACTTATCTGGCCTGTAATGATGCAGTAAAGAATTCAAGTGGCCCACTCCTCACAGTAGCTGGAGTAAAATGATAGGCTGCTTAGGCATCCACTCTTGTACTTCTACACAGCATCTGGCACTAGCATAGTGCCAGACCAGAAACTCTGAAACCAAAATTTGTGCCATGTGTCAACACACTGCCTAATGCACCAATTTTATACACATAACAACGAAAAAACATTACAAAGATCAGATCAGATCTCTCTGACCAACTCAGCACATCTCACCCAGGTGGTACCAAATAGTACTAGTTTCCCATGACTGCATTGCATCCGAAATATGTTCAATAGTTTCCTCTTGCATTCAATAAGGTGGGTAATATGTTCCCACTGATCTCAAATATAGATCTTCCTTCCATAGTCTTTGATATGTTTTCCTATATTATTTGTTTGCTTCTAGGCCCTGGACTGCTGCTGGGGACCTAGAATAAGCACTCACTTGTCGTAATCATTTTTCATGATATGGCAGTATCAGTCACTCAAAATATTAAATATTAAATAAAAGGGTTAATGAATTTTTCTCCTTACCACAATTCAAAATTGAAAACACAGTTACGTTGTACTAGCAAAACTCAGCTGAGCTGCTGGCTAGATTAAGGCGTCCCACTGATAATATTTAATATTTCCTGGAAATCACACCTCTAGCATTAACGAACTGTGTCAATGGACAGTCTTCTTCAAAAATGGCAATTGCTTCTAGTGTTTTTCTACAATATAAAATCTTCTGTCCAATCAGCGGACTTCCCCACTAACGTTCAAATATTCAAACTACAAATGTCCAATTTCTGTCCAGTCTCAGTCTAGTGTGTAGTATTTTTCTGTCGGTCTGTCCGTCCCAACTTGGCTTTTCCCAAAATTACACTTGTTTTTGGACGAAACTACAAGAAAAAACTACACAAAATTTTGTCTCCCCCTACTTCTAAGATTCTGTGCAAGTTATTTTTAGCTACTATCCTCCTACCCTGCCCCTAGTCCACCTGCAGTTTGTTTTTGCATTTTTAGTCTCAAGGACGTCAAAATGTCTTTAGTGAAAATGTGCACAAAAAACTGTCTGCTAGTCTGCATTAAACAATACAGTATTTCGTCAATATCTTCCGCGTTATCTGTCCGTCTGTGTAATTAAAAGCATATTATTTCTCAGATTAAGATGGGCTATCAAACTAGCTATTTTTTATTCTCCTAAACTTATTATTAAGAAAAAACCTACTTTTTTCAAGGTTAGTTTTGAAATTTGTTTTTGGTACCTTCGTTCACGCGTTTGCCGCTAGATTCAAACTAAAACAACTAATTACCGTAAAACGTCCAAAATACGTCTGTTTCTAACAAGAGCTAAGGTCGTTTTTTGTCCATTTCCTTACATTGTGTCAACTAGTGGCGTAATTTTTTTCTTTAAAACTACCAATTGTGTCTTCTAGATTTTTTAGATTCAAACACGTGTTCAGACCGTCACAATTTTTTTTTCTCCGTTTCCACCCAGTCTAAAAAGATCGTTCGTTTAGTCTGCATGTTATAACTAGTTAGTTTCAATGGCACTAGAAAACGCGGGCATGGGCGAAAATGTATCAGCGTATCCTACCTATATTTTTATCCCTACATGTTATTTTACCTGTTTACTTTAAAAATGGGGGAATTTTAACGTTGCATCACTGTAATTTCACCACAGTATCCCTTGGAAAAAACACTAACAAAATATTATGACCCTACAGTGTCAGGTTGTTTGCCAATTCCGGCCCCAGACTATCCTTGGTGCTTACTGCTAATGTCAAGGTAGTCGACAAAGTTGGTTCGTTAATTGTTTTCCTGGATAATTCATGTATCACTGCATATAGTTGGTTGGAATAAGACGTATTCGTAATAGTCACCGTCATAGAAAGAAAAATATATTGTTCCTGTGCTGTCTAGCCTCTGGTTGCTGGGACACTATGTTACGTTATGCAAATGTTAATAATTATCGGCTGTTCTCTGAGTTGATGGCCGATTCTGAACAGTGAATTCTCTTGAGTATAATCCCCGTGGAAAGCTACTGTCATAGGTCAGGTAAATTTATATATATATATATATATATATATATATATATATATATATATATATATATATATATATATTATATATATATATATATTATATATATATATATATATATATATATATATATATATATATATATATATATATATATACATATACATATATATATATAATATATATATATATATATATATATATATATATATATATTATATATATATACATATATATATATATATATATATATATATATATATATATATATATATATATATATATATATATATATATATATATATATATATATATATATATATATATAGCCACAGCGGGATGATCAAATTGATATAAAACTCTGGTAATGTTCAGGTCCAGTTTAATATTATGTTTATTGTTTCTAGATTTGCCTCTCTCATTAGTGAAGAAAGTGGACCACACAGGTCAAAAATCGAAGACCCAATAATACAGTAATATCTCTGGATAGCTTATAAGACCGCTAGTTCGCTGGTTTTTTATCATGCCTAGATTTAGGAAGAAATACAAAACATTTAATCATAATATCAATATCCTATCCTAACACGCGTAAAGGTAAGATCCCTTATCCATTCCGTTATTAAATTAGATTATGAACCACAAGTGTCTAGCTTATCTTATCGCTTTTAACATGTGATATAGACACTAGTCTTTTATAAAATTACACATAATGGATAGAAGTAAATTGTATTCCGTCCATTATCAGTTGCCTAGCGTATTTATTAGTTAATTAAAACCGTCTGGAATAAAAATAGCTATGCGTTATTTAGTACACCATTTTAGCACTAGAAAATCCCAGTGAATTATAATCATAAACTTAACACATGAAATCACGAAAATGCTAATATCTATTACCGCAAACAGAAATGAATTAATCTCCACGGAATTCTAATACTACACTTCCACCATGGCTCTTAAAATCGCGAGCTAGATTTTTCAAAATTTTTTGAGGCGACTCGATAACTGATTTTAGATGGGGCATTTATACAAGAATAGCGTTGTTTCGCTGAAAGATGATGAAAGTCACGCCTTGGGCAATCAGGGGAAATCAACGGGGATTTCTTCCGAGATAAAGAGTTTCCTCCGTTCGCTCTGTTCGCCGTTGAATCGACAACAAAGGCTTCTGATTTCGACGATTGTCTCCCTGTACGTACCACATCACAGGATTTCCTTCCCCTTGTAGAGACTTCAAAGCTGATTACCTTCCACGTGTTTTGGGCCCGTGCATTCTGTCAGTTGTCGTAATACTGACGGCTCTGCTCTCAGGGGAGCTTCAGGCAAACGGACTTGGTTCGTCCCCTTGAAAGGAATGACAGTTACGAATCTAGGTAGACGCTCGTCAGCGCATGAAACAAGAAAAATAGGCGTGGCTAAAATATGAGTTAGACAGATGGCGAAAATCCATGGATTTAGCGTAACAAACCGTGCATACTAATGAGGAACAAAGGTGGGAATCGAAGGTGGACGGATTCATGTAGTCTATTTACATAACCTGTCACATTCATTATCCATGTTTCTGCACTTAAGAGTAATGAACAGTATACAAAACATAAAAAGACTCACATTTTTAATGTGGGTGTTGATTGTTTAGGTGTTACTATCTGCCTATCTACCACAAAAATATTTATAGAATGCGTGATTCCTATATACACACATTGGGATTCTAGCCGGTGCTGTGGAGTTCGTGCACTGTGCTGAGATCCTCCTTACGTGATCTAAGGGAGGAGATTTGAGCACGGAGTTCTCCGTGTGCAGTGAAGATAGTCCTTAAAACCAAAATCAAACCATCTACCTCATGTATGTAACTTCAGCAATTCCTATTTTCTTCCTGATTGATATCTGTTTCGCATCTACTATCTTCTGTTATTATATAACCAAGATACAAGAAACTCTTGACTTGTTCCAGTTTCGTCCCATCATCATCATCATCAAAATCCATAATTCCGTTTGTGCGTCGGTCACATCTAAGGGATGCAACTGTGGTTGAAAGATAGACATTAATTAAATTGTTTCCCTTATATGTACTCTCCCGAGAATAGTAACATTCAACGAAGAAAAGTCGGTGTAGAACCCAGTTTCAATCTGGAAACGGATTTAACTCATCATTTTGTTAAAAATAACCTTAAAATGTACGTTTTTGATTGTTTCTTCAATGCCAGCGAATTTGCTGAAATTAAAAGTTGCTGCATTTATCATGCTATTTCGAAATCTGAACCCAAAAAATTGACTATTGAATGGCACGCGTTTGGTCATAAAAGTCTTGCATCGGAATTCGATTGATGCAGAAATTATCACTGGCAGAAATAAGTGAGACCGAGTCTTAATTCCTCGCATTGACTTAGAACCGAGCGAGCGCAGTTTGTCATTTTGCATGCGACGTCGTCAGATCCCAGTGATTTTAGCATTTGCAATGACGATCAATAAGGCGCAAGGACAATCTTTTGATCATGTAGGAGTTTTCCTTCCTGACCCTGTTTTCGGACACGACCAGCTCTATGTCGCCCTCACCCGAGGAACAAATCATGAAAACTTGAAAGTTTTTGTTAAGAACAGTTTATAACAGGGAACATTCTTTGAAACAAATCCACGCACTTTCACAAAAAATGTTGTCATCAAAGAACTTTTATATTGAATTAAAAAATATTTTAAACATATATTACAGTTTTTGATTTACTTCCTTCATTATTGACGGGTTTTTGCTAGTTTATTCTTATTTGTACACATAACCATGACGTATTGTTACAGCGAAAGAGATAATTTACATCGCTGCCAGAAATGGCACCGCCAGACGTGTGGGATGTTCTGACAAGCTCTCGTGCTGTCAGGTCACACGTTTTTTAATGAAATAATGGTTATATGTCAGGTCACACTAGACAAGCAGGATACACGGAAAACTGTCTGGACTTAGTCGAGTCATCGGCCTTATTAAGCACAGACAACACCGTATTTCTTGAGTATGGTAGCATGGGCCAAAAAAAAAAAAAAAATCAATTGATCAATCTTGGACTGCAATAAATTTATTGTTTTATTTTGCATTCTTTACCTACCAACATCTTTTTTTCTCTCTTTTCATTTTAATTATTTTTTTTATGCATTTAACCTTGTTTTCACTTCTTTTTCTTTACTTTTGGCGTTGGTTTGTTCTCGAAGAAGACCTTCCGGTCGTATAATTCACCGAATAAAAATTTTGACGAAAATGAGGTTCATTATTTTTAGGTTATGTACACGGACCCCCAAACAATCATCCAGATCTATGATCGTTAACCGGTAAACGAATTAACGATCTTAAATGCGAAGACATTCACGTTACTTTTAAAGACTTGCAATAATAACATTCACAACTGTAACAATCGTGCAACAGGCAAGGAGAAAGAGAAATTTTGAGAGAAAAGGGAAGTAACCAAATTGGCCGGACGGAGCTATCGTTGTCTGTTACAACTGCAAAGTTAAAAATGCTTTTAAAATTTAAGAGCCAACCGTGAATGCAGAAAACTCAGATCGGAATCGATCGCGACGTAATCTCGTGGATTTACCGCAATTAAACTAATAAATGAAAACCATTCCCCGCCAATGAAGCCCTCACTTGTGCGTGGGTGTGTGTTTGTCAGTTCGGTGTTGTCTGATATTTAAACGCGCCACCGCACGACAGTCATTACATTGACGAGAACTAGCGGCGGTGTCGCTCATGCCACGGTATTCTGTTGTAGTTGTAGCAGACTGCGAGCATGCATGCTGTTACCAGTGAAGCAAGAACTGGTCGCTGTGTCATCTCTTGTTTGAGCTCCGGGCCTTTTGCAAAGTGCGGATCTATTGATACTCAATGATCCTGAGGTATTTATCTGTGGAAGTGTTACTCGAGGAATTTTACGCCTGGTGGAAGATGTTCCACAGTTTTTTGTTTTTTTTTATAATAGTGAGTTTTAGAATATGTTGGTTTCGTTTTCAATCGTGGAGTAATTTAGTTTCTCTCGTGTGCTGACGTCAGGACACATTAATTTAAGAATTTATTCATAATGTCCGATTGGCAAAATGGTTAGAGACCTTGCTCCCCGCGGCAAAGTTTTCGGGTTTCGTTATCGAAGCCTTCAGTCTCATCTTCATCAGCTGCCATCTCCACAACGAAGGTTGGCTGTAATGGATCTCCAACGTCTTCTGCCTCTTGTCTTGGTGGTGCACTCTGATAAACTCTTTCCGGTCCATCTCTTGATGTTATCTTCCCACTTATAGCGCTGTCTTCCCCTTGCACGTTTGCCTTCCCTCTCCCTTTTATTATGGTCTTCTGCAGGGTGTTATGCCTTTTTATGTGGCCAAAGTATTTTAGCTGCTGAACTTTTTCAGTCTACCCAGCTGTAAAAGGCCAACTGACATTGAGTTAATGAAAGCAAAGGCGCGAGGAAGGGATCTGGACAACCCACCTCATAAAATGCTGGACGTAGTTTAGTGAAGCTTCTAACAACATCACTCTCCTGCGGCAGTATCTGCTATGGGTTGACTTTTGACCTTATGGATACTGGCGTGGTATCTCCAGCTTTTTCTTGAGCGTCTTATGTACTGAATGAACACAAAAAAAACTGACTTTATTTTCAAAGGGTTGAGAACTGACCGGTCTCTCATCTTTTATAGTGCATTCATTCATTCATGCCCACATGCACTTGATAATTTAAAGACATGCAACATTTTGTAATAGAAGTCGCATACTTACATTTACGGTATTCAATTATAAGCACGAAATAAAGTATCATTAAAAACAGCCAAAATCATCAAATGCTACATGAAGTCTATTAGATAATGATTTGGAAACGTAATCAAATGTTTTTTTTAAATGCGTGATTTGGGGGGGGGGGGGGGGAGAGGCATTTATGAGGGCTCAACGCATGAAAGGGGGGGGGGGGGGTCCGGGAGGGGGGGGGGGGGGGGGGGGAGGAGGATTGTATGAGTAGAGATTGAGTGTGTTTGTCATGTCATGTAGCAGATTGTTGCAAAGATGAGCAGTAGAAACAGAGTAAGCTAAGGTCTCCCCAATAAGCTAAGTCTCCTCCCCCCCCCCCCCATCCCACCCCCCCCCCCAATTGTAAGTCTCTCCCGCCTCCCCCCCCCCCCCCCCCCCCCCCCCCTCCTCTTTCCCCCCCCCCCCCCCAACCCCCCCCTCTCCCCCCCCCCCTACCCCGCAACCACGCCCCTCCCCCCCGCCCCCTGCTCCCCCCCCCCCCTGCCCTCCCACCCCCCCCCTCCCCCCCCCCGCCTCCCCCCCACCCCCGCCCGCCCCCCCACCCCCAGCGTTCCCTGGGGTTTCCGGGGGGGGGGGGGGGGGGGGTGGGGGGGGGGGGGAGGGGGGGGGGGGGGGGGGGGGGGGGTGGGGGGGGGGGGGAGGGGGAGAGCATTAAATGAGCGCCTCAAGCAAGGTCTCAACTGCTCCCCCCCCTGGTCTCATCCCCCCCCCCAAGGTGCATTTATTGTGACAGTAATTAGCATATTGTTTGCCCCGCCCATGAACATAGAAACAGAGTAATTCTAAGGTCCCACCCCCCCCCCCCCCCCCCCCCCCCCCCCCCCCCCCCCCATCCCTGTTGAATAAGTCAAGCTTTGGCACCAGTCCTGTTTTCTGTTTAAGCGTTGACTACGTCTTCCATTATTTAAGTGAAAAGCGGGCCACAGATAAAATGGAGGATTCTGTGACTGGATTTTGTGAAAGAATTTCGCTTTTGTTGGAGAGGAAAACTTTTATAGAGATAATATTTTAAGTTATTTATATAGATTTACACGCTGTGTTTTGATGTTTATTGGAGTGGCTAAGAGGTATGGCGTCCGTTTCGAATTCGAAGAGTACCGGGTTCGCTCCCAGTACGGGGAATATAATTGATGGAAATTGTTTTTAGAACCATTGTTTCCTATTGTGGTTCCTACTCCCTCCCCCCCCCCCCCCCCCCCCCCCCCCCCTTCCCCATTTCCTGGGTAGTCGGATCGGATACCTAACCTTCTCGGATAAGGGCAACAAAATCGGAGGTCCTGTGTGCAAGCTGCGCACGTTTAATATCCCTCGACAGTTGGAAATCGTGAACAGTAGGCCATAAGGCTGCTTCCCTGGCAAAATTTAAAGATTAGGAACGTACCCATCACAAAAATATTTATAGAGTGTATGATTCCTGTATACACACATTGGGATCTTCGCCGGTGCTACGGAATGTTTTTATCTGGTAATTTTCGGAAATGTTTGGCGTTAACTGTTTTGGATATGAGACCAACTTTTCTTTGAAGTGAAGGAGGTAAAGGAAGGTATAGGATCCCGTTATACGCCCAATGAGGCATATTGGGAATATGGTGTTAGGCCCATATTTTCTTGACCATCGACACACTTAGGGGTGATGTAGTCAACATCACGCCGGCCGCTTTTGAAGTGAAGTTCGGTCAAATATTTAATTTTCCACCGCTAATGACTCCTGCCCACGAAGCATTATTTCTGTGCTGCCTAGTTGGCATTGGGGGGATAGTGTGGTTCGCTTCCGTACCTAGGGGTGGTGCCGTTCGGAAGGTCCAGGGCTCGATTCTCCGAAACTCTGTTTGTTTTTCTGTTGTCCAGTTTTCTACTTCTTTATTTCTTACGAGTGCCTGACACAGACATCAATGTATGTAACATTTATTTATTTACCAAAACAGCTTACAATCGCACGTAAAGCGTCAGCAGGCCGACAAGATAATTCGGCTTTTATTGAAAGCATAAACGAAATATGGAGTTCCCTTTACCATCCTCCCACTCCCCATTCCCCCCCCTCCCCCCGCCCCCTAAAAGAAATTGTAATGAGTGTTTTAATGTTATAAAGTTAAGAATGCTGGATAATATGAATTATTTCTTTGAAAACGTTATTTAAAAATAATAGTGGAGTATTGCATAACCTTCTCGTTTAGTTCGTGGGGTGGTGGGGGAGGTCCTCTGAAGAGACATCGAAAGAATAGGACTCTCTCAGGTATGTCGTAAGAGGAGCCTAATATATTTTGTCTACAATAAGCTACTACACACATCGTAACTGCATGAGCACTGGCATCAGCACTGGCATGACTTGACGCAGGCTTCTTACACGGGGACCAGTGTGTAGTGGTGCTCCCATGCTTTATAAGAAGAAGGTCAATTAAATAAATAAAAGAATTACAGAGCCCTGACAGATTTATACACAGCAAAACATCACAGTGTAGACAGTGTAGAATTGTACACATATCTGGGTAGTAATATAGAGGGACAGACAGTGATATCAAAATAAGAATACACAAAAGCAAGAGAATCATTTTCATTGCATTGGGAAACATATGGAGAACAAGAGAAATCAAGTCCAACACGAAAATAAGAATCTTCAACTCAAATGTCAAGTCAGTCCTATTGTATGGCTCTGAGACATGGAGAGCAACAAAAACAACAACCAAAAAGCTACAGACTTTTATAAACGGGTTCTGGCATAGAATAGAAGGACTGAAATGGTATGACAAAAGTCACAAATGTGGAATTGATGACAAGAGCCAGACGAACAAGAGTTGAGAAGGAAACGCTGGCGATGGATGGGTCACACATTGAGAAAACATGTTGATAGCATTTCAAGGCAGTCATTGTTCTATAATCCACAGGGAAAGAGAGGCAGAGGTAGACCAAAAAACACATGGAGAAGTGAACTGGATACAGAGGTGAAAATGATGAGGAAAACATGGAAAGAACTTGAGCGGATGGCACAGGACAGGAAGACTTGGCATGTGTTTGTTGAAGGCCAGTGCTCCTTGGGGAGCTAAAGGGTATTGATTGAAAACATTACAGAGACCACTACTGCAAGGTTACATTGAGTTCTTTGGGGCAGACTTTCTGCGAAGGAGTTAACTGGATTGGTGGCCCTTGTTCCTTTAGGATCCGAAAAAGCCACGAAGAAAAATTACATAGGTGGGGGACGATAACAGAACACAAGTGATACATCACATTCGCAAAGTCTCACATGTGCTTATTTTTGTTTTGCGCAAGTGTTTTCAAGCACCGGAATACTTCTTGTAATGATGTCGCATCAATTTTTAGAATTTCACACTTCAACAAACATATTTGTACAAACGTTTTAAACACTTAAAGAAAAGAAACCCGAGGCCTGTAAACAGTAAATAAATATTACACACACATAAAGGTATGTTTTCAGGCACTCGTGAATAATAAAAAAGTAGAAAACTAGACAACAGAAAAACAACAGACATATATATATATATATATATATATATATATATATATATATATATATATATATATATATATATATATATATATATATATATATATATATATATATATATATATATATATATATATATATATGTTTGTGCTTTTATGCAATAATAGTCAGCACAATAGTAATAATTTTTATAATCTTTTTATTGTCAGGTACTCCTCAGTGGCATGTGTGATATCATGATAAGAACATAATCCTGAATGACAAGTCACAATTGCGATCTGGATCGGAGGCCATGTCCATCGTGTTTTATTTAACATCATGAGCTACTCATCTTTTGTTTATTTGACCGTACTGCGAAGAGCTTCCCAAAAGCAAAAACGGAGCTGCAAGTGACATAGCAAACTTATGGATTCAGCTTAAATTTGGAGTAGTATTGCATCTCTGTGTGTAGATGCTTCATTTGTCTAGCATTGGGAGTAACCAGCATCACCTTGTGAGAAGTCATGACATAGATTTAACATGGCATTCTAGAAAACTGACCTTTTGAAATCATATTTTGATATGTGGTCTTTTAAAGATGGTTCGCTACATGAAGTCTTGTAACACTGCTTCTTCATACACTTAACCGTTACAGTCAAGATCGCGAACAAATATGAGACCTGTGAACAGTAACAACTTCATGAATGCCAGTATGGGACGTGGGGACGAATTTCTGTGTCAAGACGGACTTTATGAAGACACTCTGGAAGCATACACTGTTGTGCTGTCTGCAGCAGCTCACTTTTTGTCCACGTTCTTCGGCGGCGGCAGCAGCATCGCCGTCATCATCGCCATCAGCACTCGCACCACCATTAACAAGTACAGTTACACCCTCGTGTTCACGCTTTTCTTGACCTGCTGCAGTCTGAACTTCATATGGAGTCCGCTGGAAGTGGTGGACCTCATCGTGTTTCATCATACTCACAAACACCCCCTTGAAAATTATGTAGACATTAAGACTTACGTCTACCTGTTCCTTATTCTTCTTATCAGTTTTATTATCGTACTTCTGTCAGTAGAAGGAATAATCCGGATGAAAAATTGTTTTGGCAAACTGCTGAGAAAGATATGGCCAATGGCTTCTTCTGCCTTCGCGCTCTTCTGTTCAGCATTCCTCACAGCTGTCTTCGTTGCCAAGTACATGCAGTCAGTTGATTCGAACGACTGTTCTTACACTATCGTTCACAAAGAGACACGTTTCCTTTTTCTAGCGTTCACTGTCGTCTCGTTCTGCATTGTTGCTGTCGTTCTGGTTATCCTTTCTGCTCTCAATACAAACGCGGCCATCTTCTGTGAGAATGGACGGCCAAATCTTAGGCAGAAGAAGATGAAGCTGGCTATTCCCGAATTCCTGATCAGCCAGTCCAATGCCTGCGCGGATAACGATGGTGGGTTCGAGCACAGCCAGAGTGGTACACCGTCGCCATCTTCTCCAAAACTTTTGACAGTTGGGAACCCGGAGACAGCGTCCGTCAAAGGCGAAGACATTAGTACTATAGCAGAACTTCCTAGTCCCATGACCAAACCTACGGGCAACAGACTGGGAGTTAACATGAGTCAGGTGAGTGGTGGCATAGAAAGACAATCGTGGGTAACTTCCTGTATAGTTGCTTCACAATACAGCTAGGATTATGCAGTTAATGAAGAATGCAGCGAGTAACACTTTGCATAGACCAAAGAACAGAACGAAGCAGACCAGATGTAGAGGTACTGAAATATGCGAATAAGAGTGAAAGTACCTGCAAAAGAATTACTAAAGAAAGGAAAGAAAAGACAGGCAGACAGACAGACCGACAGATAGATAGATAGATAGATAGATAGATAGATAGATAGATAGATAGATAGATAGATAGATAGATAGATAGATAGATAGATAGATAGACAGACAGACAGACAGACAGACAGACAGACAGACAGACAGACAGACAGACAGACAGACAGACAGACAGACAGACAGACAGACAGACAGATAGATAGATAGATAGATAGATAGATAGATAGATAGATAGATAGATAGATGATAGATAGATAGATAGATAGATAGATAGATAGATAGATAGATAGATAGATAGATAGATAGATAGATAGATAGATAGATAGATGGGCATGCGGGCAGACGGACGGACGGACAGACAGGCACAAAAAAGTAATTGTAAAAAAATTATGAGACGCTGGGATTTTTAACTAGGGCTGTTGAGCTTGTTACTCTTTAGCAGAGATGGGAATCATCATTTTCATCCTCATTACAATTACTCTCCTTCTAGGCAGCCTTCACCATAGCATCCATGTGTTTCTGCAGCGGTGGATTCTGTAGGAATTTGTTTAACATAATTACGTTGCCAGCCCCATGCACAACTACATGTTAATCGCCTTTTATGGAGAAAAATCAAGCATAGCCAGAGTTGCCCTTGACTGGAGTCCACACGGGAGGAGAAGAGTGGGGAGGCCAAAGAGAACTTGGAGAAGAACTGTTGAAGAGGAAGCTAGGGAAATTGGAATGACTCGGGCACAGATGAAAAAGACAGCCCAGAATAGAAATCGATGGAGAGCAACTGTTTCTGTCCTATGTTCCACAGGGAACGAAAAGGAATGATGATGAGAGAGGAACAATCCTTTCTCGGTCTCCTTGTAGATTCTCAGGAACGATTCTGGGTACGTGGACAGTAACTCGGATACTGATATTGGCATATGATCTCAGAATACCGGACAAGGAAATTCCAGGTGGTAAATCAGAGGCACATCTCCAATCCAACCTGCAAGTCTGGAAGGAAAAGCTGGAGAAGAGAGGGATGGTCATAAGCAGCTCTAAAACAAAATCCATGGTAATATCACGAGAAGAAAGAAGACATCAGATTAAGCTGGGAGAACAGGTCCTGGAGCAGGTCGACCACTTTAAATACCTCGGAGCTATTATAGACCGAAAGGGAGGCATCAAAGAAGAGTTGGCCACTCGAAAAGCAGCAGCTGGGAGACTTTTTCAGACCATAAATCGAGGATTCCTCAGCAAGAGAGAGGTTGGTAAGAAAACGAAGATGGCTGTATACCGCTCCACCTATGTCCCAGTCTTGACATATGGATGCGAGTCATGGGCAAAGACTACAACCCATAAAAGCCAGATCCAAACCTCAGATATAAGGTATCTGAGGAAGGTGGTTGAAGTAACAAGACGAGACATGGTACGCAACCAGACGATACGTCAAGGCCTTAAATCCTACCCCCTGCAGATCCAAGTAGAACAGTCCCAATTGAGATGGTTTGGCCATGTCTGCAGAATGGGAGAAGATCGGATACCACGACAAGCATGGGAAACAAAGAGCCAAGGATCCAGACCCCGAGGACTACCCAAAGTCCGCTGGGAGGACAACATTAGACAATCTTTGAAGGACCGAGGACTAGAATGGAACCAGGCCAGGAGGAAGACAGCCGATAGGATAGTCTGGCGCTCTCTCTTCCAAACCTCTACACCTCACGGTAGAAGGGGAACGACTAAGTAAGTAAGTAAATAAAGGGTAATATAATGTGTCTAATAGCTCTGATGATGGCTTCTATAAACTGTTTATATCTTTTCAGGTCTTGGGCCGCCGCCGTCACACCATCTGTCAGATTAGTGACTCCAGTAGCTCGGATAGTACCTCAGCTGATCCTGTATCCAAAGCCAAGCAGTATAACTACGTCAGAAAATTTTCCGTCGACATCGCCGCCCTACAGGCTCAACTGCAAAACCCCAAAAGCTTCAAGAACGCTCCATTTCAATCAGACATTGACCTCTCCAAGAAACAATCTTCAGAAAAATCTCAGGCCCCCAAGCCGCTGTTGTTACAGAAACCGTTGTTACCGCTGTCGGTAAAGTTCAACGAGAAAGTGGAGAAGCTAACAGAAAATGAGAAAGCCGGAACTGAGAACAACTGTGGCGGTACGAACATCTCGCCACCTCCCGTGATTACAGTGTCTAATGAGGACGCCACACCCAACACTATGGAAGGAAATTTTCCAAACGATAACCATGGTTTCACTGAGACATTCCATGAACAGACACAAGCTAATGCAAGCAACATTGTCCACAAACCGACTTCCCTTACCTTCAAGAAGTCTGTTGAGGAAACTATTTTCACCCCGACACTAGAGAATGCCGTTCGTGATTCTAGTGATGCTGAATCCGACGGTCGAAAAATGGCGCGGCTTACATTATTCTTGTGCTTGACATACGTACTGAACATGTTGCCTGTGCTGGTGACGGAAGTCCTGGAGAGTAAGCTGAGTCCGCATGCGTTTATCAATATCTCGACGTGCACGCTTGCCGTGTCTAGCATTCAGACCATTGTGTATCCACACTTAATAGCATGCTGCGATGACGTAGCTCACAAATCTGTTCAGAAACTCAAGAAACGAGCTGAGTATATGTTCTCCTGCCGCAGCGACCTGGATGTTCACAGCCAAGTCGAGGACAATTCGAGTGCTAGTCAAGTATAAGAGTGGATTGTGGCAGGGGGACGTATATGTGTTCTGTCGAGATTTACTTATGTTTACTTGCACAGTGAACTTATATTTTCTGTTTTGGAATCGAGATTCTCCAACGGAACATCATATACTTTTCGCATATCACCTAAAAGGCCACATTGCAATTGTAACAGTTAAAGTTAGTTGCTTATCCTTTACAGGACGTGGCAATCAACCCCAGCTTTTATTGGCTGTTTGTGATTTTTCTAGGCAATTTTTTTCATTCAGTAGTTTGCCATTGCTTTCTGAACGGTACGGCGCTTATACCATTGTTAAAAATCCACACAAAGCGATCTGCTACCAAACCGCCTGCAGCTGGTTTCGAACCTGGTATATCTGGATTATGAAACTGCGTTCATATCCATTAGGCCACAGACGCCGACAATTGTGACAGATAAAAACTAAATACATAATCTGGTATATAATCAATGGACAATTTTTAGCAGTAGACATTGAACAACTTTGTGCTTACATGTGGCCGATCAACGATGAAAATCTGTTATTAATTGTTAACCTAAATTTCAAGCGTGCATTCCCGTTTAAACTAAGTGAATTCTTGTCTTCATTACATTTTGAAGTATGTTCACGCCACTAAACAAGTCGTTACATCTATTTTTATGCCATACACATGAAAGGACATACAAATTACCTTGTTGCTTGCATACAAACGGAGGACAGATAGTTTGTAGGGACTTTAATTTAAAAAAAACATTTCCTTTCCTCTCAACTCTGCCCTTATTTTGTCCTTGTAATTACCATTAGCACATCAACCACCTTTCATTGCGGTATAAATTGTTTTCATGGCGCATGCCTTCACAGAAGTCCAAAGCATATTTATATCAACATCATGCGATCAAAAAGACCGTACCTGAACAGAAAGTAAGTACTGCAGACATTCCAGTGATTGTTGTTTCATATTACACAGTGATAGACACAGGTACAACTGGTGGAACATACCGCACAATAGATAAAAACCGTATTTCTTGTTTCATATACAGTACATTATTTATTAGTGTCCATACAGTGTTATCATTATCGTTATTAGATGCGTCCGCTATCTTCGTTTCTTATTTCAAATGGTTATGTTTTTTTTTTTGGTCTGCATTGTCTTCATTATAGGCTTGTCAGTTGACAATAAAAGTAGGCCTATTCACTCTGTTGTATATAATTGTAAAAATTGCGTTATTTTAAATAGAGTACATTATTTTGTATCATCGAAGTCAATCTAACAGCTGTGTAAATTCAAAATAGAGAGAGAGAGAGAGAATGAGAGAGACACAGACAGAGAGAGACAGACAGAGGCAAATGTAAAGAAAGACAGACGACAGAGATACAGACAGAGAGAGAGAGGGAGAGAGAGAGGTTGGGCTATCATTTAAAACTTGATACGATGCTTATTCTAATAGTGTTTCTCAAACCGTTCGTGTCCACGGCACACTTGGAACTCGTTGAAACTTTGCGGCATACTTATCTGACCCCAAACCCGAATAGAAACAATAGTATACAGTATATAGTTTTTTTCTTGTTTGAAAAGGGAATTAAATATACTACTATGGAATCAGGAAATCAGCTCTCATTTCATATTTTTTTCGTAATAGTTAAAAAATAAGAGCATTTATTTGAAGATACAAGAAATATTTGTAATCCAACCTTATTGTCCTAATTCGATACATGATCTTACGCTTTTGGATAAAATATTAGGACGTATTCGAGATCGGCACGTATTTCCTTTTCAACCAAATAAAAAAATTCTCCTCCCCCCTTTTTTCACATTTAATGCTTTAAGTGTTGAAAATCCAACTCTTAAACAGGGCGTTCAAAACAGCATCGAAATAATCCAAACTGGTTTTGCAAAATCAGTTGATAGTTCGAGTTATTTTTTTTATTGAACTGACGCTGTAATATCAAATTTATTTAACATGGTTATGAGAAAACGTACTTCACTTAGTACGTGCACTAAATTTTGGTGTGGTTTAGTTTTAAGAACTATCTTCATTGCGTACGGACAACTTCCATCAGTGCTCCGATCTCTAATGGACATGTACACAAGTTTCGAGGCACACTTAGATAAGATAAGAGCGGCGCATCACCCTCATAATCATCATCATTGCCATAATCATCATCATAATCATCGTCATCACATCATCTTTGTCATCATTGTCATCATCATCGTCGTTGTCATCGTAATCATCATCATTGTCATCATCATCATCGTCATTGTAATCGTCATCATCATCATTGTCATCATCATCGTCATCATCACCTTCATCATCATCTTCATCATCATCGTCATCATCATTGTCATCATCTTCATCATTGTCATCATCATCTTCATCATCATCGTCATCATTATCTTCATCATCATCATTGTCATCATCATCGTCGTCATCATCATCATTGCCATCATCATCATCGTCATCATTATCGTCATCATTATCATGGTCGTGATCAGCATCGTCATCATTATCATCATCATCATTGTCATCATTATCTTCATCATCATTATCTTCATCATCATCGTCATCATCATCATCATTGTCATTATCATCATCGTCGTCGTCATCATCATCATCGTCATCATTGTCATCATCATCATCATCATCGTCATCATCATCAGTGTCATCATCATCTTCATCAACATCGTCATCATCATCATAATTTTCTTTTGCGCTTCTTACAGATCATTGAACAATCACTGCAGCTTGTCCCCATGGTAGGAAGCCGGCACCAAGCAGTCACATGCTCTTGTAGTGGTAGTTTCTATAGCAATCTGTTTTACATTATGAGGTTGCCAAGCACAACCTCACATTTACGGCATGACTGAGAGTGTAGTAGGCCTATTATTTTTTTGGTTTATTCAAAGATCCCCGGGAACTAAACGGGGGTCTGGTGGTCGTTCGTTCTTCACAATTCAGTGGGAAAGAGTTGATGACAACAAACATCCCTGTCGCACTCCAGTTATTACCCAAAAAGGGTTCGGTAGCTTATCATTCGTAATTTACTCTGCCCTTCATATATAATTTTTTTTTTTTTGGATCATGTTAATTAACATTATATACTAGTGTAAAAGCCCGTCATAAGACGGGAATTAAATTCAAAAGCACCAATACCTAATGGTAATTTTACTTATTCAAAAGTATTTTTAAAAACCACTGTGCATCACTTCAGTTCTATAAATATTTTTGTGCACACCGTCATTTGCGCACTTTTCTTTGTCGAGTGTTAATATTTTCGGGAGAGTACATATAAGGGAAACAATACAATAAATGTCTAACTTTCAACCAAAGTTGCATCCCTTAGCGTTAGTGACAGCAAAAGCTGGGATTTTATATATATTGTGATGTTTCCAGGGTGGCGAAGGTCTTTCATCATCACCATCATCAACTATCATCTCAACGTAGAGCCCAGGTCCTCAATAAAAACACTCGAAGCTCTCCAATACTGTGCCATCTCTTCAAGGCCTTTCTGTGTCTTCTTTATTGTTTTGACTTTCTGGCTCTAGTTATCTTACCCGTGTGTGTGTATGTGTTTTGTTTTTGAGCTTCTGTCTCTCTTATCCAGGGGATTCCAGAGCAAAAACTGCCTTGTAATGATATCAACTGTTTTTCTTAAAGTGTGTCCTATTCAATGCCAGCGTCTTCTCCCCATCCCGTGTTCCATTGGTTATGTATGAGTCTTTCCTTTGCTTAGTGAATACTTTGGTTTTGACAGAATTCTTCCCAGTCATCTTCTGTTTGGTGAATACTTTGTTTTTGACAGAATTCTTTCCAGTCATCGTCTGTTTGGTGAATACTTTGTTTTTGACAGAATTCTTTCCTCATCGTCTGTTTGGTGAAGACTTTGTTTTTGACAGAATTGTTCCCAGTCATCTTCTGTTTTGTGAATACTTTGCTTTTGACAGAATTCTTCTCAGTCATTTTCTGTTAGATGAATACTTTGTTTTTGACAGAATTCTTCCCAGTCCTCCTCTTCTTCTTCTTCTTCCGTCCTTAGCCACCGACCGTCAAAGCAGTCAGTGGCCATTACGCCTAGTGGCGTCTTAGGGCAACAGCAGATAGGTTTTCTTTGCCATTGTTTCCCATCACGCCTATTGGCGTCTTTAGGGCAACGGCAAATCAATCCATTTGCTGTTGTTTCCGTAATCGAAGTGACTGGCAAACGGGTGATCAGCCCGTTGGTCAGTCCTCCTCTGTTGGGTGTATACTATGTTTTGGACAGAATTCTTCCCAGTACTCCTCTGTTGGGCGAATTATTTGTTTTTGGCAGAATTCTTCCGAACCCTCCTCTGTTGGGTGAATACTTTTTCTGGACATAATTCTTCCCAGTTCTCTTCTATTGGGTGAATATGTTGTCTTTGACAAAATCCTCTTCAGTCCTCCTCTGCTGGGTGAATATGTTGTCTTTAACAAAATCCTCTTCAATCCTCCTCTGCCTCTGCTGGGTAAACGTTTTATTTTTTACAGAATCCTGGTCAATCCTCCTCAGCTGGGTAAACACTAAATTTTTGAGAGTATCCGTTTCAATCCTCCTCTGTTTCGTGAATAATTGTTTTTGACAGAATCCTGTCAAGACTTTTCTGTTGTGAGAATACTTTGTTTTTTACAGAATCCTTGTCAATCCTTCTCTGTTGGGTGAATACTTTATTTCATTGCTCCCTTACTTGGTGGATCTATGAAAATTGTTTGTTTTATTTCCCTGTCGTGAAGTGACGTCTGTCTCACAACACGAATTCTAAGTAACTTTGACCACACCGCGCAGCATACATTGTAAGAACTGCAAGATACCCAGTCCAATCAGAACGCTCCGTTATGCAGTGTTTACTACAGCTTTGGATAAAGAAAATGGAAGTCCATTACGTGCAAATTAGTATCGGAAGACAATTAATTACACCAGTATGAAAGAAGTACCACATGGAAGAAGTATACAATTTAATACTGGGAAAGTTGCTCTACCCGAAGGTACTAATACTTTTACAAATACTAATATAGGACGGGAGAAACCTCTGGTGGAATGCATTTGAAGCTTCAGGTTAGTCCTTAATTTAGCTGTTTTAAAGTATGCCTAGAATAAAATGCACTTAAGAGGCTAATAGATTATTAGATAGACATATAAAGAATAATTCAGGGTATAATTTAAGCCTTGGATGAATAAAATCGCTCCAGGAATAACGGAGATAATTTAAAAAGTAGTTTTCCTGATTCGAACAATAGGCAAATTTTACCAATATTTTCGAACCTTGAAACACATTAGTAGGGGAAACCACCTCGGACGCTCGAGGCCACACTATTTATAGCGCGTGTCTACTAGAATCAGGTCAGTCACAATATTTGAATCGACAGCGAGCGACAAAAGAAAGCCTGTGTTATTGCAAGGGAATAGCTTTCCGTAACTGAAAGCAGATCTTAACCAACCATTAACGGCTCGTCTGTGTATGCCTGAGGGTTTTATCCTGTAACCTACAACAATTATAGGAGGCATCGCTTACTGAGGTTACGACGGATGCAGTGCCGGTCTACGTTAGAGGGCCAGACATCCAAAGTACAACATTTGGAAGAATTTCAGCCGACAATTCTCTCCGATATCAGAGGGAGCCATCTTCAGTGACTCAGATAAGTTGCCCACAAAGGCAACTGTGTAGCATATTCCTGATCACCAAAAACAAATCAATCCAGTTTGTGATGAACTTAGCAGTATATATCTTCAAGTAAACTGTGAGATTAACACTAGTAATTAGTCAGAGAAAGATCAACCAAGCAAGACTGTCTCCATATTGATAGACATCTTAATACAGAGAAAGAATTTGTTGAACAATTTTTATTTTTTTATTTACTTTTGTAACATGAGTTCTTTTAAAACTTTTCAAACAGAAAAGAGTAAATGTACAAATAAATTGTAAATATTTACCAGCCGACTTACTTAAATTCTTTAAGTTAAGTTTTATTCATTGTTGGTGAATTTAATTAAATAATTACCCCCTAGCAGAGATAATAATAATAATTACCATATTAACAGAGGAGGATCTGGAGAGGTAGCAAATAGGGACTCAGAGTACTACGAGGGGCGTTCATAAAGTAATGCACCACATCGTTTTTCTCAGCTAATAATGAAGATAGAAGCATGAAATTTTGCCCACTTTAAATATGGCATGTGCCAATTGTGTGCACAAAATTCCACCGCAACCGGCCAAATAATACGGCTGCCCTAAACCGTTGAAATGGAGCGTGTTAGCAACTTGCGTTATAAGCAGCGAATTGTGATAGAATTTCTCGTTGCAGAGAAGGAAACTGTTGTGAACATTCACAAGCATCTATGTGATGTGAATGGAGGTTTTGCAGTCGACAGGAGTACAGTCAGTTGTTGGGTTCAGAGAATCAAAGAATCAGGAAGTGGAGATACGGAGCTGTTTGATCGACCGCGCTGTGGACGTCCTGCCACAGCCACCAACGCAGAAATGTTGAAATGCGCTGAGGGCATTATTCTTACTGATAGGCGAATCACTACTCAACAATCGGCCTTACAGCTGTCAGTCAGCATCGGTAGCGCAAATGCAGTTATAAAAACTCTTGGATTTTCTAAGGTTTGCACAAGATGGGTTCCTCGAAGTCTCACAAATGACCACCGATTACAAAGGAAAGCAGTTTCTTCTGAATTGTTGGAGCGTTTCAATGCTGATGGAGAGAACTTTTTGGCTAAGATCGTTACAGTTGACGAAACCTGGGCACGTCATTTTGAACCTGAGACAAAAAGACAGTCAATGGAGTGGCATTATCCGCAATCACCACGAAGAAAGAAATTCAAGACAATTCCTTCAGCTGGAAAGGTCATGATCACTGTCTTTTGGGACATTGAAGGTGTGATTCTCGTGGACGTTATGCCAAAAGGAGAGACAATCAATTCGCAAGCTTACATTAAGACATTGAAAAAAACTCAATCAACGTTTTCGCAGAGTTCGGCCGCAGAAGAATCCAGCAGACCTGCTTCTCCTTCACGACAACGCGCGACCTCACACAAGTCTGGCAACACGGGAAACAATCACCAAATTGGGTTAGACTGTACTACCCCATCCACCCTATAGACCCGATTTGGTACCCTTGATTGTCATCTATTTGGTCCACTTAGAGATGCACTCCATGGGACAAGGTTTGAAGATGATGAAGGAGTGATTCATGCAGCGAAGAAATGGCTACATGATCAAGACAAAATCTGGTACGGGCTAGGAATACGTGCACTTGTTTCACGCTGGCATAAAGCCGTACAAGTTGATGGGGATTATGTTGAAAATTACCGATGTTTACATGACATATCCATGTATATTGTGTATAAATTGCATGCTTTTTGAATAAACAGCTCCTGAGAAAAACGATGTGGTGCATTACTTTCTGAACGCCCCTCGAACATTACCATCTTCTCTGGAAACTTATACAGCTTGACCCTACCTTTGTTGTGTACACCTTTACTCTTTTCAGAGAAAGGGGTATTACTGATAAGACCAGACTCTTATCTGGCACTACCCTGGTATCATCTGATACACCTTTATATCCAGGATACCTTATTACTTTATATAACATCTGAACCTCTCGCGACATTCCCTAAAGTCTTCAATCCATATCTCTAATGAAATGCTATGCTGCTCTGCAATATTCCTTTGTCATCGGTAATAAGCCAGTTTAATTTTTTTTTTTTTTTTTATCTCCCTACTAGCTTGTTCGTTTGTTTTCGCCAATTATATAGTTTTTATTCCATGTTCAACCTTTTGGTTATATCTGGGGTATATTGTGTGATTCCATTTTTTTATGCTAGGCCGATGTTAGCCCTGACAATGGTTGATCCTTAGAAGCTGCTGTAGTCCTCACATCGTTTGCTTGGTCCCTTTTATGTGGGTTTTGGTCGATCAATTTATCTAATTTTTTTTTTTGGCAGACTTCGTTTTGTTGTTGTTGTCACACATGTTCTCGTTAGTTTACTGGCAGCCCTGAAAAGGACTAGTCCTCAAAAGGATTACTAGCAGGCATGTAAATCCGAGTGTACTTTTGTTTTGCTCTGTTTGTGTTTATTTGTGATGTTTTCTTGTTGTGTCGTCTGTCCTATCTCCACCTGTTGCAGGGTTTTGTGGAAAATTATTGGCAGAAGGTCTTCTAGAATTTCCTTTATTAATTTTTCTCATTGCTGTTGGTTAAGTCTCTCTGCTGTTCTACTTGATATGTCAGCGATGACCTGTCTTTCTACTTCAATTCTTTTAAGGATCTCTTTATTTTCCGTTTTTAATTCCGCCAACTTCGCAATGTCTTCCTGTATTTCTTGCTGATTTCTTTTCATATCGTGGGTCACTTGTTCCGCAATGAAGATAGTCCTTAAAAAACAAACCAAACCTACGGGTATTATGCATTGTACTTAAACATGATCTCCTACACCACTAAGCATTGTACTTGAAGAAGAAGAATGTATTATGCGGGTATTCCACTTTAAGAAACAAACCAAGGTGACAAGAGGATAAAAAGTACGCTAAAGATTGTCCAGAAAGTCATTTGATCTCCCTTCCCCTTTGCTTGTCATATAGGATGGGAAGATGAAGGCTTCTTTCTTAAGTATGTATACCAAATTTACAGCCGTGTCAGTAGTAAAGGTATATGTAGTCCCCGTTGCAGAAACTGTCATAGGTGTGTGGAGTGTTAGAGACTTCACCAAACTAGATCCAACCTTTTTATGAGTCAGGTACTAATTTACAGCTCGGTAGACTGGATCATGACGGTACCCGGTTTTGATCCCAGACCTCGGTAACTTTGCTGCGAGAAGAAAGTACTCTAACCGCTTAGCCAATTGTGGTGCTTATGTCAGTATTAACTAGCTCAAATATATATTAATTACATTCAATCATTTATATCTCTTTCCGGTCCCTGTAGATAATGGACCCACTACTACAGTTGTTCCCCTTGCACGAAGACTGAAACAAAGAAATTATGTGCTCATGATCTAGCTGCTTCTGTCTTCTCCTCTTCTTCTTTGATCCTTGGCCGCTGATTGACAGTAATCAATGACCGTGATGAGATTGCCAGGCCAGTGACAGAGAGAGTTAAAATGCAGCAAGAAAAATAGATTCGAGATATTCATCATATCTGGTTATTTCGTTTGTTATGCATGATGTGGTTCCAGCAGAATGTCCAACCTTATATTAGACGCCACATACGACATGCATAGGACAGAGAATCGGAAACAATACATTGAGAAAACAAAACTAACTCAGCAGCTTGCCAACTGAATTTGATGCATTTTGTTTTTTTACGCTAACGAACCGAATGCATGTTACTGTGGGTTTTTTTGTGTGTTTGTTGCTATATCTTCATCTTTATAGCCATGAAAAGACCAATCTTTTGGGGCTTTCTCTGTTGTAGACGATAAAATAGAGCTGAAGACCATAATGGAAGGCAAACGTGCAAGAGGAACAGCGCTATAAGTGGAAAGATAACATCAAGAGATGGACAGACAAGACTCTATCAGAGTGTAGCATCAAGGCGAGATAACTCTATCAGAGTGTACTATCAAGGCGAGAGAACTCTATCAGAGTGTACCATCAAGGCGAGAGAACTCTATCAGAGTGTACCATCAAGGCGAGAGAACTCTATCAGAGTGTACCATCAAGGCGAGAGAACTCTATCAGAGTGTACCATCAAGGCGAGAGAACTCTATCAGAGTGTACCATCAAAGTGAGAGAACTCTATCAGAGTGTACCATCAAGGCGAGAGACAAAAGATGATGCAGGTCCATTGTAGCGGACCTACGACGTGAAGGGAGCCGCGGTAGCATAGTGGTTAGTGCACTGGCTTCCTAGCGCAGTGGTCTATGGAAGACTTAATTTGCCCCAACTTTATTTCTGTTTGTTCGAAATGATCTAACCATCAGAATGTTTTTTTTTTTTTTTCATTTAGAATGTCCGTTATCGTTGAGAACTTATATATGAGATGTTTGTATGTTCTCTAATTGTAATGTCTACATATTGTGAACGTAGCTGAGTTAATGAGTTGTCCAAACGTGTTTCACACATAAACAAATTTCTCAACACCTCACAAATTATTAGATAGTGGCACATACTTACATGTACGATTCAAAGGTGTTATGTCCACAACATCACTCATTTTGTCATAAACGTTATTATTATTATCTTCATCATAGTCAATGCTATGTCTTGGTTTTGGTTTTATTATTTTCTTTTACATTTTATAATCATCATCATCACCACCATCATCATTTTCTTTTTCGCTCTCCATTGAACAAAAAGCTACCACTACAGCTGATCACCTTGTAGAATCGCTGCACAAAAGCTTTGGTGTGCTCTTGAAGTAGTGGTTTCTGCAGCAATATGTCGTATTAGTCATCATCTCCTTACGACACACCTGAGTGAGCAGTAGCTATATTCCTTCCTTGTCTCATGAGAGACCCTCCACCACTTCCCCCGGACACTACGTGGGGGCTTGTTTGTTATACTTGTATATAATTTTTGGATTAATGTTGTGGTCAATAAAAATCTATACGATGAAAACTAATTTGTTGGCAATATATATTTTCATCATCATCGCCATCATCAGTATCGCCATCATCATCACCGCCATCATAATTATCATTATCGCCATCATCATTGCCATCATTATCACCATCATCGCCATCATCATCATCGCTATCATCATCGCCATCATTATCATCGCCATCATTATCATCGCTATCATCATCGCCATCATTATCATAGCTATCATCATCGCCATCATCATCATCGCCACCATCATCATCGCCATCATTATTGCCATCATCATCATCATCGCCATCATTATCATCATAACCATAATCATCATTATCGCCATCATCATCATCATCGCCATCATCAGCATCATTGCCATAATTTTCCTCTTCTTTCCCTTGGAAACATGAAACCACCATTGCAGGAGATTCCTTTGCATCAAAGCATTCATGTTCTCTTACAGCTGGTATTTCTGGAGCAATTTGTTTTACGAGAACATGATACCAGCAATCTCCACAACCTCATGTTAGTCGCCTTGTACGACATGCCTGAGCGTGCATTAGTCCTATTCTGTCTGTGTCTCTTCAGAGATCCCTGGAACTACACGGGATCAATCTATATTACAGGCATACCTCGCTTTATTGAGGTGGTCTGGAACCGAACCCGAAATATCTCCGAGGTATGCATGTACTTGTTTGGAAATTCTGAAAGTTGTACATTATAGACCATAGATTGACTGACGAAGTTTTTATTTTTATATTTTTATTTGTTGTTGTCACAGCAAAAGTTAACCCCGAGTTTTCTTGCCTGTTCTAGTCTTCAAGCAATGATTTTTAACTCATTGATCAAACTTGTCAATGGTTCGACAGGCTGTTTTTTCTGAGCCGATGTGACTTTCTGAATTAATATTTTGTAAGAGGTAAAGGCAATCATAATGTCCGACTAGCAGAAAGGTTATAGCGCTTGCCTTTCGCGGCAACGTTACTGAGGGTCCGGGTTCGAAACCTGGTAGCTTTACGTTCCAGTCTAGCAAGTTGTAAATGGGCACTTGACTTTGGTCTTGATATAAGGAAGGGAAAGGCAGCGAGGAAAGGAACTGGTCGCCTTACCCCACAAAGCTGAACCTAACATTGTGAAATCTCTAACATTTCACTTCCATACGTCAGGATCTGCTTTGCGACTACACTAAAAAAATTAAAGGCCACAACAGATTGAAATATCGTCTATCCAGCAAACTAAAGATAGAAACTGTAGAAGGTAAAGGATCCCGTTACACGCCCATTGAGGCGTATTGGGAATATGATGTTAGGCCCATATTTTCTTAAGGAGCCGCGGTAGCATAGTGATTAGTGTACTGGCTTCCTAGCGCAGTGGTCTATGGTTCGATCCCCAGATGAGGTGGGATTTTCTTTAGGCCACAAACGGCTCCTGGGTCGACCCAGCCCCAAATGGGTACCAGAGCAACTCTGGGAAGGTTAAGGCGGCCGGCGTGATGCCGACCACATCACCCCTAGTGTGCCGACGGTCAAGATAATATGGGCCTAACACCATGTTCCCAATATGCCTCAATGGGCGTGTAACGGGTTCCTTTACCTTTTTACCATATTTTCTTGACCATCTGCACACTAGGAGTGATGTGGTCAGCATCACGCCGGCCGCCTTACCCTTCCCAGAGTTGCTGTGGTACCCAATTCATGAGACTGGGTCGACCCAGGAGCCGTTTGCAATCTAAACAAAATCCCACCTCAACTGGGGATCGAACCAGGAACCACCCAGCTAGAAAGCCAGAGTACTAACTTCTGCGCTACCTTGGCTCACTGTAACTATGGCACCAATAAAACGACTGCTGAACATCTATTGTAAAGATGCCCAACATATGAAGAACAGAGAAAACAACATACAGCCGTCACCAGTACCATTCCTGGACATAGTCAGTGTGGACACCAACAACCATTAGCCGAACACTGCTTTATTTTAACATAGTTAAAATGACGTCTGAAAGTATGCGAAGAAAATAAAAGATTAGAGAAAAATTAGGGTATAACATACGAAGATGTCAATAACATTGACACAGTGTAGATAGGGATCGCCCACATATGACGTAACGCCGTAAGGGGGGGGGGGTGTCAATATTTTATGACGTTGTGTGACGATGGGGGGAGGGGTTTGGAAGTATGTGACGTCACACAAATATAAAAGAGTTAAACTCGCTTTTTACATAATTTTTGTTTCTACTTTTATCCGCAATGGATGGGAGCAGCGCCGGTGTAATGGTTACCACATTGCGCTGGCGATCAGGTGTTCAAGGTTCAAGCCCGGGCGTTGGCAGTTGAAGGAGTGTCATCGACCGGGATTTTGACTGAATAACCTGAACGGCTCCTCTGTGGATGGGAAGGAGCGAAGTTCCTGACCGGGTTGGAAGGAAAGTCCACAGGCTCCCCAGCCTCGCAATGACATGCCAATGGGCCGAAGGGCTGAAAGCCCAAGTGCCGCTGGTTAAGGAAAAAAAAAACCCCTGTATATTTAATTATCACAGGCGTGCCGTCACGGACGTCAGTCACAAAATTTTTCCTACCAAAGCTGCAGTCTGAAAATTATATAAATGCCGTGCGCTTCTGCCTTTGCACTAAACTGCACGACGCTCAATGCAATGTGTATCTTTTTCCCGCCAAAACCGTTATACGAGTAGTTATATTTCAAATAATAAATAGAAAACAAATAGTAATGTGTCAAAAATCTATAATATATTTTATTGTAAATTTTTTGGGGGCCGATTGATTGTTTCCCTTTGACATGGAAGAGGATAAATTATATCCCTTGAAAAAAACTGCCGAAAATTGTTTGTTTCAAAACTTTACAAAAAATGGGTAAAATAACTTATTCAGAATCAATAACATGAGTTTCCCAGTTTCTAGATGTGCTTCAGATGATGAAAGGTTAAGCCGTTAGCTTTAGGTGTTTCCCCGTCATTATTTTGACGGGTATATTTAGTAGTTGTTATTAATTTTTTTTTTTTTTTTTACCATTGAGTGTTTCCCTTTGACAGGAAAGAGGATAAATTATTTCTTTTAAACAAACAAAAAAAAAAAAAAAACCAAAAAAAAAAAAACCAATATAACTGTTTTCAAAAGACTTTACAAGAATGAGAAAAATAAAAATCATTCAGAATCATGTAAATGAGTTTGCCAGTCTTCTAAATGTGATGTACTCGTTGTCGTGAAACATTCTAAATCCACATATATAAATTAAGAGGTAAATGTAAAGCCTAACACATAAATTCAATAAAAGGAAAGAGAAATGGTAAAAGTACAGTGCTGTCACAATGGCGTACAAAAATCCCCCTTGTTTTCTACTTCGTCTGCAAATTGTAACGTTTCACGTTGATAGTAAAGCCTACTGCATCACTACACGCTTTCTACAATAAAACGTGTACTGTATTTCTAAGAAAACCTTTAGCTAGGCACACTGCGTAATGACCTAAATTAATACTTCCATTAATTTCATTTCATACACTACGTTAACATAAACGGAAAGACAGATGAACTTAGGATAGAGAGAGGGAGGGCTGAAAGCAGGAACGCATGCAACACTAACACGCGTCTCGCGATATACAATTAATGCCACCCTCCCCGCGCGAAAGGCCAGAAGCACTAACTTTTTTTTCAAATAGACCGTGATAAAAAACACTACCCATACGAGAGTTAGGTTTAAAAACCTGAAAAAACGCTTATTAGGAAACATGACATTATACTGTTTTATGTCTGAAAGCCTGACAGTACCCAGACACCACATCGTATCGAAGTGAACGGGAGGTAGAAGAAAATGCATATTTTGAACGCAGCCCCTTAGCCCCATTAAACTTATATATTTGGGTTCCTTAGGACTTGCTGACAAAGAATATATTAAGTGTTACGCAAATAGTCTAGGAATTAACAAATTATAGCCAAAAGAAAATAGTGAGGGTGTCAGACAACACCAAAAAAATAATCGCACAGGGGCATGTTTTGAAACCACTATTTTACGGGAAATGGGCCACCATGTAAAATCCTATTTGATTGGATAGAAGTAAATGTAAGGCTAAACACGATTAGTCGGACTACAAATACTAATTCTTTGTTGTTAGGGGAAACGGTAGTAAGGGTACTTTTTTTTGAAAAGCTGTGTAAACATGGCCCGATTGGTTAGACCCGCCAATATAGTCAATTAAGAGCGTCAGTTCAGTGCCACATTTTAAAATAAACTTACTAAGAAACAGTGCGTTGAGATCCAGATCATATTTTTCTAAATAAAAGTCTGGGACAGAGGCAGATCGGAATTTGTGCCATATTCATCGCCAGTCAACGTATCTGTGTATTATTTCCATGAATTGTGGTAAGCTTGACATATTCGATATCTTTTTAATGAAAATTGAATGTAAATTGATAATTTATGTCTGTATATGTGCGTGGTTCAGTAGCAAACATGAGGCAAGGCCTAGATAGTGCTCCAACCTGAACAGAACGTGTCGGAGAAAAGAAAACGGCATGGAATTGCCAAATAGTACACTGACACCTATCTTATTGACTAGAAGGAAATAATGCTGGAATTGCAGAGGCGTAGTAACCATTAGGGAGGAGTATACTGGTGTAAATTGTTTCAGATGAAGCTAGCAGTTGGCCTACCGCTCTGAACTCAGTGTTTGTTATGTATTGTGTTCAGTGTGGAAATAGATTATAAATTAGATCTGAAGTAGGAGGTACAACCTTCTTGTTTCAGGGACTGTGGTCCGAAGTTACTGAAGCAGCACCTGGTCTGAGTTTTGCTGAATCCAGAGGCTGACAGCATACTCCTTGGTCTAGATAGCGACCAGTGAGGTGTCTCCAGAACACAGTGAAGCAATCGAGCAGAGGAGTCTTTTCCTGCCGCCATCACGAAAGATAAGCTTCTGTGGCCAGAGTAGCTCAACATTATGTGCCCCCTCAAAAATTGACATTTTATTAAACACAGAGGGACAATTAATTGGTTCAAATGACAGGAACTGTGAACTTTTCCCAATACTATTTCCACGATAATCAAACACTTGAAGTCATGATGAAAAACAACAACCAGGCTTGAACAAAACCAGTATTACCTCATATTACTACTGCACAAATTACACACATAGAATAATAATAATAAAATATGTCAATACAAAGTTCATATATATAAACTGTGTACATACTACTTGTAATTACATTTGATTGTGATTCCTGGTTCACTGTGTAGTTGAATCAGGATACCCATTATTGAAAGAATTAATACATATATTTTTAAACTTAAACACTTGACTCACTTAAGATAGTATTATAGAGTGTTATATGTGTGTGAGTGTCACAGTGTTGTAAAGTGTTGTGAAATAAATTAAATTGTTTATCTGTCTGTTGTTGTTGTGACTTACACTTCATCATTTTCATAACCCTAGACATTTAACGTAGTCATCACAATATTCCAGAATAATTCAGACTGAGGTATAAATGTGGTAGCAAGTAAGGTCATCTGTAATACACCACACTTAATAGATACAGATACCTTCACAGCTGATCTCAGTCAGTACACTAAGTCCCCTATAAATATTTATAACATCCCACTTTACCACACTCGTAGATGCTGAAAGGTTATTACGTTCGCTTTGATTCTTTGCCTGTAATTATTTTGACGGGTATATTTACAGTTAATATTATAATCTCAGCTGAAATATCGGATAATAGCTATAACTTTTAACTAATTTAAATTGTTTTTAATTATATATTTATATTTTAAATAATGTAAAACACACCTTAGAAAACACAATGCAGACTAAATAGACTGTGCTGCTCAAAATTAGATTTTATTATTAAAAAAAACAGTAACAGGTTATCACCATTGCGACAACAGTCTGATGAGATCAAATAAATGTATCGAGATTAAAAGAATGGACAACTCAAAAATCAGAATTAATTCATTTGTCGAGTTAGTCCTATTGTGTGGCTCTGATCATGGAGAACAAAAAAAAAAAAAAAAAACAACAACCAAATGGCGTTGGACTTTCACAAATGGGTAAAAAAGGTAGTCATATAGCAGATACATCCGTAGATGAGTGAAGTATTAGAGACTTCACAATACTAGATCGAGCTTCGAGAGATGAAGTAACCACTTTTCCTCCTCGCTGCCTGTGCCTTTCCTGGCCCTGGAGTAGAGTCAGGTATCCATTTGTAGCTGATAGACTGCAGCGTGACACCACCGTGTTTCCAACCCGCTACCTTTACCGCGAGAGGCCGGCGCTCTAACCACGGACGCTGTCATAAATAGGTGCCTGGCTTAAATAGAAGGATAGGAGTTGTATGACAAGACCACTAATGTGGAACTGATGACACGAACCAAACAAGTGCCAGAAGAACCAGACATGAGAAGAAAACACTGGAGATGGATAAGACATACACACTGAGCAAACCTGCTGATAGCTGTACCAGGCAGTCCGTGTTCTGGAGTCCCCAGGGTAAGAGAGACAGAGGAAGGCCAGGGAATACATGGAGAAGAGAACTGGTGGCAGATATGAAGGGGATGAAAAAGATATGGAAAAACATTGAGCTGATGGCACGTGACAGTGAGACTTGGTATAAAGCACATGCTCATTAGGGCGTTGAAAGATAATGATGATGATGACTGGTTAACTAATTTACATTCGATTACGTTGTTGCTTTTCAGGAGTGTCGTACGGAAGGTTAATTGTTCTAATTGGTTCGTCTGAGTAGAGTGGATGTCGACAGACACGCGAGAAGGTATAGAAAATAGATTTTTCACAGGTGGTAGATTGTGATAGTGTCACCTTTTTTTTTTTTTTTAAATTTCCTCGCATGAGGTTGCATATTTTTTCCTCGCATGAGGTTGCATTGGTCCCCGCCCATACCCGGCTCTGGTCAAGACCACATGTCCCAACACAAGAAGACCCAATGACAACATGTGTCATTGAAGTGATCTTCTGTGTTTTCACACAAAGAACCTCATGACATAAATGTCACTACTGTTCCCTGTGTGTAGACACATGATCCTAGCCAAAAGCCGGATATTAGGCCTTTTTTTTTCTTTTTTTAAAAATAAATTTCCTCGCATGAGGTTGCATAATTTTTCCTCGCATGAGGTTGCATTGGCCCCCGCCCAAACCCGGCTCTGGTCAAAACCACATGTCCCAACACAAGAAGACCCAATGACACCATGTGTCATTGTAGTGGTCTTCCGTGTTTTCACACATTTTTTTTTCCCTCGCTTGAGGTCGCATATTTTTTCCTCGCATGAGGTCGCATTGTCCCCGCCCCAAACCCGGCTCTGGTCAAGACCACATGTCCCAACACAAGAAGACCCAATGACAACATGTGTCACTGTAGTGATCTTCTGTGTTCTCACACAAGAGACCTAATGACACATGAATGTCACTGTACCGGTCCCTGTGTCTAGACACATGAACCTAGCCAAAAGCCGGATATTAGGCCTTTTTTTTTTTTTTTTAAATTTCCTCGCATGAGGTTGCATATTTTCCTCGCACGAGGTCGCATTAGTACCCGCCCAAACCCGGCCCTGGTCAAGACCACATGTCCCAACACAAGAAGACCCAATGACAAACTGTGTCACTGTAGTGATCTTCTGTGTTCTCACACAAGAGACCTAATGACACATGAATGTCACTGTACCGGTCCCTGTGTCTAGACACATGATCCTAGCCAAAAGCCGGATATTAGGCCTTTTTTTTTTTTTTTAATATTCCTCGCACGAGGTTGCATATTTTTTCCTCGCATGAGGTTGCATTGGCCCCTGCCCATACCCGGCTCTGGTCAAGACCACATGTCCCAACACACGAAGACCCAATGACACCATGTGTCATTGTAGTGATCTTCTATGTTTTCACACAAAGGACCTCATGACATAAATGTCACTACTGGTCCCTGTGTGTAGACACATGATCCTATTTTTTTTTATTTTTTTATTCCTCGCATGAGGTTGCATATTTTTTCCTCGCATGAGGTTGCATTTGCCCCACCCATACCCGGCCCTGGTCAAGACCACATGTCCCAACATAAGAAGATCCAATGACAACATGTGTCATTGTATTGATCCTCTGTGTTCTCTTCTTTTTTTTTTTTCCTCGCTTGAGGTCGCATATTTTTTCCTCGCATGAGGTCGCATTAGCCCTGCCCAAACCCGGCTCTGGTCAAGACCACATGTCCCAACACAAGAAGACCCAATGACAAACTG
>JAMPIV010018892.1:0-92500 GCA_024509875.1 Oreohelix idahoensis | reverse complement strand
ATACATACATACATACATACATACATACATACATACATACATACATACATACATACATACATACATACATACATACATACATACATACATACATACATACATACATACATACATACATACATACATACATACATACATACATACATACATACATACATACATACATACATACATACATACATACATACATACATACATACATACATACATACATACATACATACATACATACATACATACATACATACATACATACATACATACATACATACATACATACATACATACATACATACATACATACATACATACATACACATACATACATACATACATACATACATACATACATACATACATACATACATACATACATACATACATACATACATACATACATACATACATACATACATACATACATACATACATACATACATACATACATACATACATACATACATACATACATACATACATACATACATACATACATACATACATACATACATACATACATACATACATACATACATACATACATACATACATACATACATACATACATACATACATACATACATACATACATACATACATACATACATACATACATACATACATACATACATACATACATACATACATACATACATACATACATACATACATACATACATACATACATACATACATACATACATACATACATACATACATACATACATACATACATACATACATACATACATACATACATACATACATACATACATACATACATACATACATACATACATACATACATACATACATACATACATACATACATACATACATACATACATACATACATACATACATACATACATACATACATACATACATACATACATACATACATACATACATACATACATACATACATACATACATACATACATACATACATACATACATACATACATACATACATACATACATACATACATACATACATACATACATACATACATACATACATACATACATACATACATACATACATACATACATACATACATACATATCAGAATCTTTATTCTCCATAAAATACATTAATATGTACAGACATGATATAATAGATACAACATGGCATATAGGAGAATCATTAGAATTTACATAAAGTGTTGAAGACGTCTCAAGTAGTTATATGTGGGTGTTTTTACATCGAACCTTTGTGTTACACATACATAAAAATTTTTTAAGCTTTCTAAAAGACATTGGCATATAATGATATGATATAACCTGCCAAAAAATGAGAATTATTGAAATTTACAAAATGTGTGTGTGGAATACCATTCAAGTAGAGCAATATGGTTGTTTTTACATGGTGTTTTATCAGAATTTTTGTTTGCCATAAAAAACTTTGACAACTAGTAGAGTGAGATATTAAATATAGCATCAAATACAATTGTCGTTTGGTATAGTAGACAGAGCACAATTGAGATTAGATGGTGGGGAAAACATCCCAGCAATCTAAAATGGGTGTTTTTTACATCGAAGTTTCCATATTCTGTAAGAACCAATAATTGCACTAATACTGACATATTTACATAAAACCTTTGCTTCAAATTTCCGCAACCCTAGCGACATTAATCCACTCACACACTTTGCATGCACATGACCCAAACTACCAATTATCAGTACGATTACATGCGTACGATAGCCTAGTTCGTTAATTTCTGCAGTCAATGGATAGTACTTATCAAATTTATGTTGGTAACATTTATCTAAATGGGCGTCATATGGTATTGCTGCCTCTACTATAAAAGCTGTTTTGTTCTGTCGATTGATTATCGTTAAATCAGGTTTTACGGCATGTGTCTTAAATGAGGTGTTACTGCTGCCGAAAAGTGATGGTTTAACTATTATCTCTTTATTTATTGTTATGTCACTCTTATTATTGTATGAGGATTTCAGTTTCTCATAAATAATGTCTACAGCTCTATTGTGCCTTTGTTGGTATAATGTTTGAAATTTGGTACATCCATTCAATAAATGTGACACTGTTTCGTATGGGTGGTTACATATTTCGCACATTTTCGTGTATGTCTGTGGGTAGTATAGATGTAAAAGACTTTCGCATTCCAGCAACTGTAACCTCGATCTCACAGCAAATGAAAGTATTTTATCACTTAATTTAACAATAGATAGAAAACTAGACGACAATGAATGGTTTACACATTTCATTTCGCGCACTATTCTCCCTTGTGATGATTTACATACATACATACATACATACATACATACATACATACATACATACATACATACATACATACATACATACATACATACATACATACATACATACATACATACATACATACATACATACATACATACATACATACATACATACATACATACATACATACATACATACATACATACATACATACATACATACATACATACATACATACATACATACATACATACATACATACATACATACATACATACATACATACATACATACATACATACATACATACATACATACATACATACATACATACATACATACATACATACATACATACATACATACATACATACATACATACATACATACATACATACATACATACATACATACATACATACATACATACATACATACATACATACATACATACATACATACATACATACATACATACATACATACATACATACATACATACATACATACATACATACATACATACATACATACATATCAGAATCTTTATTCTCCATAAAATACATTAATATGTACAGACATGATATAATAGATACAACATGGCATATAGGAGAATCATTAGAATTTACATAAAGTGTTGAAGACGTCTCAAGTAGTTATATGTGGGTGTTTTTACATCGAACCTTTGTGTTACACATACATAAAAAATTTTTAAGCTTTCTAAAAGACATTGGCATATAATGATATGATATAACCTGCCAAATATGAGAATTATTGAAATTTACAAAATGTGTGTGGAATACCATTCAAGTAGAGCAATATGGTTGTTTTTACATCGGTGTTTTATCAGAATTTTTGTTTGCCATAAAAAACTTTGACAACTAGTAGAGTGAGATATTAAATATAGCATCAAATACAATTGTCGTTTGGTATAGTAGACAGAGCACAATTGAGATTAGATGGTGGGGAAAACATCCCAGCAATCTAAAATGGGTGTTTTTTACATCGAAGTTTCCATATTCTGTAAGAACCAATAATTGCACTAATACTGACATATTTACATAAAACCTTTGCTTCAAATTTCCGCAACCCTAGCGACATTAATCCACTCACACACTTTGCATGCACATGACCCAAACTACCAATTATCAGTACGATTACATGCGTACGATAGCCTAGTTCGTTAATTTCTGCAGTCAATGGATAGTACTTATCAAATTTATGTTGGTAACATTTATCTAAATGGGCGTCATATGGTATTGCTGCCTCTACTATAAAAGCTGTTTTGTTCTGTCGATTGATTATCGTTAAATCAGGTTTTACGGCATGTGTCTTAAATGAGGTGTTACTGCTGCCGAAAAGTGATGGTTTAACTATTATCTCTTTATTTATTGTTATGTCACTCTTATTATTGTATGAGGATTTCAGTTTCTCATAAATAATGTCTACAGCTCTATTGTGCCTTTGTTGGTATAATGTTTGAAATTTGGTACATCCATTCAATAAATGTGACACTGTTTCGTATGGGTGGTTACATATTTTGCACATTTTCGTGTATGTCTGTGGGTAGTATAGATGTAAAAGACTTTCGCATTCCAGCAACTGTAACCTCGATCTCACAGCAAATGAAAGTATTTTATCACTTAATTTAACATTAGATAGAAAACTAGATGACAATGAATGGTTTACACATTTCATTTCGCGCACTATTCTCCCTTGTGATGATTTACATACATACATACATACATACATACATACATACATACATACATACATACATACATATACATACATACATACATACATACATACATACATACATACATACATACATACATACATACATACATACATACATACATACATACATACATACATACATACATACATACATACATACATACATACATACATACATACATACATACATACATACATACATACATACATACATACATACATACATACATACATACATACATACATACATACATACATACATACATACATACATACATACATACATACATACATACATACATACATACATACATACATACATACATACATACATACATACATACATACATACATACATACATACATACATACATACATACATACATACATACATACATACATACATACATACATACATACATACATACATACATACATACATACATACATACATACATACATACATACATACATACATACATACATACATACATACATACATACATACATACATACATACATACATACATACATACATACATACATACATACATACATACATACATACATACATACATACATACATACATACATACATACATACATACATACATACATACATACATACATACATACATACATACATACATACATACATACATACATACATACATACATACATACATACATACATACATACATACATACATACATACATACATACATACATACATACATACATACATACATACATACATACATACATACATACATACATACATACATACATACATACATACATACATACATACATACATACATACATACATACATACATACATACATACATACATACATATACATACATACATACATACATACATACATACATACATACATACATACATACATACATACATACATACATACATACATACATACATACATACATACATACATACATACATACATACATACATACATACATACATACATACATACATACATACATACATACATACATACATACATACATACATACATACATACATACATACATACATACATACATACATACATACATACATACATACATACATACATACATACATACATACATACATACATACATACATACATACATACATACATACATACATACATACATACATACATACATACATACATACATACATACATACATACATACATACATACATACATACATACATACATACATACATACATACATACATACATACATACATACATACATACATACATACATACATACATACATACATACATACATACATACATACATACATACATACATACATACATACATACATACATACATACATACATACATACATACATACATACATACATACATACATACATACATACATACATACATACATACATACATACATACATACATACATACATACATACATACATACATACATACATACATACATACATACATACATACATACATACATACATACATACATACATACATACATACATACATACATACATACATACATACATACATACATACATACATACATACATACATACATACATACATACATACATACATACATACATATATATATATATAAATATACATATATATATATATATATATATATATATATATATATATATATATATATATATATATATATATATATATATATATATATATATATATATATATATATGCATAGGTACATGAATGTGCCCAGGAGGAATGGGACATACAAGAGACAGTTAGGAAATGTTTGTACCTGGAATTTGTACCACATGCCTCTGTTATGATGAACTTCTGAGATGTAAATAAAATGTTTGTTTTGATGGAACGTTTCTCAAGTTGGGTTAAGTCTCTGAAAGGTTGTTGAGTGCTAGAGTAAACAAGATACTGGATATAAAGAAAATCACCACTATACGAAGTTGTCACTAAGTAACATCACAAGGAGGGATGGAACGAGTTTAGGTTGGAAGCTTGAGATATATATCATCCAGGAATAGTCAGCTCTGGCGGTGATGGTCAGTATTAAGATATACTCTTACTTGGAAGATTGTCAATAGACTAAATTGACAAAATAGAAAATCCGACGACTAGGTCTGCCCCAGTCACCTAGTTCGTTGGTTAACCATTAGTGCCAATATTCATATACAGGGCACTGTCACATACATTACTAATTAGTCCTAGGAATTCACCACCACTGTGACATATTACTAATTGGGCCGTAACCAGCTCACGGCACTGTCACACATATTACTAATTGGCGCCGTGACCAACCCTTCTTAAAGTGACATGGCTACATCACAAGGAGAGATGGAATACCAACAACAACAGCAACAACAACAACATTCCATATTTGTTCCACCACCTGTGGAGCAAGAACCAACAATGGCCGCTCTTAAGAGTATTACTGAAACGCTATATAATGTTGACTTATTTGCAAAATATAATCAGATTAGATCAGTGATAACCCTATTTAAAGGAGACTCGAAAGAATTTAGAAAATGGATGAAGGATGCGGACAGATTTGCCACTATGATAAATGCAAGCACAGATATGGAATGGAAGAAGATACTATATTTCTCGTCTGACGCTCTTGTTACGGATTTCTTAAGGAGACGTGATAATACATATCCAAGTGAGACATATGAGTCATTGAAGAAAAAGCTAACGAAACGCTATAGTGACATCATAAATACAGAGCATGCGTAGTCATTGCTTTACCGCATCAAACATCAACATAACGAGCCTGTACAATCCTATGCGGAGAAACTATTAAATTTGGCAGAGGAGGCAGTTTTGAATGGGGTGACAGCTTCACAAGACCTAGAAAAACATCTAGTAGGGACCTTTATTGATGGACTATTAGCAAAGAATACAAAACTACATTTAATTCGTCAGGATCCCAATACAATAAATGAGGCGATCCAGATAGCGATTACAGAAGAAAATGTCCAAACGAGGTTTAATCAATGTATCGAACAAGAACCAACAGTCGAGGCACAGACAGAACATGAGCCGATGGAGATAGGACATTCCCGTTCTCGTTGGCGTCGCCCAAGCCGGAAGGAAAACCAGAGACAGGTGAACACAAGCTATCCTCGACATTTTCATAGGCAGCAGAGTATACAGCAGGTGAATATTCCCACTTGTTTTAGTTGCGGTTGTATAGGACACATAGCCCCTGAGTGCCGACAACAACATCCTCGCTGGCACCAGCAGTATTATAATGTTCCACAACAGAGTAGTTATGATAGTACGCGAGGACATAACCAAAACTTTAGAGAAGACAGCTTCCTTCATCGAAGGTCCAAAAACATAAATAATAACAACATGGTGTCACATCAAAAACATTTTCAGCAAGAGACACAGCAGCAACAAATTCATTCCATAAATATTACTCCAGATCCTAGCTCATGCCTGATCAAGATCCATGACAAAAATTATCGCGCACTTGTGGACACTGGCGCTTCAATAAGTTTGATTAGAGAGCAGCTGTACAAGCAGATCAAACACTTGGTAACTTTCAGACCTTCAAAAACATTTATGGCATCAGTGACGGGACAATCTCTGAAGTCTTGTGGTACAGCATACATCAAATTCCACATAGGACAACAACTGATCACACATCCTTTCATAATTACACCTGGGATGTCCAGAAATTTTATTCTAGGCAGAGATTTTCTTACTGCTCACAATGCTAGGATATATTTTGACCTCAACAAGATCAATATTAATGGGGAGTACATACAACTACAAGACGATATACACGTAGCATCTTTGGTGCGGTTGACGACTCCAGTCACAGTACAGCCTAACACACTTGTGATAGCTAGAGGACGAGTCAAGAGCTCTAGTTATATCAGGAAAGGACAGTCAATACAAATTGAACCTTTGGAAAATGAGGATATAAATGATGAACCCCTCATGTTTGTTACTGAAGGTATAGCACAAGTTTGAGCCTCACGTGACTTCCCTGTCATGATTATAAACACGTCAGGACATGCTACAACGATACACAGAGGTACTATAGTCGCCAAAGTACAAAGATCGTCTTTGAATACCACCAAGAATGGGAAAACACCTGAAGTTAGTTGCAATCAAAACCAGCACACCCTTATGTCACGCACATGGCAAAATAATACCTTAGGTTACCCTTCCGATCCTAATAGAAACATTTGTCGGCAGAGCACAGAGGTCAACCAACTCAATAACAGATATGGAGGCAGGAATGATACACGAACAATAAGGGAGAAGAGTCAATTAAATAGAGTGGATAGATATGGAATTGGAGACCAGTGGGAGAATGAAAAACAGAGAGATCAACAAACACTACATAAAGATAAGATGAATGGCACATTGTATAAAAAACCTAGCAGAGAAGAACCTGAACATATACATGCAAGTGCGAAGGAAGACGAATATTATAGTTATCTACGAAAAGTGAATCAAGTGATACAAAGAAAAACACAGGATGGTATATACAGAAGAACAGACGGTAGCACAGGTCAAGCTACTTATGTTAATCTTGTTACTCACCATACACTACCAACCTCAACAAAGCCCTTTGAAAATACTCGTGGTCAACGACAAAATAACAATCATATTGGTAATACAGAAGAAGAGTATACTCCAAGGCGGAAACCCTATATGAGATACTCGAATAAACCACTTTATCAGAGGTACCAGTTTAGATGTGCAAGTCCCTTTGAATATAGTCGTAGTAAACGACAGAATGGAGGCAATGTATATAATGAGGAGAAAGAGCATACTCCATGGCAGAGACCCAATGGGAAATATATAAGTCAATCAATGTCGCAGGGAACAAAGTCCAGATGTTTCAGACCTTTTAATTGTCCTAAAACAGAACAAGAATGAACAAATTTCCACAGAGATGAAGAACATAGTACATATGTTAAAGTACCTTGGACAGATAATGAGTCCCATAGACAGAATGATCCAACAGATCGGTTGGCACAGCTTTTAGCCACGTTGAAAGTAGATGATCAACACAAGTCCAAACTCACTACGTATGTTACTAAACACCAGGACGTGTTTGCATTAACAGATATGGAGTTAGGTAGAACTAATACAGTATATATGGACATTCAAACTACAACAGAAGAACCCATTAGTTTGAAACCATACCACACTCCATTAAAAAACAGGCAAATAGTAGAGAAAGCTATAAATGACATGTTGAAGGCAGGAGTTATAGAGAGATCGAGATCAGCATGGTCGTCACCAATAGTGATTGTCTCCAAGAAAGACGGAACGAGTAGATTCTGCTGTGATTATCGAGCGTTAAACAGAATTACAAAAACGATTTCGTATCCATTGCCACGGATAGATGATATTTTGGCAACACTTGGACACTCCACACATTTCACTACATTGGATGCACGCTCAGGATTTTGGTGCATTCCTATGACACCAGCAGCGAAAGAAAAGTCAACGTTTTGTACACACATGGGTAGTTACAAATGGAACGTTATGCCTTTTGGGTTGAAAGGAAGTCCCGCGACATATATGTCGTTGATGGATGAAGTCCTACACGGAATGCATTCTTTCGCATTAGCTTATATTGATGATGTATTGATTCACACATCAGGTATTGTGGATGACCACCTATACAAGGTTGAACAAGTTGAAGATCGCCTACGACACCACCAGGTTAAACTCAAACTAAGTAAATGCGAGTTCCTAAAGACGGAAACTAAATACTTAGGGTTTATAGTGAATAAAGAAGGTATTCGCCCTGATACAGATATAGTGGAAGCAATAAGGAACATGCCCGCTCCCACAACAGTGAAGCAGGTACGAGCGTATATTGGTTGTTGCGGATACTACAGACGTCACGTCGTTAATTTCTCCAAGGCTGCTGAACCACTCATTGCACTTACCAAGAAATATTCAAGATTTAGGTGGACAAAAGAATGCCAAGAATCCTTTGATTATCTTAAGGAAGCACTTACAAAGATACCACTGCTTGCACATCCGGATATATCTCGTCCAATGATCTTGTATACAGATGCTTCAGATACAGCAATAGGCGCTTGCTTAGTCCAACTCAGGGAAGAGAATGAGACACCCATTATACCAGAAATCCCTAATGAAATGCCTATAGCATTCGTGTCACACGCTCTCTCTAAAACTCAGAAACGATGGTCGACAACGGAGAAGGAAGCGTTTGCTATACATTACGCGATACAAAAACTTGATTTTTATATCAGAGGTACTAAACTCACTATCAGAACAGACCATCAACCATTAGTGAATTGGCTTACTAAGACGCAGGAGCAGCCAAAAAAATTACAAACATGGTCTATGAACCTACAATCATATGATACAAAAATTGAATACATTCCCGGTTTTCAAAATACGTGTGCAGACCTCCTTTCGCGAACGCCACAACCTAGTACTATACTGGAAGATGATCTAATTGCGTCTACAGATATCAACGACAACGCAAAGGAAATTAACATTATAAATTCCAACAGAGTAGATGATGGGAATACCACTACCATAACAGATAACGGCACGCAGCAAACAACAGATGTAGATACACTTGATGTACATACTGAGCAGAGAAAAGATCCCGAAATTCTTAAGATCATCAAACAGGTGCAAACGAAACCTACGTCGCTTAAACGGTTTATAATCTTGCCCAATGATCAACTACTATATCATATTGATGAGAAACAAGAGGGGAGATTACAGAAAGTAATTCCACAATCAATAGTACCCCAACTACTAGAGCAGTTTCATGATAATAATGGACATGTAGGGAGAGATAAAACCATTGATATAATCAAGAAAAGATACTATTGGAAGTCTATGTACAAAGATATAGTTGAATATGTTGGTACTTGTAGGGTATGCAGAATCAGAAATATGAGACCAACTAAAGTTCCTTTACAGGAAATGAAATCATCTCATTTTCCTATGGAAGTTATAAGTATGGACATTTCTGGTCCATATCCTGTTACTGCAATCTGGAAATGCATACCTTTTACATATTGTTGATCAATATTCAGTATGGCCTGAAACTTATCCTCTTAAGAATATAACGTCAGCGACAGTGACAGAGTTTTTCCTACAAGAATTTGTACCAAGACATGGTTGTCCTAAAAGAATCATCACGGACAATGGAAAGCAATTTGTAGGCACCCCTTTTAAGAAGACACTTCGGACGGAATATTCAGCATACGACTAGCACTTTTTATAGACCGCAGGCAAACGGACGAAATGAGAGAATGCATGCTACATTGCATGATATCCTTGCTAAATATATACAAGGCAATGCTCAATATTGGGACGTGTATATCAATCAAGCTCTTGAAGCGATAAGAGTAAACATAAACGAGACGACAGGACTATCTCCGTTCTACATGCTATATGGACGTGAGCCTATGTTCCTATTAGATAATCTTTTGCAACCCCAAAAGAAATATCAAGGTGAAGATCCTATAGAAGTTATACTACAAGAAAAGCACAGAGCACATCAGATAGCAAACAGTAATGCACAGAAAGCCTTCAAGAAATGGCAGAAGCAGCATGACAAAAGAGCGAAGTTAGAGCAATTCAAAGTCGGAGATAAAGTATATTACAAGAAGAACGTTAGAGATAATAAGTTGGATGCACGATGGCTGGATGGATATAAAATAGTAGAACAGACAACACCCGTTAATTACAGACTATGGCATGAGGAGAAGAACATAACCGTCAAAGCACACGCATCACAGATGAAAAAATATGATCATCGCCCTACAGCTCCGCCAGCCTTATACAGTAGCAGACCAATACGAAAGGTCACGTTTAGTTATTATGATTCCACAGAGACATTAAGTACTTCACGTGAAGAAAACGACATGAATGTTGAGCACAACATTAGCCTACAACAACACTTCAGGTCAACTCCAAGATGCTGTACATCGTTTAGTTCGCTGCAGAGAAGACTCAGAAGATGAAGATGACATTCCACCAGCAGAATTGAGAGAAAGATTAATATACAGAGACAATCGCCTACACGGGAGAGATAGTAATACGCCAGGAGTGTATGGATGATACAACCAGCACCGAAATACGCATAGCTACCAAACGCCCTTACCAACCGTCGTCACTAGATTCACCACCAAGAGCGAAATTGCTACGATTACTGCAAGAACATCTACGAACAAGATTCAAAAGAAATCATCGCCAAGTACATAAACCTTCACTAGGTTTCCAACAAAATATAAATATTCGTTCGCCCCCTACCTCCTGCAGAGCGACTATAAACACGACATCGCAATGCATATCAACTTCGTCACAGTATGACAGTCGCCTCTCCAGTAGAGAAATTACACTGTTGGAACTCGCAAAACAAATCTCCAACTTAGTGTAGTCGTCGTAAAGTACTTACCCAGCAATAGTACTAATTCGCAGCACTAACCCAGCTATAGGGTTTAATTCGGTACTCTAACCAACATAGTACCTAAAGTTAAGTTAATTAATTGAGTCACACTGTGTTTAGCTTAAGTTGATATTCATATACTGGAGCACGCTTAGACACTTACAGTACTCACTAACTTCTTTAAAGAGAGTCGAGTTGACAAACTAGATTACACATAGTCTTAAGAGTGTGACAAACTAGAGTGGATACACAGAAACTCATCATTGTGACACAATAGAGTAGACACATATAGTCTTAGGAGTGTGACAAACTAGAATAACTACATATAGTTTTAGGAAACTTAACAGTGTTCTTCCCAAGGTACAAGATGCAGCATACCAGATGATCAAGACTGACATTGGTTAAAATATGTATAGTACATTAAATGCATGTTAATCATTATAATGTACCTATTTCAGGCATAAAGGTATTCAGGACTAAAGGAAAAAAAAAGAGAAAAGAAAAGAAGAAGGGAAGTGATCCAGACTCAGTCAAGTTATAGTGGAGTTTTACTTATGGACATAGGCAAATGTTGCACTGAGGATGAACGTCCCCACTTGTTACTGCACTGGTTGTACAGAGATAACAGAGAAAAAAACAACTTGGTGGCAGTATTAATATTATGCTACTGCTTGCTTAAAAGATGAGGGTAATGATAGTTGTAGGGTCATGACTACATTAGTTCTACATCCTAAGGTTAGATATTTTGTTAACCCTGACGTACTACTGTATATATATATATATATAGGTTTAGACAGAGTTAAGGATTTGACTGATGCATCCAAGGCTAGAATCAGTCGGGCACATCAACTCTGACATAGTGACATGTATCTTTCACTATCGCCCCAAGACATATAAAGGTACTGGTGCATGTGTATATAGGTTTAGCCAGAGTTAAGGATTTGACTGATGCATCCAAGGCTAGAATCAGTCGGGCACTCTGACATAGTGACATATCTTTCACTATCATATTAGGATATTTACTTATGCACCACTAATTAGTTATTTCTGCTTATCTGTCTCGTATAATGGATAAATTACATTAACAGCAGATATTTCAAGACATATAAAGGTACTGACAAACCTCTGTGTCCAGAGGCAGTGACCATGTCGAAAATAGGAACATGTATATATATATATATATATATATATATATATATATATATATATATATATATATATATATATATAGATATATATATATATATATATATATATATATATATATATATATATATATATATTATAAATGCAGAGCCATGATTTTTTTTGTTTGAGTATTGATGGTATGCCTCAAGCTAAGGTTCGGCAATGAGGTAGCGTTACAATTCGCTTCAAAATTTTTTTTGAATATTTATTAACATGTAAACTTTGAATATGTATACAGGCGCGGTGATGATGGTATGTTAAGTATAGGATGGGATTGCTAGAAGATGGAACACAAATGTCTCCCTATGGAATACATTTGTATGGCCCAGGGTTGTATGTCACCGTTGACTTTGCTAGGAGCATTATAAATGCTCAAGCAGGAATTATAAGCGGTGATTTGGTTTTGGTTAAGGGGGAAAGTATAAAAAAATGGTTTAAGAAATAAGAATGGATTTGAATAAAGACTATTTGTCTTGCTAAAAGGGAGATAAAATGAGTGAAATAATACTTTGATCAAAGGGAGGAGACTCTGAATATTAAGGTCAGGGGAGGAAAGTGCTTAATTACACTTAAGTAGATTTGGTGAGTTGGTAATTATGGTTTAGAAAATGTACATATAACAATTGTATAGCAAGCTTTAGAGAAGACAATATAAGGTTAAGTCAAATTATGCAAAGGGAGACAACGGTTAATTACCTCCCTTATATGATTAAGTGAGTTGAGAGAAAAAAAATATACACGTGAAAAGTTTACCAGGACAACGGATGACACTTCACTGAGTTGTTTACACAGTGGATAAGCGTGAACATATTCCAGCTGAGTGGAGAATAGGAGGAACCAATGAATTTACAGTAAACAAGGACAGATCAGCTGATAATGATTTTATAGAGGAGAATACACTTGGACGCGCTGGTGAGCGGTCGCATTTTCGGAGGAGCAGTCCTGGTTAAGGACGTAGAGAGGCAGGAATGTGTTTTCTGCCAGGCTCAAGTTCAATTTCTGTAGGAAACAGAATGAATACTTCTGAAGAATCCTATAGACCTAGTTAGAGTAGTAGAATCTATTCACATATGAAAGACAAAGCTGTGTTTAAAGTATAGGCTTAGTGATAAGGGGTGATAGTAAGAAATATGAGTGTTGTGAGGATTCTGTGAAACCAAAGTAAGTAGGTCCTTTGACTCATAACTTTTGATAGACATTGAATAGAATGATGTCAGAAGTTGAAATAAAGTATTACAAGGTTAACGACGCTTACAACTAAGTGAGCGCAAGATAATGAGAAATGAAGCTGAAGCTACAACATTGACTATGAGGTGGATAAAATGAGACTAAGTAAGCATCTGAGAAGATTAACAGAAGAACATGGATTTAATAGCCGTGCTGGGCTATTGTGTAATGAACTTTGCAATATTGACTGTCACAAGTAAGATGAGTAAGAAATTGAAGGGTGATTGTATTTACAGGATGAAACATGCGCTCTCTAGCAGGTATAAGTATGAGGATACTGCAACAGGTGTACCCAATATGTTGATTTGCATATATGCATTTTAAGATGATGGTATTTTGATTAATATGAGTCAAATCTGACAGGATTAGTAGAGGAGAGAAAACAACTCAGGAAAGAGTTGATGAAAGGCTTGGGAGAAGCCAGAATAAATAGAATAGCCTTAAGGGAAGAAAATAGGTATAAACCATATCTGATAATGCTCTCAGGTAGAGAGCTATATATATATATATATATATATATATATATATATATATATATATATATATATATATATATATATATATATATATATATATATATATACACATAGGTACATGAATGTGCCCAGGAGGAATGGGACATACAAGAGACAGTTAGGAAATGTTTGTACCTGGAATTTGTACCACATGCCTCTGTTATGATGAACTTCTGAGATGTAAATAAAATGTTTGTTTTGATGGAACGTTTCTCAAGTTGGGTTAAGTCTCTGAAAGGTTGTTGAGTGCTAGAGTAAACAAGATACTGGATATAAAGAAAATCACCACTATACGAAGTTGTCACTAAGTAACATCACAAGGAGGGATGGAACGAGTTTAGGTTGGAAGCTTGAGATATATATCATCCAGGAATAGTCAGCTCTGGCGGTGATGGCCAGTGTTAAGATATACTCTTACTTGGAAGATTGTCAATAGACTTCTTCTTCTTCGTTCACCCTCAGATGTCAACTTGAATAAGTTCAAAGAAAGCGGTGGTCAGCCTGAGGCTGTTGATATCTCCGTAGATCTTCTCCAGGAATGGTACTGGTGATGGCCATATGCGTCTTCTCCGCTCCTCATATGTTGGGCACCTCTGAAGCAGGTGTTCGGCAGTCATTTTATCAGTGCCACAGTCACACTCATCCGTAGTTCCTATCTTTAATTTGTTGAACAGATGGTATCTCAATCTGTTATGACCAGTGCGAAGTCTGAAGATTACCACTTGTTCACTTCTGCTGAGCTGGTAATACGGATCATTTTTTGTGTGGCCTGGATGCTCTTCTTCCCACTTGTGCCTGTATCTGCGCTTGATAAAACTCTTGGACTCCTCATAGGTTATATTTGTGTCCAGCTGAGGAAGTTTTCCCCCTTCCCTTGCCAATCTGTCAGCCTCTTCATTTCCAGGGATGTTGCAGTGAGAAGGGATCCACTGTATCACAACTCTTTTGTATTGCTGACATAGTCTGTGAAGTGTTACTCTTAGGTCATCCAGTTCAGCATTTATTTGACTTTTCAGTGTTGTAATCACTGACAGCGCATCTGAGAAGATAACTACTGGTCTCTCTGAGCTTTTTTCTGTCATTAGAATTTCTGATGCAGTTTTTATGGCCTCTGCCTCTGCTCTGAAGTTAGTTGAAAATTTCCCTGTTGCGACAGCTATCTTTTTTTGTGTGCCATTGCTTAAGCTCAGGAAGACTCCTCCACCCCCATCTTCTGTTGCATTAGTTGCTGATCCATCTGTGTACGCATGGATCCAGGTGTTGCTTGGGTAATGTTTCTCTATATATTTTGTGGTTAGGACTCTCCTTTCTGTTTCAGTTTGACTGTTCTTTCTCTCAATACCAGGAACATTTTCTATCATTTCAGGGAAGCACTGTTGTTTCCAAATTGGTAGCTTGTGTGCAGTACATATTGGCGTAGCTGTTGATATTGCATTTATGGGGTCTGCTCTCATCTTTGTTTTTACTGTCTCTACAAAGTTGCTTCGCTTCAGTCTTCCCCTTCCAAGTCCATTTATCCTCTGGTGCATTGGGTGATCTATCAGCCTCCTGAATTTCTCGGCTTGTTGCTGGGCTCTGCTATCTCTTCTATCCTCCATAGGCTGGAGGTGAGTAATCTTTTCAAACTCTTTTATTGGTGTTGATTTCATGCCCCCAGTTATGATTCTCATTGCTTGGTTTTGGGTTCTGTTTATTTTGTCAAAGTTCGACTTAGCGGCTGTTGACCATGCTGCAATGCCATATTCTAAGACTGGTCTCACTCGCCCAGTATATAGATTCTTTAGTACTCTCTCGTCTGCTCCCCAAACCGTGCCAGCAAGTTTTTTCATGATTGCCATTCTCTGCCTTGCTCTTGTCCTGTTTTTCTCAATCTGGGTTTTCCAAGTCAAGCGGCGATCAAAGGTAATGCCTAGGTAGTTTGGGTTTTCATCCAGATGTAGATTTTTCCCATTTAGCACCAATTTGGAGATCTGTGGTTTGTTAGAGAGAGAAAACACTGTGAATGATGTTTTCTCCTCATTTATCTTTACTAGCCATGCCTTGGCCCACTCCTCCAGTGATGTTAGGGCTTGCTGCATCCGAATGCTTGCCGTAGAGATATATTCCTCTGAGATCCACAGGGCTAAGTCGTCTGCAAAGGAGGCATTGTGGGTTCTTCTTGGAATATTCTCTGATATGTCATTTATATATGTGAGGAACAATGTGGGTGACAGGACTCCCCCTTAGGGAACACCCTGCTCCAATACCATCTTCCTACTGGTCTGTCCTTGTAGTTGGACTCTGGCCGTTCTATTTTCAAGATAGTGGCTGATCCATTTGAACATTCTCCCACACACTTCACTTCTTTGCAGCTTGACTTTCAGTCCATCTTTCCACACTTTGTCAAATGCTTTTTCTAGGTCCACCCAAACCACCAGTGTGTGCTTTTTTTTTCTTGGAAAGCATCCTCAATTTTCTGAGTTATATAAGTGATCTGGTCTTCAGTGGATCTGTGTTTCCTGAATCCTGCTTGCTGTGGGGCTAAGAGATGTTTTTCTTCTAGATGCCACATAAGTCGAGTATTTATTATGCGCTCCATCAATTTTCCAACACAACTAAGTAGACTGATAGGTCTGTAGCCATTTGGTTCTGTCTGAACTTTGTCTTTCTTAGGTATTGGAATCAGTATGGCATCTTTCCATGCCTGTGGTACTATTCCTCTTTTCCAGCTGCAGTTTAGGATGGCCAGAAGCTTCTTTTTTGCCTTTGTTCCTAGGCCTGTTAGCATTTCATTGGTTATCCCATCTTTTCCGGGTGACTTCTTTTTCTTTAGCGCCCTCATTGCCTCTTCTAATTCTTGCATTGTTAACTTTGCCATCATGTGTTCTTCTGGTGCAAGCTTTTTGTTATCATGATTCCTTTGTTCATCAATGATGGCCTTTCTTCTGTCTATAGGGACATCAATGTGGTTTGCACCAGCATAGTGTTCCATGAGTGCATTTGCAGCTTTTTTTTCCCGAGAGCATATTTTCACCTTGTTTGATTGTGATGTGATTTTTGTAAGGTTCTTCGTTGTTCAAAGCTCTAACTAGTTTCCACAGCTTGTTCCCTTCTTTATCTAGGTTGAGATTTTCTGTTGTTTGCTTCCAGCAGTCTCGTGTTGTTTGGTTTAATGTTCTTCTGTACTTTGCAGTGGTTGCTTTGAGCAAGATGTTTGCCTCAGTTGTTTGTTCTGTTTCTGCCTTGTCTCTGGCTTGTGCTACCTCATCTTCAAGTTTTTGCAGATCTTCATTCCAGTATGGTTTATAGTTTTTTCTTGCCCCTCTCGGAATAGTCTCAATAACTGCTTGAAGTATTGCTCTATTAAAGCTTTCAACCATATTTTTCATGCTGTTGTTTCGTGTGTTTATGGTTTCGCAAAGGCTGTCAGTCAGCACTGCAAAACTGTCCCAGTCAGCTCTTTTTGTAATTCCATCGGGGCAATGGTTTCACTTCATGGGGAACATACTCCATATTAACCACTAGCTTTATTGGTCTGTGGTCGCTGCCTCCTAGCTGGCCAAGTACCTGTCGGTCAATTTTGTGAAATATGTCCCCTGTGGCAAAAGCTAGGTCTGGAGTGGAAGTGGTGTGCCATCTTCTAGAGTAGAAACTGGGTTTATCATCTGGCCTGTTGATAAGGTGAAAATTTGTGTCTATCTCCCAGTCCTCCACTTCCTCTCCTCTACTGTCTGTATCCAGATATCCCCATCTTTCCGAGTGGCTGTTGAAGTCTCCGACCACAATGTAGTTTGAGCTCTTTATTTCCATACTTTCAAGTGACAGGTCTTTGCTCGGTGGGCCATACAAATTGTAGATACGCATGTTCGTGTCCTTTATTTTAATGTCAACCCCTACAATTTCCGATTGGTCGTTGAAGTTCACAGATACCTCGCTACTTGGTATTGAGTTTCGGGTAAGTAATAGCACACCTCCTTTGTGTCCTTCTCGATCGAGTCGGAAAGCCTGGTATCCTCTTATTGAGAATCTGTGGTTGCTGTTGAGATGCGTTTCTTGGATGCAAGCCACATCTATTTGATCCTCATAAAGGCGGTTTTTTAGGGGGACTTTTTTGTTCAGAACTCCTTCTGCATTCCACTGCAGAATGTTGAGTGTTCTTGGTGTTTGGTCAATAGCTTTTGCCCTTTCCCTCTGTACCTTGACTCCACAATTCAGGGGAAGGTGACCACCAGTAGTATTGGTTGGACCCCTTCGAGGTGGGGTCCGGCACTCTCGCCGCCTGGCGGGACTCCACGGGACGAGCACCACAACGCTTAAATTGTATTCGTGACATCTTCATTAGGCGAAGTACGTTGCACTGTTTCGTTGAGCATGTAGCCCAGTGCATCCGATTTCAACAAGCGTTTCTGTAGGGTTGCGTTCCTTAGCCCTTGACTGTCGCCAGCCTACCTGCAAGGCAGCAGGTGGTTTGAGATCAGAGTTTTCCTTCTCCTAGACGAACTGCCTTCCAAGGCTTACGAGCTTCATCTACCCGGGATTTTAACCCATGCCTAGGGTTTGGGTTGATGCTGGCCAGAGCATGGTCCACTCGCCGGTGGGCACTGCGCCTACACTGTATGGGGTCCCAAACTACTCCCGATAGACGACAAACAGTGAAGAATGAGGCAAGAAAGTATTTAACCCATGAAGTGGGGGTGGATTGGTGCAGACCAGAGCATGTACCACTCGCCGGTGTGTTCTGCATCTACACCTGTAGGGTTCCACCCACTCCTCAGCCCATTTAGTCTGGCCCCTCACCCAGGACCTGTCCGGCTTGGGTGACCCTGCCAGGAGTAAAACTCCCGCCGGCATAGCTCCCGGGATCATTGGGGCGCTCAAGCTCTCCAACCACGGCAAGGTAGGCTTACATGTGGAGAGGTCAATAGACTAAATTGACAAAATAGAAAATCCGACGACTAGGTCTGCCTCAGTCACCTAGTTCGTTGGTTAACCATTAGTGCCAATATTCATATACAGGGCACTGTCACATACATTACTAATTAGTCCTAGGAGTTCACCACCACTGTGACATATTACTAATTGGGCCGTAACAAGCTCACGGCACTGTCACAACAGTGAGGCCTATTACCCCAGCGTTATCCGAGCCAATGAAATAAGTTCATACATTTTTAGTAGCACCAATCAAAACCATCGACGGTGACAAGAACTCACAACACCGTCGAGCTAACAAAAAACTAAAATCTTAAGAAGAGTTCCAGATAGCAGGTCTCTGCGAAGGTTGTGTTTGTACCTGTGAGTTGTTGAGAAGCCATGTTTGAGCAGTCTCATCTACGCAGAACCACAAAGGCATTTCTAAGTTTTAATTCTTGAAGTTTCAGAATGAAGTTAGGTTGTGTTAAAGTTTAATGCTATCATTCACACAACAGAATAAAAGCAGTCGCAATGTTCTGAACTAGGAGCAAAGATTGTGTAAGATAGTAACTCAAGTAAGTACATCTCGATTTCTTTCAGTCCCCAGCTAGAATTGATTGTATTATAATAATAGCCCCTTCAGTCATAACTGACTATGGGAATGCGCCCCTGAGGTGGCAGCCCTCAGCTGCTTATTTTCCTGGTGCTCCTTTCGACGTTTTCTCCTCACCTCTGCTTCTTGTGTGAGCCTCTCTTCGCCCAATCTGAGGTGGCGCCGTAAATAGTATCGCCACTTAGTGCGATCGGCAGCTTTATCCTCCCATGTTGCTGGATCCATGTCCAGTGCCCTCATATCTCTCTTGCACACATCTTTGAACCTCAGCTGTGGTCGCCCAACTGTTCTCTTGCCCTCTGCTAATTGTCCGTAGAAGATATCTTTTGGGATGCGACCATCATCCATGCGGCGAACATGGCCAAGCCAGCGAAGTCTGCGCTGTCTAAGAAGCGTATACATACTTTGAAGGCCAGCACGTGACAACACCTCGATATTTGTCACTTTATCTTTCCACGAGATGCCGAGGATGCGGCGTAGACTCCGCAAATGGAAGGTATTGAGCCTTCTTTCTTGCTTAGCATAGGTCGTCCAGGTCTCGCTGCCATATAGGAGTGTGCTGGTGACGCAGGCATTATATACCGCAGCTTTGGTCTTCATTGTGAGTTTAGAGTTTCCTCAAACACGCGATGTGAGGCGGGCAAAGGTAGCTGCAGCTTTGCCAATGCGGCTGTCGATTTCTGTATCCAGTGAGAGTTTGTCATTGATGGTAGACCCTAGGTATGTGAAGTGGTGCACCACTGCCAATTCATAGTTATCGATAGTGATAACTGGTGCAGCACCCACATCCTGACTCAGCACATTCGTTTTCTTTAGACTTATTGTGAGGCCAAAGTCCTTGCATGCTTTAGTGAAGCGATTCATCAAGCTCTGAAGCTCCTGTTGGCTTTGAGTGATGACTGCATCATCATCAGCGAACAACAAGTCTCTTATAGTGACCCTTCTGATTTTTGTTTTTGCCTTCAGCTTTGAAAGATTAAACAGACGGCCATCTGACCTAGTGTGAAGGCATATTCCTTCAGTTGCATCTCTGAATGCATGTTTCAAGAGTAAGGCAAAGAAGATTCCGAAGAGGGTCGGAGCCAGAACACAGCCTTGTTTAACGCCACTTCGTATATCAAAGGGCTGTGACGTGCTTCCAGCATATTGGACTGTTCCCTTCATGCCGTCATGGAATGACTTTATCATTTCCAGCATTTTAGAAGGGCAGCCTATTTTCAGGAGGATTTTAAAGAGTCCATCCCTACTAACCAGGTCGAATGCTTTTGTGAGGTCTATAAAGGCGATATATAATGGTCTTTTCTGCTCTCTTGATTTTTCCTGAAGCTGGCGGAGAGAGAAGATCATGTCTGTTGTTGATCTGCCAGCTCGGAATCCACACTGTGACTCTGGATATATGCGCTCAGCTAACTTGTGTAGTCGCATTAAGATGACTTTGGCAAAAACCTTACCAACAATACTAAGAAGAGAGATGCCTCTGTAGTTATTGCAATCACTTCTGTCTCCTTTATTTTTATACAGTGTTACAGTCTTGGCATCTCGCATGTCTTGAGGAATAGTTGTCTCTTCCCAGCACTGGCACAGCATCCTATGCAGGGGATGTAATAGCGTGCTCTTACAGCATTTGATTAAATCAGGAGGAATCCCATCACTGCCTGGTGCTTTGCCAGAGGCCAAGCTATCAATGGCCTTGCTGAGTTCCTCTAATGTTGGTTCGGCATCCAGCTCCTCCATAGTTGGCAGACTGTTGACACCATCAAGGGCTGCAGGCGTAACGGTATTGTCTCTAGCGTAAAGCTCAGAGTAGTGCTCGACCCACCTCTCCATCTGCTTACCTTATCGGTTAGCTTCACTCCGCTGATGGTTTTTAGCGGTGCCGTCTTACTTTTATGGGGGCCAAGTGCTTTCTTTATACCGTCATACATTTGTCTAATGTTGCCTGTTTGCGCTGCGATCTGGATGCTCTCACTGAGCTGGAGCCAGTAGTCATTTGCACAGCGTCGAGCAGTTTGTTGAACTTTGCTTCTCGTAGCCCTCAGGATCTGTAGGGTTCTGGCACTCAGTGAACGTTTGTATTCATTCATAGCATTGCGCTTAGCTTCAATGACAGGTGCCATCACATCTGATGAAGCATCAAACCAGTCATTTGACTTTGCTGTTTTCTTACCAAAGGTGGCAAGTGCAGTACTTTGAATGGTGTTCCGTAGATGCTCCCAGTATTAGGGGAAGAAAACCGAAAAACGGCTGTGGATAACATGATAGTTGAGAAGCTGAAGAAAATATCACATTTACGTATTGAAAATAAAAGGCTCAATTACTTTTACTGAAAGTTATGGAGCGAAGGTCAAAGTAACCTAGGTCGTGAACCACACGGGATTTTGTTGTATCTCACACGATTACGGAGAGAGATAAGGTAAATATGGACACATGCAGAAAACTACCTTCAAAATGAAAGAAATTGATTTGATTCCAGCTGCATTTTGTTCATTATGTATTCTGTAAATAAACTATGTTATTTGACTCGGCTGAGTTATGCAGATTTTGTCGAGTTGAATTCAAAGTTACAACTTTATTAGTGAGTACACCACTATAGCACCTTATAACAACTATCGAGAGACGAACGAACCTGTCGTACCACTACAAGAATAAACACCTCTAGCGGACGGCTAGTAACTAACTTGCTATATAGAAAGAAGCAGTCACATATATATGTACTATTAATTGGAGCCGTGATTACCTTCACGGTCACAAGATTGAGGGAAAGATATGTCTCTGGAGTGATTAGGTTGTCTCCTCCAGCCTATCCGTACGACTGTACTTTGTTGCAAGACAGCTTTTACCTCCCTATCAAGAATAGATAAGTTTCTCTACACACACACACAGCTATGTGACAACAAGACACACAAACGTGAAAAAAAACTACGGATAAATAGGTATGGGTCTGACCAACACACAAAGGTAAGTTTCTTTGTAGTTTATTATCATTAAAACTCGACAACATCAAAATATCTAAAGGAAAAGATTCATTTACATGCATATGGTAAAAAGCAGAAAAAGTTCACCTACCCCAATGGAGAAAAAAAAACCTAAAAATTTATTAACCCAAAGGTTGAAGGTTAGCACTATATTACAGAATGAACAGTAGTGGTACTCTATGAGACCCTGTAAAATAAACAAACTTTTAGACAAATCAGATACATGGATAGTTTTCCCGCAAACAAGAAAATACTCGCTCACTCTTTCAAACAGTGGCCACTCTTACCTAATTGCCTGGTATGGTAGGTCTGTAATATCCCTTGGTAATAGAATTACTCCATGAATATATCATCTATTTTCATTTAATATTCTGTCACTCCAGTTGTCGCAGATCCAAATTGGTCCCAGTCCATCCCCAGAAATTAGCTACTGAGGTGAACGCCTAATATGGTTCTTCTCCTGGATATGAGTTACTACAACTAGTTAAAACTGTGAGAGTTCTTGAGGTTCCCACTTTAACGGAAAAATAGTTCCAGTATTGGGAAACATCTGTTTGCTAACAAATAATGTTCATATGATGATGATGGTTCTTCGATCGGCCAACTCTGTGGTTTTTTTTAGGTTTGTTTTTTTTGATCCTGTACTATATCTACACACAGACGAGGACAAGACGATCTCTTCTCCACTCCGTCAGTCCTGATTAAATTTAAAAGGCACGCGGTGTTTCCCTACGGCTACCAGTTAGCAGACACCGCTGGCGCTGAGTTCGGTCGCACTGTATTATATATATATATTTATATATATATATATATATATATATATATATATATATATATATATATATATATATATATATATATATATAAAAAACGCTCTTTATCTCTTTGCCTTAATTGGATCCGCACTTTATCACCGACTTCAGGATTTGTTTTACTTCACTCTTGTCTTGTGACAGTTCATAATAGTATTTTGGTAACATTGCTGATGAGACCTATAGTATTCACATTCGATGGCTTTTTGACCGCTAAACATCTACTTCAAAGCTGCCCCACATAGGAGGAACAGAGAAAGCACATATGGCCGTCACCAATACCATTCCTGGAAAAACTCTATAGCCTTAAGCTGCCCACTGCTTTCTTTGAAAATATTCAATTTGACGTCTGAGAATGTACGATGAAGAAGAACAGGAAGAAATTCGATGGCTTCGGGTTTCTTTGATAAAGCTTTTAATGTGAGTTTTAGTAGACAGGTAGAAATGCGCAGAAGACATTGAGGAAACCTGTTGAAAGCATTAGCCAGACAGTTCTTGTTCTGGAATTTCCAGGGTAGAGGAAGACCAAAGAACACCACGGAGAAGAGAACTGTAGACAGACATGAAGGGCGTGGAGAAGACATGGACAGACGTTGAGCGGATGGCACGTGACAGAAAGACTTGTCATAAGTTTGCTGAAGGCTTAGGCTTCTGGGGGGGGGGGGGGGGGCTGAAGAGTTATGGAGAAGAAGCAGAGATATCCAGCTTTTGATGTCATTCAAAAGTTTTGTAGCAGTTCTGCTTCAGACTTAGTCTCAATTTCCTTTACTGTTAAAATATCTGGTCAAGTGTCCTTGCCTTTCTCATTAGACGTATGGTATTCACAATTTCTGCTACAAATACTGGTGGGCCTTTGCAATTGTCTTGAATTTCTGATCTTCTGTCATTGTGACCTTACGTCATTCATCCGATTCATCTTGCCTGTCCATCTTATGCTATATTCTCCCTTATTAGTTTGCCAAAATTGTCTTTTAGTTAAGGTGCACTCCTCTCAGATAAACTCCCATGTTTAAGGGCTTCAGTCACACCTGGTTGTTTATCGTTTTAATTATGAATAGTTTGGCCTATGAGACGATAACACAGAGCCATTAACAAAACAACCTTGGCCATCCTTTATTCACCTCAACCTCTTGTCTACACAAGAGACATACAACTGACGTATTTTGATATATTAGCGAACTGATTTACTTTCGTTCAGCCTGGTAAATGATACAAACAAATGTTGTTGAATTAGGTCGCCTAAAATAACTTGTGTTTAATCTTGCTGGAACGATCTGAGAAAATTTGCCAATCCTTATGTCTGACCTGATTATAACAAATATTGGGTAATTAGGGCAAGAAATATCACATAATAATTCCCGGCAATTTCAGTAATTCACAACTCTTCTACCGCGTATTTCAAAGAACGACCCTTCCCTTTTGTAAAAATGCATAGGTAAAATACGCTAAATAAGACGCCTTACTATGTGATTGGTTTAGAATAAAATTACACTAGTCGAAATGGCGATTGGTTTGATCAAATTAAACTAAGCGAAATTAAATTTCATATGAGCGAACTTTTGACCATAAGACATGCGTGTCTTAAGATTCCCCAAGATGTATCTTAACTTCTAGTACAAAGCTTTGTGATAAATATACTTGTAAATGTGATTTGTTTCCTGTTCAAGTATATAGACATGTGATCGATATACTATGAACTTTAGTTCTAGTATATAGCCCGTGTGACCAATACACTTATGTACTAGACGTACCTTACATTGTTATATATAGAATGTGTGATTACAACATCTGAGCTAGATGTGCCTTATGTTTTAGTATATAGATTGTGAGATCAAAAAATATCTGAACTAGATGTACTTTACGTTCTAATTTATAACCTTTGCGATCTATACACTTACGAACTCGATTTATTTTAAGGTTTTACTACACAGCCTGTGTGATGCCAGTAGTAAAACAACAACAACAGTCAATATACAGCCTGAAAATGTGATTTGTAGCTTCCCTGCTGTTGCATTATTTTAACTATCTATCCATATATTTCCAAATAGACAGCGTAATGGTTCATCTGAAACGACAAAAAAGTAAACAATCGTTGTTTAGGAACATCTGTGTCAGCTTACACCGAGAGCATTAGGTCAGAAATGTCTTACACGATGATAAAAGCGTCGTGTTAATGGTATTAAAAATGTATTAATTTGTCTGTTCTATTCCAAGACTTACATATTTTCTTGTCATAATCGACCAAGCATGCGACTGCGCAAACTGCTCTGTTTGCTTATGCGCTTTCACAACATGCACAGTAAGTGCCCACAAGTGTTTGGACCAGAATAAATAGAACCGTGTGGATACAACGTCCCGTGTGAGTCACATACAGAGCGCGTGAACTTTGAGAATCAATACAAGAATAAATGGACCAATGACAGAACATTTGATGGATGTCTAAATCGGTCACTTTTAATGTTTAAAAATAAACTCTACAGAACGCCTTTTTTCTCATTAGACAAGTGAAAAGGATTTCTTTGACAGAAATAATGGTTTGGAATTGAGTTTAAAAAGAAAAACTTTAAAGGGCAAATGGAATAAATACATTTTGACGACCAGGAAAAAGAAAATTATCACTGCGACAGAATTTTACTTCGTACTCTGTCCTGCTTTATGATTCAGTTCTCTTTCGCTAACAATTTTGTTGCTTGCATTTCTGAACTGTTCCGTAAACGTTCACCAGCTCTTTAATCGTAATTTTAAGGTTATCTTCACTAATCAGAATAAATATAAACCTCGTTGTTCTGAAATGAGAAACTCATAGCAACATCAATAGCTTACACTTTTACTTCCAAACCTGGGATCCGCAGAACATTGCCAGAAGTTTCGCGAAATGTCGTGGAATAAATAAATAAAAATTGACCACAAAGAAAGCAGGCAGCTTTGAATTTAAGTTTTCAGCTTTTTTTTAATCGTCATCCTTGTGTCCTGGTAACGGAGACGATCTGAGCACTGATGGAGTTGTCCGTATGCAGTGAAGATAGTCTTTATAATCAAAACCAAACCAAAAGAAGTAAATAAAAGAAACGCCTAGCGTTGTTCCCCGTGTGGTCTCTGAGAGGTCAAAGAAAGAATATGAGCACATCTCCCTCAGACATCTCGTACAAGGCGATTAATAGGGTGCTGTGTATGAGGTTAACAACTTCATTACTTGAAACAAATTGATACATAAACCACATCTGCAAGGGCATGCGATTGCTTATCACGTCCTCAGACTTCATGCATCAGTTCTGCATTGTTCATCTGCGTTATAAATGTATTTGATGTTTCGGAATCATGTCCAGTAAGTGGAAGAAAGCATCCCCTAATGGCTATCTTGTTCAAATGACTGATTTGCGTATGTGCTTATGTACAGACTGTTATAGGTTATTCTTAATTTGTGTTTATGGCTGTTATGTACCACATTTTGTATCTTCTTATTTTAGAGAACATTTTTCACCAGTATTTTAGTCAGCTTTTTTATGACAGTAAACTGCATTGTAATGTCATAAAAGCTTTTATCTCAACTCTTTTATTTACTGTACAGAGTACAACTTTAACAAATGATGAAATTATGGAATACAGACTTGGAATTATGTAATAAGTCAATAAATTTAAGGGGTGACTCGACTTACGACCACTTCGACTTACGATCATTTTGACTTACGACGGAGTAATCGGAACGGAACCCTGTCGTAATTCGAGGACTACCTGTACATATGTATACCTGTGTCTCTCTCTTGATCGTTCTGCTGTGTCTCCATTACTCACTGATTTTCATCAGCTTTTAGGTTCCGCCTTCGTGTGTCACGTGGATGTCCTCCTGTTTTTTTTTTTGTCCAGAGGGGTTCCATTCTAAATATCGTCTGACAATTCCGTGCCCTGGCTTCTTAAAATGTATCCATTGCGCCTCCACTTTTGCCTTGAGTCGTATGAGTGTGTCTAGCATTTGGTCTTTCCTCTAAGGTTCCTCGTTGTTAATCTTTACTCTCTACGTCATGTGTTAATATTTTCCTCAGACAAAGGGTTTTAAAAAACTGGGACACATATAATGCAAATTTTTCTAAGATCGCTCTCCAACAACCTGTATGTAGGGTTTCAGATCAAAATGCCGTCTCAGAATTATAGGTTGGCTGTAATAGATCTCCAATTCAGGGCATAAAACGCGATAATAACGCTACAACTGTTCCGCCAAGTATCGATTAACTATTAAAAACTATCAGATTGAAGTAGCTACTGTTAAATTATTTCAACAACTGAGCGGCCTTCGGAATCGATGGTAGCTGAATAACGCGGGCAGTTGAAACCTCCGACTTCTAAGTAAAGTTATACTAACAATATTATGGCAAGGTGATGTAATAGATAATTATAGATCGCAACGGAATATAATGTACATATATACTTCTCATTGGTGAATAAAAGATTAAAAGAAAGTTTCATAGACTTTTCCTGAGTTCTTTAGAAGTAATGGCTCGTTAGATATGAGAGACTTAAGCATGTATAAAACTAATGAGATTTTAGAAAATTTATATTAGTTGTGAATGAGTGAAAATATTCTAATAAAAGGTTAGGATCTCTGCCACCTAATCTCAAGAATTCTAGAGAATATATAATCCTAAGACTATTATTTGTCTAAATACATAAAATACAGGTAGTGACTTGAATTAACACTGAGTAAATTTACCCGGTTTCATGAATAATACTTCCAAATGTGTATATGTATTTATTGCAGGCTTAGTGGGAAACGGTAATATAACAATCTTCTTCTCTTCTTCCGTCCTTAGCCACCGACCATCAAAGCAGTCAGTGGCCATTACGCCTAGTGGCGTCTTAGGGCAACAGCAGATAGATTTTCTTTGCCATTGTTTCCCATCACGCCTAGTGGCGTCTTTAGGGCAACGGCAAATCAATCCATTTGCTGTTGTTTCCGTAATCGAAGTGACTGGCAAACGGGTGATCAGCCCGTTGTAATATAACAATAGTTAAGATTAAATTTAACAGAGACCAGATTAAATTTATTTGATTGTCATTTGTCATAGAATATATCTGTTTAACCTTAAAAGAATTTTTAATCATCAACTGGATATAACTGCGTACTGATGTTGTGGATGTATGGCATGGATTTATCTCTATATTATTGTGGCACTGCTGAGATGTGGATAACTTCTAACGTAACACGCTGTGTTAAATCAGCAGATTAAGACTTTCTTTGTCCATATGAAACAAATAGAATACTAAGGTTTTTCCTGGTGAAGTGTCTTTTATTTCCCCGGGCTTTCCTCACACGAAGGAGATAGCTCTAGCCCCTAAGATGCCTGTTTAACCAAACATAAACAGCAGTCCGAACGTCGTAGACCCACGAAGAAATTCTGGAACCTGTCAAGCTTCTAGATTTTCTGGACAATTTAAGACAGAACCCGTTATGTAATTTCTTACTAAGGCACTAATCTGTGCATAGAATTCTGCCAGTTTGGTGAGCTGATAAAGATGATATAGCTGAACTGATAACTATTATTTATTGCTCATTTGTCGTAATAGTTCCGATCCAAAGAGGTTTTGGATTAGATAAAGACTAAACCATCGTGTTCGGCTACGTTTTTGAACCAGACCAGTGACTTATTCCCAGAACGGTCTTTTTTTTAAATCGTCCCTAAAACAGATGCCATTTTCATGTAGGTGCCAGAAATTGTTGCTCGAAGCATAACTGTTGCTTTAGTCCAGCACTAAGTGCGTTTTCCTAGGTACGAAATGCTTCCCTGCTTCCTCTGATTTTACGCCCGAGGTGAGAAATGTAGACATGGACTATGTTAAGAAGAGGTTGGGCGAAAATGATTGATACGAGTAAGAGCGAAAATCTAGGTCAAGTTTTCGATAGATGAAAATATAATCTGCAATATGATAGGTTCTTATAGGCACGAAATATCTGTAGCGTAAAATAACTGAAACAATTAGGTCTTTGTCTGGAAAACAAAGCAATAAAGAATGAGGTTGGGAAATTCATTATGCAAAGAAAAATGGCATGAGGAGACAATAGAAAGTGAATGGATGTAAGGAAATTTAGACGATTCGATTCCCCCCCCCCCCCCCCCCCCCCCCCCCCCCCCCCCCCCCCCCCCCCATCCACCACTGACAGAAAGAAATCCTGGAAATACAAAAGAGCGAGCATACATTACGTTACAAATACGATTTCTTAAATGGTTTATACATTTCATATAGTTAAAAATCAAGAACATACTTTTTAATTATATTTATTTTAGGGTAAATCAAAATAAAACAGCCGTCGATGCGTTTCAAGGTAATAATAGCTGCATCCCCATATTTAAAAAGAAAAATTTTCAAAAGGCTTAAAATTTGATGTCATAAAGACAGTTTTGTCGCATCACAGAAAAATGACACATCCTACCGTGTAAAAGCACGAACATACAAGTCATTTTGAAACAAATATAAAGGTATGTTATAAGGCACTCGTAGGAAATAAAGAAGTAGAACACTAGACAACAGAAAAACAACAGACATGAGTCGCTTACCCAGGATTTGAACCCTGGACCTTCTGTGCGACAACACCGCCTAGCTATGCAAGCGAATCACACTGTCCTCCCTGCCATCTACGCATCCCCAAAAAGGATGTTTCAATGACAGGTCATTAGTGCGAACCTCTATACATAACACCGGAAGTTTACCATGGGCTTTTCAGCCTATTAATGACGCAATCACTTCTGTTGTTCCCCTATATATCAGTATTGGTCAGTCCAACAAGACAAAGACCTTAATACTGTGTCCAGTATGACATTGAAACATCCTTTTTGGGGATGCGTAGATGGCAGGGAGGACAGTGTGATTCGCTTGCATAGCTAGGCGGTGTTGTCGCACGGAAGGTACAGGGTTCAAATCCTGGGTAAGCCACTCATGTCTGTTGTTTTTCTGCTGTCTAGTGTTCTACTTCTTTATTTCCTACGAGTGCCTTATAACATACCTTTATATTTGTTTCATATTAATTTACTGTTTACAGGCCTCGTGGTTTCCCTTCCTTATATGTTATAAAAGTCATTTTGAGTGTGACGTTAGATTGCCATTATTTTTGACAGATTTTGGTAATGATAGAAATTATCTTAACCTTTATTTGCATCAGTTAGACGGATACTCAAACTCTACTAACCTACGTGTTTACAATAACTTAACCATAACATAAATGTCACACAATTACTCATATTAAATTATGTCTTAAAATACATTTAAAGAGATCGAAGGCGCCGCATATATCAAAATTATTTCTTAAAATATATGGTAAAAAATCGAAGGCGTTGTAAAATTCAAAGTTCAGTGGGAGGAGACGACAGCTGATTGCGTTATTTTGAAAATGTCAGGTACGCACGAAGTTATTATCACAAGATGGTGTCAATGTGAAACTTATCCTGGATATCGGTGTGAAACTCATCCAGAACACTCAGGCCAACTCCTAGGTGTGTCACACACCTCGTGACTACTTGATAGGAAGTTATGACGTGTATTTTTTGAAGACTTGTATTCCACAGAAACTATTACTGCGAGACCACATCAATGCTTTAGTGCAAGCTTCCTGTTAAGCAGTGATTTTCAAACTTTTAGACTTTCTGCACTTCTTTAAAGCATCTTAAGAAGCCTTGCGCCCTATTATCTTCGAACTCACAACATATGCCAGAAATAAGAAAAAGTGATTGTTACACCTCCATTTGCACACCACAATGCGTCCATTATATTGGAACTTTGTGGTGCTCAAATGACGGTTGCTAATCGCAGTATGACGCGTATTAAATTATGACGTAAGTCGGTATTCATTCTCTGTGTTTATTACCGGCCGTAATTGCTGTGTCTTATATGGGTTTCAACAAATGTCGCTAGTGTCCGGAGTATGTTTACTATATGAAAGTACCAGATGATTTATTCGAGTCAATCATTTGACTTCGAAGTGTTAACGGACACACATAAATAATGGCCCAGTGAAGTTGGCCCTATGGACTGAATATTAATATGGATTACGTTATGTAGAAATATGGATCCTCAAAGTACAAGTGGAAATTATAAATAAATATGTGCTGATTCTGTGCACTAGATGTTCTGTCAATTTAGTTACAAGTTGCCACTTGGCCGCATTTGAACATTGTTCTAAAATTATATCAACACCCCTAGAAGCAAGCAGTAGTAATAAAAGTATGTTTTGAGAAAACTGTATCTACAAAAAGATCGGTATCTAATTCGTGTTGTCACTGTTCTAATTTGTACAAATACATGTGCGCTATGTGTATTACACAGTACTTATGAGTCAGACAGTCTAAACACACACACACACACACACACACATATATATATATATATATATATATATATATATATATATATATATATATATATATATATAAACCCTCACGTGCACGCACATATATGATGACAGTTGGACGTACAGACGTGGGAAAACTATAACAAATGATTATATAAATATTCTAGAACGAGCTGACCAACACGCTGATTAATTTCAAGAGAAATTTTAATTATCATCTAAAATTTCTTCACAATACATAGAAATTACATCAAAGCATATACACATAGTCATAAAAAAAATCAAGGAATTGCTACAAGAAAATGATAGACCCACAGTTAGATCTTATCCCTCGAGGTATGCCCACAGTCCTGTTGGAAGAAAGTGATAGCCCCAAGGAAACAAGGATGCATAGGATTAGGTCTAATATTTCCCCTTCTTAAGGTATGGACAGACTTGATATCTCTGCTCTATTTTAAGGGAAATATGATTAGCAATACTTGCATACAGAAAGTTAAGATAGCAAAATGGGTGCCTAATTACAACAATAAAAAAATCCCTCCGTCCTGCATTCACTTTATTCATTCAGCCGAGCACACGTGCACATGTTCATACTCACAGCTTAGATAGCCACTTCTGGTAATACAATTTTTAGGACATTCACCTACAGACTCGTCAAGGGCAGTCTTTGACCAAGAAATCCCCAGTTCCAAAAAGACAGGAGGAATTCTCTGCTTCCGGGAACGACTCCTTGGGTGTTCTTATTTTTCGGATGTCTGTTTAGGTCACATTAAAATTGTCCAGGCACGAAACATTAACAACGAGCACAGTGTCAATAGCTTAGGTTTCTAGAATTGAGGAATGTCAGATCGGTGTCTACTTTCAGGAAAGGACTATATTTGGTCACCACACCACTAGTCGAAACTCCGTCGGAATGTTACTGACGTTAATATGTTACTTGCCACAACGGCTAAATTTGTACATAGAGTTTGTGCAGAAAATCTGATCTGGCTCAAAGGCCCAGTATAAAACAGTTAGTCTTTAATAAAACCCGTTAGTGAGAGTTGTACTCTGTCTATTTATGAAGACACACGCACTGTCAGACAGGTGTTAACTTGTAAACCCCCGAGGTTAAAAGATAAAATGTTTATGTTTCTCGCAGGTATGTCTCTGTACTAAACGTCGGCAAAATTTGGGTTAACCCCAGTTTTCACTGCATAGGGAAGAAAAACCACAAATAAAATACTTATACATGCTACGTACTCGGATTATAACTTAAATTTTTAAACTGCAAGCGTACCGCTTGACTTATCATTTAAACTTTCCTGTGAAATACGTTATATACATAAAATCAATCATCATGAATTAGGAATACCTACGTGTTCCGTCACCACTCATGAAGCATCTAGCATTAATAAAGTTAGTTTAGTAAGTTTATTCTCGTCTGATTATTTTAGCAGTAAAATTAAATTCCTTAATAGCCGACTGAGTTTAAGCTAGAAATATAATTTCTGTTTTCCACTGTAACTCGTCACTATAAAATAATACAGACTATATAAATTAAGCGCTCTGCACCAAATCTAACTAGTGAAATAAAATAAGCGATTTAACACTTTAAACACTTCACAAAATACTAGATATAATATAATATATATAACATTTACCTCAACACAGAACTACTAAGAACTTAAACCACTTCGACCAAACTAAATGCCATCTCTATTAACAGAGATTCTTAGGAATCGAACGAAGGCTTGTTCTAGTCTTGACTGCGAAGTTACTGAGTGAATTAAGTCTCAAACTCTCGTTTAAGATATATGAAACACACACAAAGAATGGGCCCTATTTCCAAAACCACGCAATCTCTCGTCTTTCCTAACACTTACGTTTAACACCTAAACGCATGCCGTAACTGCCACCTACTGACCGAGAGGGCGCGTGTCAGTTGCGAATCTCAGACAACTCGTCTCCAGTGCAGAAGCAGTTTTTCACACCTCCCCGAGAAACTCATCCTGAGAACCATAACTGACACTTTGCTTTCTCGCACCTTACGCCAAAAACTGGCCCTGGAGCATGAGTGTCATATCACCTGACACTGAGAATCTACCTTGGAAACTACATGTCAGATGCAAACTACCAGACAAATGTCTCCTCATCATGTCTGACGGAGTGAATTCTCACACTTCAGGCCCAGAAACTTAGCCGAAGAAACACTGTCCCAGGGGAAACTGTAGACAGCTGTCTGCTCCCCTGTCTGACGGAATGCATTCTAATACTCTGCGTCTCGTGTAGGGGCTGACACGTTACGTCATAACTGCGTTCTCAGTTTTGAGAAAAGAAACAGATAAACGTTAGAATGGGAAAATAGTAATGTATATAGTCGCAAACGAACGAATGCGAAAAACACAAAAAGGATAAAAGAGTGATAATAAATAGAGGATACGGGTGAAAGAAAAAGGAGAAGATATAGGCAATTTACGATCAATAAACTCTCTGTGACAGAACGTCCCCCCTTTAAGATATGGAATCACTCCATGTCTACGTTATGGGAATAAATTTCCTATATCCGTAGCTTCAGGGTGTCTGTCCTCTTCCATCTAATCTCCCCCCTCCATCTCTGTGCAAGTCCTACTCATGAAGTCTGCCCCAACGTTTTGTTTACCTGGAATGTATTCGACTTTAAAGGAATATACACTTAGCAGCAGTGCCCAGCGCATTATTTTCGCATTAAATTCCTTATTAGCCCCGAGAAACGCCAGTGGGGCATGGTCGGTCTGCACCGTGAATGTCACTCCGTAAAGGTATTCATGGTGCCTCCTTATATCATGAACTAATGCCAGACATTCTCTTTCCACTGTGGAGTAGTTTTGCTCTGCGTTATTCAATTTACGACTGCCGTATGCCACTGGGAACAGCTGGTTTGGATCGTCGTCGCCTGCCTGAAGCAGAGTTGACCCGATGCCTTGCCCTGATGCGTCAACGCGCAATACGAAGGGTTTGGTAATATCAGGCAGTCGCAGAATTGGATATTCCGACAACTGTTTCTTGAGCGTGACGTAAGCGTCTTCGCACTTCGGATCCCAGATAATTTTCTCCGGTCACCCTTTTTTCGTAAGGTCCGTAAGGGGGTGCTGTTAAACCATTGAAGTTTTTGATGAATTTCTGGTAGTAAGCACATAGCGATAGGAACGATCGCGTTTCTTTCTTCGTCCTTGGCCTCTTCGCTGCACGTATCTTCTCTACGTTCTTAGCAACTGGCCACATAGCACCGTGAGCAATGGTGTGCCCCAGGAAGTCAAGTTTTTCGAAGCCGATTAAACATATGCTAGGTCTAGCTGTGAGTCCAGTTTCCTGTAGTCTCCTGAGGAGCATCTCGACCGTAGCAATGTGTTCTTCGTATGTGTCCGTCGCAATTAGTATATCGTCCATAAAATTGTGGATGTGGACTGTGCAATGGCTCTAGCAGCTTTCTCATCATCCTTGTAAACACTCCTGGTGCGTTGTGTAATCCGAAAGGCATCACGTTAAACGTATAGTGTCCTTCGCTGGTGCTGAAAGCTAGCAAAGGCTTAGTTTCCTCTTTGACTGGTATCTGATAGTAGCCCTTACTCAGGTCAATCTTTGAGAAAATCCGTGCCTTGCTTAGCTTGCTAAACAGCTCAGAAGCGCTTTGGAGTGGTTCCGGCTGGAATTCCGTTACTGTGTTAATCGATGCACAGCCGAACTTCTTTATTGGGCTTCTGCAGCAGCACTACGCTCGCACTATAGGGAGACGTAGACTCACTAATAACTCCTGTTTTACGTAGCTTGTCTATCTCTGCACGTAGCGTATCAGCTTTCGCATATGGAATAGGGTAAACTCTGGTTCGAACAGGGGTCTCGTTTGTAAGTTTCATCTCGAACTCTATGAGATGTGTTCGTCCAGGTACATCCATTAGCACCGCCGTGTACTGGTTCAGTAAAGCCTTCGTTTCTGTCTGTTGTGCTTCAGAGAGAGTGTCCCCAAATTTTACATCTTCGACAGATTCTGTTTGTTGCAAAGGATATTCCATGCAACTATCGTCATCTACGACATCCTCTGTAGCTATGGCGATGGCCAGGAGATGTTCGGGGATGGCACCGGTCTTTCAAAGTATTTCTTTATCAGATTCACATGGTAGACCTTCTCCTTTCCTTTGATGGAGATCTGATAATTGGTTCTCGAGATATTTTTCAGGACGGTGAACGGCCCTTGCCACCCGATGCGTAGCTTGTTGCTTCCGGTTGCCAGCAACAACAAAACTTTATCTCCTGGTTGTAATTCTCTCTCCTTTGCTGCTTGATTGTATCGTCTAGCGTGCTTTGCGCGAGCTTTCTTAAGGTTTGCTGTTGCTAGATCCCATCCTAGCTGTAGCCTTTCCTTCAATTCCGATACATATCTACTGGCTGAGACGACTGTCTCATCCGCCTTCTGGTCTGTCAGGGACCGAAGTAATGCTTCAAGTGGCAACTTGATAGGTCTGCCGAATAAAAGCGTAGCTGGAGGGAAACCCGTAGAGGCCTGGGGAACTTCCCTGTAAGCGAATAGGGCTGCAGGAATGAAAAGATCCCAATCCTCCGGTTTTTCTTGTGCCAGCTTGCGTAACATGGTGGTGAGGCTGCCGTTGAACCGTTCCACGAGCCCATTTCCGGCCGGATGGTACGGGCTGGTGTGGATGTGTTTTTCCCTCAAGATCTTAAAGATCTCCTCCATTAACAGGCTACGGAATTGGGATCCATTGTCCGTCAAAACTTGTTGAGGGAATCCCAACCGTGTAAAAATCTGCAGTATGGCTTCTGCGACATGCTTCGAATCTGTGCATGTTAGCGGTATAGCTTCGGCCCACATAGTGCATGTGTCGTCTAAGGTCAGGATAAACCTGTGCCTTCGTTTGGTCCTTTCTAGGGGTCCAACAATGTCGACAGCAACCCGTTCGAATGGAGTCCCCACAATTGGCGTTTTCCCCATGGGAACTGGGGCGGTCCAATGCTTGGGTGCTACCCGTTGACACTGTGCACATGATTTCACATATCTGAGTATATCAGTGTTCATCCCTGACCACCAATAGTGAGTCTGTATACGTTGCTGTGTGGCGTTCTGTCCCATATGTCCGCTAAAGGGAAGAGAGTGCCCCATTTCTAGGATTTGACTTCTGTACTTTTTCGGTACTAGGAGCTGATTAGAACCTTGTTCTGGCTTGCCCGTTCTCCGATAAAGCACGCCATCCTTAGAAAAGATGTTCCCGTGTTGTCTAGGGTCTTTGGCCATAAGCAGTTTCCTAAAGCGGGGTTCCAAAGTAGGGTCCTTTTGTTGCGCCTCTTTAAGTTCCATGGGTAACAAATTTGGCGCAGGCTCCCGTTCCTTCTTGGCTTGCCCTCTTGTGGTTACTGTTGCCACTATTGGCTCTTCCGGTTTCCCAATAAACACATATCTACAGCCAAGTATGACTGGGTAGATGGGCTCATCCATAACCGCCGCTTTGATCAAACCTCTGACAAAATCAGAGTGGATCTCCACCAATGCAATGGGAAGCGTTGTTGGTGCATCACTCCTAAGAACTCCACAAAGTTTAACGGTTTCTTCTGTTTCTTGACCGGGTTTGACCAGGTGCCTGGCAACAATGCAATCAAAAGAAAGCCCTGTGTCAAACAAACAATACGTTGAAGTCCCGTTTAAAACAACCGTACCTCGCGTAGAAGGCCTCTTTCCCTCCGGTTGAGAATCACTGACAATAATTCTTTCCTGCGAGTCTGTTGTTTGTAAGCATCCGATGCGCTTCGGCTCGGTGTGCTTGCTCTGATCCTTAGTCCCGTGCGCAGGGGTTTTCCCTTTGTCACCTTGACCTTTCTGGTCACGCTGCCATGAAGGGCGGTCGGGTTGATCAGACTGTTTACTGTTGTTGGGGTACTTGTTTTTGTAGAACTTGGATTTTTCAGGAGGGGGGTTTTGAGGTCCAGTTTCTCTATGGTTATTCTGATTAGAAGCATGAGAAGCATAAGAAGATTGGTCTAGATTATTTTTTCGAAAATGCTCTTCTGTCGGTTTACGTTTTGAAGCCGGTAGTTCAGCCAGCGCATTGTGATATCGCTCAGACTTTTCTAAGATGTCTTCAAGCTTTTCTGCACCCTGCTCAGCTAGAAATCTCCGGGTATCAGCAGACAAAGTGTTCTTTATTTGTTCTGTTAAAACAAATTCCTCAAGACCTTCATAGGTAGAGGGGAGCTGCGAGAGCTCTAGGCACTTTGTCAAGTATCCCTTTAAACGAGATGAAAACTGCTGGAAAGTTTCAGAGCTCTCCTTCCTGCTGTTGCGAAACAGTTGCAAAAATTTGCGAGCATTCATTTCGAAGCGCTCCAGTAACGCTTTCTTCAACACATCTGATAAGTGCAGATGTGATGAAAGGGAAATGATCTTGGGAAATACGTGTTGAGTAGAGTTAATTTTGGGTTAGAGTACTTGCTTACAGATTGGTATGGATTTGTTTAAAGATATCTCCTCTTGGTTTTGTGGAAGACAGTATGTCAGATAGCAGGTGAACTCTGGTCATAATGAACTGTTTCTGAACTGTTTTTGAGTGATGTGTGAATAGCTCTCGCGGCTAGTGTCCGCAGGGATTTTTGAGAGCAGTGTTAAGAGAACAGTAGATTCTCGTGACTGTGTGAACGGGGTGTGTTCCCGTGGGTTCAGTCTATGCAGGGTTTTTGACTGAGGTGGTCAGCCCTAAGGTGGTTTTTGGATAATGTATGCTTGCGCAGGGCTATAGAGATTTTGTAGGCCTTGATTATTATATATCTGCCGTAGATGCAGTATTTGTGCACTGATGTGAAGTATAGAGATTTTGTAGGCCTTGATTATTATATATCTGCCGTAGATGCAGTATTTGTGCACTGATGTGAAGTATAGAGATTTTGTAGGCCTTGATTATTATATATCTGCCGTAGATGCAGTATTTGTGCACTGATGTGAAGTATAGAGATTTTTGTAGGCCTTGATTATTATATATCTGCCGTAGATGCAGTATTCGTGCACTGATGTGAAGTATAGAGATTTTGTAGGCCTTGATTATTATATATCTGCCGTAGATGCAGTATTTGTGCACTGATGTGAAGTATAGAGATTTTGTAGGCCTTGATTATTATATATCTGCCGTAGATGCAGTATTTGTGCACTGATGTGAAGTATTGTAGGCCTTGATTATTATATATCTGCCGTAGATGCAGTATTTGTGCACTGATGTGAAGTATAGAGATTTTGTAGGCCTTGATTATTATATATCTGCCGTAGATGCAGTATTTGTGCACTGATGTGAAGTATAGAGATTTTGTAGGCCTTGATTATTATATATCTGCCGTAGATGCAGTATTTGTGCACTGATGTGAAGTATAGAGATTTTGTAGGCCTTGATTATTATATAACTGCCGTAGATGCAGTATTTGTGCACTGATGTGAAGTATAGAGATTTTGTAGGCCTTGATTATTATATATCTGCCGTAGATGCAGTATTTGTGCACTGATGTGAAGTATAGAGATTTTGTAGGCCTTGATTATTATATAACTGCCGTAGATGCAGTCTTTGTGCACTGATGTGGAGTATAGAGATTTTGTGTAGGATTATTATATAACCATGATTGCCGTAGATTATGGATAGAGATTTTGTAGGCCATGATTATTATATAACTGCCGTAGATGCAGTCTTTGTGCACTGATGTGGAGTAGAGATTTTGTAGGCCATGATTATTATATAACTGCCGTAGACGCAGTCTTTGTGCACTGATGTGAGGAGTAGAGATTTTGTAGGCCAGGATGTGTAAGGGCCGTATGGTGTGTTAACTACATTATGAAGATTCATGTTTCGATGTAACTGTATTCGTCTAGATCTACGTGATGTTATAATTGTAATAAACCATGGTTAAAATATCATCAGACGTTACACCATTCCATGACTTGGTGTGTGCGCTACTGTGAGTGACTGTCCCAAACCACACTCACCTTCTTCACCATAATTAATTACATATAACATTTGGATTCTCCTTCACTAAAAAAGTCTTTAATTATCAGTGGTGGACCAAACCAACGGGTCGTAACACCCACATTACATTCGCGTAACAAGAGGGTAAATTAGGTCAGATTCTGGACCAGTCATTACAAGTGGGAACACTGAACTGTGTTATGTTTGGCTCTGTGTGGGCGTGGCTTAATTCAACTGTACACAGGTATCAGCTGACTGCGCATATCCATCCTCATATCTTGGCGTGTTGTAGCAACTAAACTGACTTTATCAGTTGGTTTCCATATCAAACAGCTGTTATCTGATAGCGACATTGATGCCATAATTGTTACAGTGCTTGTTCCAGTCTTTCCATATGCAGATTCAACTATAGGTGCAGTATTTTGGAGAGTTCGTCTGCACGTATACCTCAAGTGATTGCGGGGTTGCTGTGATCGGTTCCTGTCGTCTGATGCATTGTTGAGGACATACTGTACAGTGGCAGGGATTTGAAGACAAGAGTGCCTAGTCCTTGTACCTTTTCTGCAGTGGAGTGTTTTAACGTCAGAACTTTGTGATATCCAGTGTGTTGGCGGAAGGGTCAGGATTACCTTCAGTTAAGTGCTTTTGTTGTGTGTAAATGTTGCCACTTCTGTCCATGTCAACAAGCCTCAATCTGCACTATCCTATTCTATTGATAACTATTGTTGTTGTTGTCGATAATTATATCGATTAATTATAGAATGTGATGATGTACAGGGATTGATGATACAATATTTGAGATCTAAACTTGATTTGGTATAATGAAAGTTTAATTAAGACATATATGGTTGACTAAGTAAACAAGTCACAATGGATTCTGATACAGATCCGGAGGATATGAGACCTGTATTAGAGTATCTGTTTCAGGAAGGAACAGATTATCAGGGATTAAAAGGCCCAGAGCTTGAGTCACATGTTATGGACAAGTTTTTGGTCTCTGCATCGAGATCTCTAAGAGAGTTTGCTAATGAGAGATTTCAGTCAATTCCTCATGTGAGTATGGCTGAGGATCTGGCAAGGTTATTGGTTTTGGACCTTCGTCTGTTCTTGGACAATTATATTAGTATAAAAAGTGATAACATATTGAAGAGTATACGTACGTTATTGCTCGACGGCATCCATAGTGACCAGAAAGAAGAGTTAAGGGATGAGAAGCAAATAGGAGACATAAAACAGAGTACACAGGAGCTAAGGGAAAGTTGCTTAAAAAGTACTACTGAAGTGAATAAGCTGCAGGAAAAAGTGACTAAACTTACAGGTGATTTATGTAAATCTAATTCTGAGCTTGCTTGTGTTCGAGCAAAATTAGACTCGGCATTGTGCAAAATTAAAGAGATGGAAGCTCAGATTGGGAAAAAAAAATGGCGAAATTAGAAATCTGACTCAAAAAGTTCAAGAGAAGACGGAGATTTGTGGTTGCCAAATTAAAGAAAAGGATACCATATCCCTAGAGAAGGTTGATAGGCTTACGAATAGTCATGATATTGAGATTGAGAGGATTGATAAAGAGAGAGTGAAAGAATTAATGGTGGAGAAAGACAAATTGATTAAGATTGAAAATTTGCTAGCAGAGGAAAGCTGCAAGGTCTTAAAAGCGGAGAGTTTAAACAAGAAATTAAGTGAACAGATTGCACTTAAGGACTTTGAGATTGTAGAAGCAAGAAGAAGAATAAATGGTCTGCTTGACGTAGTCTTGAATAGCAATATGTGGTCTTCCGTCAGTGTTGACGATGATAGACAGAAAGTTTCTTATCATCAGAACACTAAAGCAAAAAGCCAGCCTTATACACTTTTTGCGGATTCTACGGTCAAGAATGGTGGACATAGATCTTTCCGTGGGAGATATAACTTCTCACGCAATACAGATGATTCCAATGATAATGATTGCTGGCGGCAGAATAACAAAGGAAAATCTACAGTAATATCCAGTCCTGTAGATAAGGAAAGAAACAGTGCTAAATCTCAAGTCAGTGTGTTAAAAACCAACAGCGTATTTATTGACAGATCTGATAAATTGGTTACAAGTAACAAACATACTACTGCTTGTTCCATGAAGGAAACAAATGTTGTGAAAAAAAATAAAGAGATTGTCAAACCTTCTAGTCATACCCAGTCAAGGCAGTGTGACTCATTTTTTAAACACATTGCCACAAGCAAAGAAAAAAATAATTTTGATAGGAGACATAACCCTAAGGTTATAAAGTACCAAGGGAGTTCATCCTACGGTAACGTTTCTTCTCCCAAAAACAAGAAAAAATGTGACAGATCTCAACATTGTGATTCTAAAAGTTTAGAAAACTATAGCAGAAGTAATTATATGAAAGTTCATCAGTCTAGTAATAATTTTTCTGCTAAAAAGTCAGTTCTATCTGATGGACATTGTTATCTGGGAAGAAGTATTAAGAATAACTATTGTAACTGGGATTTAAATCAGTACAACGGTGTTAATAGAGCAAATAACAATGCTCTCAAAAGAAATTATACAGATCGCAACCAGGTTAGCTGTGCTCCACATAAGAGCAAGATTATTATTAATCAGAGTAATAGGAACGGTAATAGGTTCTTAAATGCTTTTGCTTGTCATGCTGATAGGTGTGAGAGATCATCTCGGTCTTGTGAAGGTAGTAAATTTTTTTCAGCCTACCGCACTGACAACTGTGAATTATAGGTCAGGTTGTCCCTGGGACGTCTATGTTGTCTGCTATGTGACGAGAGTTGTTGACATCGCAGGAGGGCCACAACCTTACACCACGGAGTTCGGGTAATTGTGTAGTGAACTTTTCCGTGTTTCCTCATAATCTTACCATGGATTAAAATAGATATTTTCATTTGTATTGTCTCACAGCGAGCGACTTTGCGAGGGGAATCACCATTCTAATTTGACATTACCTGCGAGAGATATAGATCACTGTGTACCATTTATCCATTCAAGCGAGCCTAGACAGTACGTTAACCCACCGTGTCATGATGTCACCTTGCGTGTTGATGAGATGTTCGCAAGACCTCGAAGGAATTTTTTTTTTGTTTTTTTCAAAGGTCCTGTTTATTTTTTGTTCTGTTTACAAACACTGAATGTTATTGTATAGAACTTCATATGTTGTTAATGAAATATTATGTAATCTTTGTAACATTTGATTGCCATAGTGTTTTGGTTGTTACATATGTGACTGTATTTTAATTATGCATTAAATAATTTCTATGCACAAACTTATTTACTGAGACAATTTAATAGTCATTTTCATAGATAGTCCTGAGTGTTTATTCACTACTTAAAATTTTGTTTTGTTTTTTCATCATGGATTTGATACCATGTTTAATTAACATATTTATATACAGATTATTTGAATTAATTGTTTAGTGAAAGGTAATTTTAAACATAACTTGTATGTATTATTAATGATTTTTCGTTGAAGTTAAGGACGTATTCTGAAACTTGGTTTCCATTTTTTCTCAATTATGACATTTGAAAATTTAAACGATTCGATTTTTTTTGTCAGCTAGAATTAACTTAAATTTCCTATTAAATTAAGTGGGTAGAATTAACAGCGACGGCTGATACTCTTGTTCATTTAAAGAATTTAAATATCTGATTATAATACATAGTTCAGATAAATAATATTACACTTATATATATTTATAACTTCGTTTGTAGTTAACATTTTATTACCCAATGTGACGTTTCTTTGATGTATTTTTTCTAAAAAAAGACGACAAAAACAAACTTACACCTTTTGATGTGTGTCTATTTAAAGATAAGATTATTTTTATGTTACTCAGCTAATTTAATTGTTAGTTATTAATTATAGCTACATATTACTTAGAAATAAAAATACTATTTTTATTTAACCTAAAGAGAAGAAACATTTTTTGTATTGTAAATTTTTGGAAAATGTGTTTTGAACATTGTGATATTTATTTTTTTCTGCGCCAGCGCTAGATTGTATGTTAGGGTTACTATTATGTAGTGACATTAATTCTTTGAAAATGTTGTGATGTTTGGATGTATTTTTTGGTTGTTAGCGCTTGACTATGCGTCAATGCGGAACTTGTGTTATCGTTAATAATTTTTTGTTTGGGTGATATTTGATGTAATTTATTTTTAGTTATGTATAAGTTTATAATTTAGTTAAATTACTTATTATGCTGTGCTTGTCATAAGCTTTCTTTTTTTTGTGTTAGTATATAAATATATACTTTAGCATTTTTGTATTTTACAATACGTTGTTATATTTGGATAGTTATTGTTAGGTGTTGTTACCAACTTTCTTTACATTTGCATCTTTACTGTCATCTCTCTTTGTTGACTATTCGTCATTTCTTTACATCTTTTCTGTTGTCTTTTCAGTATTGTCTGATATTTTGTTTATGCTTCCGTGTTTCATCTTTGATGTCATTCATACTTCTAGTATACTTTTTTCGTGTTACGCTATTTATACTTTCATTCTTTGTATTGTTAAGTTAATTATGTGACTTTAGATAATGTAATTGGTTCTTATAGTTCTATTTGTTTTACATGTATGGAATCGTTGTCTTCATTGTCATCTTATGATTCTATTTGATTCTTATCATATTCCCATTTCATATTTTGTCTTTTCTCGTATGATAATTTATTTTCTGTTTAGTTTGTACTATGTATACTTAACTTGGGTTTTGTATTAGATTAATTTTTATTTTGGTATGCTTGAATGATTATGTTGGATGATTTAGTCGTTATCTTACATTTATTGATGATATTTTTGTAGATGTGCTATGTTCTCTTGTCATAGGTATATTTTTGTAGGTAATTGATAGAACTTCATTAATTTTTAAAAAAAATTTTGGGAATTAATTTAAGAGATATTTGATATAACTTCATTGACCGTTAAATTTTTGGTAGTTAATTTTTGTACGTATTTGATATAACTTCATTGACCGTTAAATTTTTGGGAGTTAATTTTCAACCAAAAAAAAAATGATATAATCATTTTTTTTTCCCTGGGAGTGTGGCAAACTGATAAGTGCAGATGTGATGAAAGGGAAATGATCTTGGGAAATACGTGTTGAGTAGAGTTAATTTTGGGTTAGAGTACTTGCTTACAGATTGGTATGGATTTGTTTAAAGATATCTCCTCTTGGTTTCGTGGAAGACAGTATGTCAGATAGCAGGTGAACTCTGGTCATAATGAACTGTTTCTGAACTGTTTTTGAGTGATGTGTGAATAGCTCTCGCGGCTAGTGTCCGCAGGGATTTTTGAGAGCAGTGTTAAGAGAACAGTAGATTCTCGTGACTGTTGTCTTGTTGGCTGCTCTCTAATTTGGCGTAAACATCATACGCAGAACTTTTTAAAGCCTGGGAAAGCTTCATATTCCAACGCGACCTCTCTAAACCGTACAGAGTTGCAATTTTCTCCAATGTTTCTAGATACGTGTCAATCTTCTCATTTGTACAAGGGAAAGATTCAAGCGCAAAAGACATAGCGGTGAGATGAGTAGATTGTGTGTTAGAAGGATCAGTTAAAGAGGAATGAGGAGAAGACTCTCCATTGCTGGAGGTAGAGGCAGCACCACGGCTTTGGAACTCTACAGTCTTAAGAGCCAGCTCATGCTGTCATCGTTGCTCATTTTCTCTTTCCTCATGCTGTCTCTCTCTTTACTTCTCTCTTTCCTCATGCTGCAACCTGCGAATTTCCATTTCCTCATCCATCTTCTTCTGCTGTAGTAGACGGTCTTCCGCTTCTTTCCTCACCGCTGCTTCTTCTTTCCTCCTTAGTTCTTCTTTTTCCTCCTTAGCTTCAGCTGCTTTCCTCTCCGCGTCATATCTGTCAAGTTCGTCCCTGACAAAAGCTTTCGCTTCCTTGCCTTCCAAACCTTCTTCTCTCGCTTCGTCCCTGAGGATCTGCCTAAGCTTCGCCCTCTCTGCCATAGTGAATAGGTGACTGAGACTTAGACGAGAAAGGAATAAGAAAAAGATATACTGGTTCCTACCACTTGCGAGAAAATACCAAAACAAAAGAGGATATACTTTAACCTGGAGTACCTCCTCCAAAAATGTAGTATCTAACTATCGCTGCTATTAATCGGCAATAAAGCACCTAATGCAAACGACTACGCCAAATAAATGGTAGTTAAGATTACTCACTGAAAAATAAGTTGCTACAGTGGAAAACAAAATAATTATTGCAAAAATTTTCGGAGAGACAAAAAAATCCCCTTGTTTTTTTTTTTTTTTAATCCACTATAAGTTCACCCCTGAAAATAGTTAGGGTAAGGGAGGCAATTTCAGGACGTATAGTCTGATCGCGCTCCTTAGCTTTGCTCAAACACCAACTTCTTCAGAACCCTGTGAATGATATACACTCACAAATCTTTACCAGCGTTTAGTATTACAAAATCAGTAATTAACATATATTCCGAAAAAAATCAACCTGTAAACCAAATGTATAATGCTCAATAATGCTGTGGAAAAACAATTATTAGCCGTGTGGTCAGCACGCCCATAAACAGATCGTTACGTCTAGGGGATAAATTATTTTTTAAAAGTACAAAACTCACAAGACATCACACTCTTACTCTATATCAGAATAAAGAAAATTAATCCTGCAAACGAGCTGATATTCGTATTTGCTCAGGACTAGAGTTCAATTCCCGGAAAAACGAGCCACCATTCTGTCGTAGATTTTTGATAGGGGAATTAAGACTTGGGTTGGTCCCTTCTGAATAGATTTGAATAAGTGATAGTCACAGTGAGAAGTAGTAATAGCAATAGGTTTCCACGAGTGAGATGGTAGAATGTGATTAAGAGGCTGTCTCTGAGATCGAGAAATCTTCTCTCTCTCACCTATCTTCTACGACAGCTTTCGAGGAGTCAGACAGTCTAAACACACACACACACACACATATATATATATATATATATATATATATATATATATATATATATATATATATATATATATATATATATATAAAACTACTCACGTGCACGCACATATATGATGACAGTTGGACGTACAGACGTGGGAAAACTATAACAAATGATTATATAAATATTCTAGAACGAGCTGACCAACACGCTGATTAATTTCAAGAGAAATTTTAATTATCATCTAAAATTTCTTCACAACACATAGAAATTACATCAAAGCATATACACATAGTCATAAAAAAAATCAAGGAATTGCTACAAGAAAATGATAGACCCACAGTTAGATCTTATCCCTCGAGGTATGCCCACAGTCCTGTTGGAAGAAAGTGATAGCCCCAAGGAAACAAGGATGCATAGGATTAGGTCTAATATTTCCCCTTCTTAAGGTATGGACAGACTTGATTTTTTTTTCTTTTTTTTTCTTTAACCAGCGGCACTCGAGCTTTCCAGCTCTTTCGGCCCAATGACATGTCATTGCGAGGCTGGGGGGTCAGTGGACTTTCCTTCCAACCCGGTCAGGAGCTTCGTTCCTTCCCATCCACACGGGATTTATGTGCAGGAGCCGTTCAGGTTTTTCAGTCAAATTTCCGGTCGTAAACATTTCTTCAAACGCCGACGGCCGGGTTTGAACCATGAACACCTGGTCGCCAGTTCAACGTTGTAGCTATTACACCAGCGCGGCTCCCATGGACAGACTTGATATCTCTGCTCTATTTTAAGGGAAATATGATTAGCAATACTTGCATACAGAAAGTTAAGATAGCAAAATGGGTGCCCAATTACAACAATAAAAAAATCCCTCCGTCCTGCATTCACTTTATTCATTCAGCCGAGCACATGTGCACATGTTCATACTCACAGCTTAGATAGCCACTTCTGGTAATACAATTTTTAGGACATTCACCTACAGACTCGTCAAGGGCAGTCTTTGACCAAGAAATCCCCAGTTCCAAAAAGACAGGAGGAATTCGCTGCTTCTGAGAACGACTCCTTGGGTGTTCTTATTTTTCGGATGTCTGTTTAGGTCACATTAAAATTGTCCAGGCACGAAACATTAACAACGAGCACAGTGTCAATAGCTTAGGTTTCTAGAATGAGGAATGTCAGATCGGTGTCTACTTTCAGGAAAGGACTATATTTGGTCACCACACCACTAGTCGAAACTCCGTCGGAATGTTACTGACGTTAATATGTTACTTGCCACAACGGCTAAATTTGTACATAGAGTTTGTGCAGAAAATCTGATCTGGCTCAAAGGCCCAGTATAAAACAGTTAGTCTTTAATAAAACCCGTTAGTGAGAGTTGTACTCTGTCTATTTATGAAGACACACGCACTGTCAGACAGGTGTTAACATGTAAACCCCCGAGGTTAAAAGATAAAATGTTTATGTTTCTCGCAGGTATGTCTCTGTACTAAACGCCGGCAAAATTTGGGTTAACCCCAGTTTTCACTGCATAGGGAAGAAAAACCACAAATAAAATACTTATACATGCTACGTACTCGGATTATAACTTAAATTTTTAAACTGCAAGCGTACCGCTTGACTTATCATTTAAACTTTCCTGTGAAATACGTTACATACATAAAATCAATCATCATGAATTAGGAATACCTACGTGTTCCGTCACCACTCATGAAGCATCTAGCATTAATAAAGTCAGTTTAGTAAGTTTATTCTCGTCTGATTATTTTAGCAGTAAAATTAAATTCCTTAATAGCCGACTGAGTTTAAGCTAGAAATATAATTTCTGTTTTCCACTGTAACTCGTCACTATAAAATAATACAGACTATATAAATTAAGCGCTCTGCACCAAATCTAACTAGTGAAATAAAATAAGCGATTTAACACTTTAAACACTTCACAAAATACTAGATATTAATACAATATATATAACATTTACCTCAACACAGAACTACTAAGAACTTAAACCACTTCGACCAAACTAAATGCCATCTCTATTAACAGAGATTCTTAGGAATCGAACGAAGGCTTGTTCTAGTCTTGACTGCGAAGTTACTGAGTGAATTAAGTCTCAAACTCTCGTTTAAGATATATGAAACACACACAAAGAATGGGCCCTATTTCCAAAACCACGCAATCTCTCGTCTTTCCTAACACTTACGTTTAACACCTAAACGCATGCCGTAACTGCCACCTACTGACCGAGAGGGCGCGTGTCAGTTGCGAATCTCAGACAACTCGTCTCCAGTGCAGAAGCAGTTTTTCACACCTCCCCGAGAAACTCATCCTGAGAACCATAACTGACACTTTGCTTTCTCACATCTTACGCCAAAACTGGCCCTGGAGCGTGAGTGTCATATCACCTGACACTGAGAATCTACCTTGGAAACTACATGTCAGATGCAAACTACCAGACAAATGTCTCCTCATCATGTCTGACGGAGTGAATTCTCACACTTCAGGCCCAGAAACTTAGCCGAAGAAACACTGTCCCAGGGGAAACTGTAGACAGCTGTCTGCTCCCCTGTCTGACGGAATGCATTCTAACACTCTGCGTCTCGTGTAGGGGCTGACACGTTACGTCATAACTGCGTTCTCAGTTTTGAGAAAAGAAACAGGTAAACGTTAGAATGGGAAAATAGTAATGTATATAGTCACAAACGAACGAATGCGAAAAACACAAAAAGGATAAAAGAGTGATAATAATTAGAGGATACCGGTGAAAGAAAAAGGAGAAGATATAGGCAATTTACGATCAATAAACTCTCTGTGACAGATTTATATGCACTCCTGATTAAGTAGTTCTGCTGCAGTGATTTTCTCATGCTCCATAAGCAGCGAAAAGAGAAATTATGATGGCGATGTATTCCACAGGACTCTGACCAATAATGAACGAATGAATGAATTTCCTATTTTGACAGCGAGGTAAGAACTAAGTAAGACATGGAGAAGGGAATTGAAGATAGGCATGAAAGGCATAAGACATACATGGAAAGGATGTGACAGACTTAGAAGTAATATGACAGACATGGAAGGAATAAGACAGACATGAAAGTGATAAGACAGATATGGAAGGGATAAGTCAGACATGGAGGGATAAGACAGACATGAAAGTGATAAGACAGCCATGGAAGGGATAAGACAGACATGAAAGAGATAAGACTGACATGAAAGGAATAAGACTGACATGGAAGGGATAAGACAGGCATGAAAGTGATAAGACAGCTATGGCAGGTTGTGACAGAGTTATGTAAATATATTTCATGAATCTACACGTTTTTGCTTCCATCTGTTTTCCACCTTTGCTTGCTTATTAATATTCACGTTCGTTAAAGCAGAAGGCATGCGCTTCAATATCTGTCGAACTCATATTTTAGCCACGCCTATTTTCTTTCTCTCAATGTCTTACAGACACTAGGAATGTTTACAAACAGACCTATTAGCTAGTCCTGAGCCGTTAACTGTATTATCACGCGAACAATTGGTCAATCGCTGAATAGTGACAGATCAGAGAATTAGTCGTCTAATGGTAAAATCAAGGGCGATAAATCAAAAGCCGTACTTTATGTAGTTACATTGGTCAGGGGAATTAATCCGAGGAAAGGGGAGATAATCACAGTTACACCCCCTCCCCCCATCCCCACATCCGTTTGTTCAGAACTTAATTAGCTACAGTGAGAGAAGTCTGATCAAAAGCAAGTTCGTTAGCTAGCGAAGAGTCTGCGGTCGGCATAAGTGTGAAATTTAACTTTGATTCAGAATCGAACCGCAGAATTCCCCAAAATCTGGGCGAAGGCGTTATATCTAGCACTGACTAGCGAATTTCTACCTATTTTATATATATACCCCAGCTTTTAAAATAATTTATCAAGTAGCCTCAGAAAGTTCGGAACATCTAGCTTCGAATTCTAGACCATTGTTAAAGTGGACTTCTTAGTGTTTCGATTGGAGAGTTTCTTTTTCTGTGTTGTGGTAAATATTATACTAGCATTTTGAGTGATTTAATTGTTAAAGTTCGTCATTTTATATTTCACTAGGATTTACTGTGTTAATTGGCTAGCAGATTAAAATATATATAGCTAATTCTTCCAGCTGTAACAAAAATTTAATTAAGTGCTATTAACCAGTAAGAGATATTCTAATTGACTAGTGAATGCACTATTCATTATGAGTACTGACGAAATATATATTTATTTCTAATTCATTATGAGTAATTTTATAAATGACTAGCGCTTATTTCAAGGGGTTTTTTTAACGATAAAATAAAATATACACTTGTGGTTTCTAATTTAAATCTAATAACCGAGTGGATATTAAATTATACCGTTATGCGGTTTAGAATAGATACTGAAATTGTGATTAAATGTTATGTATTTTCTTCCTAAAATCCAGTACGGATTACAACCCAAAACTACCAGCGGCCTAAATCTGAGAAAACGGGTCTACGTCTACGTTCAATAGAAGCAAAACAAACACTCTTATGCAAATAGCGGGTCTTCCAGGGTGACCTGTTCGGCTCTCTTGTTTTACCCAGAAAGAGAGAGAGTACCAACAAAAGACGATAAGAATAATTGTAACTGGACCTATAGCTATCTAGATTTCTTCTTTCCATTTTCATATACATTCAGCCCGCTGTGGCGAAATTATCAACAATTAAAATATCCCAACTACCGATCACTGTGGTGTGACGAGGATTTTTATCCCGAGAGATTTACATACCTGACATTCTCTTTAAGTATTGGAATTACAAGCTTATGACACTGTGAACACCAGAAGTCATAATTACTTTCCTACCTGGACTAAGTGATGTGAAATAAACAGATCCAATTAACAGTAACGAAGTAAGCGTTCTCCAAATAACCGGATTAATCAAACTTGGAGGAGCTGGGCTTACTTTGCCAAAACAACCAACACTGGATTTGCTGTTTGTACCATGGAGATATGTTCCAGATGTTTTAATCAACAGTTAGGTAAGAACGAATGAACGTGTCCACTGTCTGTCTGAAGCCAGAGAAAGAAGGAGTGAATAATTCTTCTATTGTATAATTATGATACTCACTTTGTTTTGCCTTTCTTTTGTTTGCAAATACTGTTATTTTCAGAATAGACTAATTAGGAACTCTGTTCTTTTCAGTATAGTCAAATTCTATACCATAGTGCTAATCTTTTGACCTTTTGGGGGTTAATTAACTTCTTCTTGGGGGATATTGTCTCAACAGAGGGGATTGCACTTATGTGTCTATTTCTTTATTAATTCCGTAACCTATGATTTTATATTTGATTTTTGATACTAGATATTGTGAAGTTTTCTTTATGATAAATAAAATTAACATAAAACTTAATTACCTGTGTTGGTCAGCTCGGCCCAATATCCCTACTCCATTAATATAGTTTCACATTTGTGCGTCTAATTGTCGTTACTTATCTGTGTGTGAGTTATAGTGTATATGGTAATATATACAGAAAGGTAAACTGTCTGATAAACAAATTTCAGTCGTAAGATAGGCTGGACTAGAGTATCTTCTCAATCCAGGGACAGACTCAACCTTTTCACCGTTTCACTCGTGAAATCTATTTCTTTACCTTATCTCTCACTGAGTTACCAACTTTTCCAGTTCTATTCAGACGGGACCAGAATCTATCTTAATCACCTATCAAAAATCTACGACACAGTGATAAGACAGCCATGGAAGAGATAAGACAGACATGAAAGGAATAAGACAGACATGGAAGGGATAAGACAGACATGGAAGGGAGAAGACACACATTAAAGCGATAAGATACTCATGGAAGGTATAAGACAGACATGGAAGGGAGAAGACAGACATGAGAGGACGTTAGACCGGAGCAATATGACAGAAATACCTAGCATGTATTTATTGAAGGCCTATGATCCATTTCATGATGTAAAACAAGTTGCCACTGAAACCACCACCTGCAAGATCATGTGACTGTTTCATGCAGGCTTCCTGCAAGGGGCCCTGCTGCAATGGTGGCTTTATGCTCCACAAGGAGCGAGAAGAAAAATGATTATGATGATGATGATGATGACGACGATGGTAATGATGATTATTATGGTGGAGGTAGTGATGATGATAATAATGATGTGATGGTAGCTGAGGGTAATAAATGACTTCAGGATTTTGCATTTATTTACCAGGCCTGATTTTCAAAAAATCTCCTCTACAATTACATTGAGATGGGATGTGGAGGACGACGTTTGTAAGCCATATTAAGGACAGGGATTTGACATATCGGGTTATTGAAAAGTCAATTGCTATTGTTAAACTGTCATTTATTCACACCTATCTAACTAATTTTTATGAAACAAACTTCTAGATAAAGAAAATCGAATGTCATTTTATTAAATAAAATGCTATCTCATATTAACATGGAGCATCCGATTGGCAGAGTGGTTAGAGCGCTGGTCTCTCTCGGCAAAGGTGCCGGGTTCGAATCACGGTACCGATACGCTTCAGTCTACCAAGCTGTAAATGGGTACCTGATTTTGAGTTAGGGAAGGGAAGGCAACGAGGAAGGGAACGGGTCACCCCCACTTCTCGATGCAGGACCTAGTATGGCGAAATCTCTAACACTTCACTCCCTACGTATAGCAGTATTTGCTATGGGACTACCTTTATCTATTTATATTAACATGACAACTCATTGTGAGATCCGACCTGTTCATCACATTACTTCATGACGGGCTGCAATTTTTGCTTTCTATTTTAACATCCACTTATTGATCATTTTAGACTGTTATTTTATTTTCAATTTGCTTCCAGAATAATAAATGAAAACTTTTTACTCATATTGCAACTTTTGCTTTCTGTTTTTACATTGTCTTCGTTTATTTCCATTAGGTACAAGTAAGGATATGAAATTTAAATATATGGTGTTGCTTTTCAGTCAGCTTGTATATCGTAGTTGTGGCATAAAGAACAGAGAATATAACTATCCAATCTTGTTATTTTGTATAAAAACTGGAAATCACCAACTGTGAATGCATCGCGTGGCGGATGCATTAATTATGAATTGAAGTGCTCAAACACTGACATTTTGATCTGCATCATATATATGAAAGAACTAGACGACCAAAAAAAAATGCATCCTTTAAGGATCACATTTGTAATTCATTTCCCCAGACTTTGCTTTTACGATAAATATTCCAGCTCTATGGAGCATCACTTTAATATGATATGAGAAGAGTCTGAGTGCATTTATCAGAGACGAACACAAAGACTGCAGCAGGTATTCAGCCCACAAGAGAAAACGAATGACGTGGTGTAAATGTGACAGAAAAATCGAAATATGTTTGAAGAAAAAAAAAAAGTTGGATGTTATACGAGTAAACTTGAACAATAACGTGCACTATTGGGAAATATCCCGGTGATGGAAAGAGCCTATTGGGGTTGTTATAGAAATGAGGTGTAAGGATCGTGGTAGGAAGGTATAAACCAGCCAAACAAAGTATACATCAATAACTGTTTGGGGTCAGGTTAGGATCAATCAGCAAAATACTGTATATGCAAATGGGTAGAATGAGAAAAAGGCGCTGGAGATGGAAAGGACACACACTGAGAACGCGTGTTGATAGCATTACCAGACAATCCCTGTGTGACAGTGTACACCAAGCTCCTCTTGCATTATCAGTCTGTACGCGTTGCAAATACTTCACCTGGAGCCTTATTCTCGTAGGATAGTTTAATGGATATCTTATAATTTTAAAAGCTAACTCACAACGCATTATGAAAGCGTGCAGAATTATTTCTGGCATTTATTTTTACAAAACTAAAATGTGGTTCGGTCTGTTGACATTGGAGATCAGAATTGGTCACAGCGCTACAAGCAACAGACAAAACAAACGCATCTCTTTCGTTGTTTGGTAGCATTTCGTGCAGATCACTTGGTGCTGAACATCTGTGCATTGTATACTCTTGGCACCTTTGAGTGACAGTTATTTTGAAGTCGCATACAGTGGTTCTTACACTTTTAGAGAGCACTCTATCATAGTTATAAAGACAAAGACAAAGTAATATAATTTTGAGTGACGTTTTATAACATTTATAGGAAAAGGAATGTTGTTGTAACTATAAATAGTGAACATCTGTCCACGAGAACACTCTCAGTAGTACAGTTAGGTTACATGGACGTGAGAAGAGTCAGGTTGTGTGCTGAAGTCAGCATTTGCCTGTCGGCAGTAATGGCAGGATCATGGTCTTCTAATACTTTCCCAGAGAGCAGCAGGGAATACAGGTGTCAGGTGCAAAATAGTAGGCAAATAAATACTTAAGGCCATACAGACAAGACAGGATTGCGATTTTAGATTGAGATTTAACTTTCTAGCGGCTCGTTAGCAGTTCTGAGACAACACTAGAATGTAGGGAACTTTCTATAGATCTGGGGGCCAGATTAGCTGGTTTGCAGACACAAGTTTTCTAGGAAAAGGATTGCAAAAATAACGCCCTCTTTATGCAGGTACAAATTATGTGAAATTATGGAGAAAGTGTTTCTCAGGCTGTTAAACACTGATCTTCACCCGCTAAAGTGAATAGTGATTCACAAGCCTCTCTTGAGTCATTATAAGGATAATTTTATTCCGCGTGTTGACGCTATGGAATATAGTACAGTACAGTATAATGAGTATTTATAACCCCACGCCGTTAGTGGAGTGGTTATAGTGAAGTAATAAACAGAGATATATAATATGTGATCCTGCGGCCTGGCAGGTTGTGACGTACGTCTAAGTATGACAAATGAATTTCCCTGACTCGATGGACGACAACAGAATATTGGCCTCTCATAACTTTAGAACCCCTGATCATCTGTTGTAACTTTAACCTGCATGCAGCATTTCCACGAGAACTTTACACGCTGGATCATTAATATGTAGCCTGCTATCTTCTGTGAACTTCTGAGATCGCATGGCCTTTGATGGGAGGTTAAATCACGCCCTCGACCATCTCTGAGAACGATTTATAGCAATCTTTTCCTTAACGCCGGCCCAAAAGAGGACGTGGCCAGAGACTCACTCCTGTTTCTAGAGCAATTAACAGCAGTTCAATTTCTTACCTGGCTGTCACCCCGCCTGGTGGGAGTTGCCAGAGCTTCTCAGAACAGCGGTACCATCAAAGCCAGGCTGATCTTCAGAATTCAACGTGGGGCGGTATACGATCTAAAGAAATCAGGGAACTCCCAGCTAACGTAGATAGCTTCTCGAGAAATTTTTCGCACTCTCATGCGAGCAGCCTGAGACGAAGAAAATCGGTAGACCGGGGGAAACGGAGGAATCGCAGCGGTTAACACAACGGCGAGGTACCTCGGATTCTGCTCGACTTCAAGAAAAGTGTGAAAACCTAACACGTCCTATTTAAGTTACATTTGAGAAGTATAAATAAAGAACTCCGAAAACTGCATTTCATCGTTCGTTCTGACAGAATCCTAGTTTCACTAGCATAGTCGGATTCCTGCTAGATTTCATCTACCTTCGTTGACTATTGGAGTGTATTCTTTCTGCGCAGACGGTAATTTATACATTAGCTTCGAGTGATCAGTGGTCTAGTTATTTCAATTTATTTCATTGGATTGTGGTGTAAATTTAACCTTATTAAATAAACCCATTTTCAAAGTTCTAGTGCAAACTAATGTTACAGCTAAAAGTATTTCCTAATACACTTGACGCGTAAATTAATTTTGCAGACGTTAAAAGGAATTATAACCAGTAAATCCAGTTTAGTTCTGTATAGATAGATGTGCTTTTAATTATTTTAACTCACGGGGAGTTTTCCTGATTTGTTAATTGACGACGCTAATAAAGTAAATAGGCTAACTGTAATTTATCGCGTGTCAGATTATAATATGATTTGTAATGCATTTCTTGTTTTGATTATCTTTCATTCAGAACGATCATTCAATCTGCATCCCAGCAATTATTAATTATATACAGAGTTCTGCCAACTCAATTCGATAACTCCAGTAACATATGAACCTTTTTTAAAGCTAAACTTGTGGCGACCTGTAATGGGCCCCGCTCCTCTGAATTTAACTGAGAATAAAGCCACCCAAGAAACACTTTTAAAATACTAGTTCATATAGTCCTTAAAAGTAAAACTGGAAGCAGAACATATTTTATTCACTGCCCTATTTGTGAAGAAAAAACATAGGTCTACCTGAACACTGTCTGTCAAGTATATTCAGTGGATTTTACACACCCCCGAAGAAGAACTTACCTCAGTGTTTTTTTAACTTGTGACATTACGGAAAAAGAAAGTTATCTCCACCAGCTGTGCCAATTTTAGGAACCACACCATACCTCACGCTTAGCCAAGTGCCTGTGCCATTAATTAGGAACTTTATCTAAACCAACAGTAGCCTTTACGCTTCACCATCTGGCGATTTTTTGAGACTATATTTTACCTCGTTAAATCTGGGGCCTGATACGGAAGAAATAAGAGGACCAGTCCATTATTCCACGGTATTAGCTGCTGTGATAAATAATTCCTACAGTGACAGAATTCACCATTTTGGTAAGTCTGCGTGTGTGTTTGTGGGATGGCCAGCCCTAGTGTGTTTTTTTGAATGAAAGGAGATTTAATCTTCTAACCCGCACCTGGTCTGACCAGGGGAATATCTCTTACGTTTAAAGCCTTTGATCACGAGCGAAAGGGTCCCTGTGTTTGGCTTCCAGAACGCTGCTTCGGATCATAATATTATGCATCCTGGAAACAGGGGGAGACAAACCCGCGGTCAGTCTTTGGGTTTTTGCCCTTAGACAAGATAGAGCATAATGTTATGCATTTCTCTACCTGGGGAACTTTCACACGATTTCTGTTGTCTTACTCTAGATTACGTCTTTCGCCGAACTTCTGTAGAAATATGCAGGCCAGGTGTCCGGGGGGAGCGTCCCTTGTGATCTATAAGAGTAGACTGGGTTTAATAGACAAAGACATTCGTAAATTTTCCTGGCCCGTAGATGACCATCATGAGATAAGGCAAACTTTAACACAGTACTAGAATGTGTTTGCCTATGTTCTAGTCATTTTCGGGGTGAGTTGACATATCTTATAATTATAATATTAGATTCATGTTAGCTTTTATATATATCTGTTAGGGAAGTGAATTTATTTCTGAGGACTTCTCCTAGTAATTTATTCAGTGATAAGGTAGCGCTGTCTACGGCCTATTAAGTGGTGCTTAAACTGTTACGGTTTATCATGGATTAAATGTTAAACTTACAATAACAGATATTAGGCGTAGAATCAGTCCACGAATGCTTACCATTGGGTTAAGAGTCAGAAAAAATTAACTGTCATTTCTGTAAGATAATGTCAGGTGTGGATTGTTCACTTTAAAACTGAATAGTGAGATGCAGGTAATAACTCTGGATTATAGGAGATAGTCACTTATTCCTTTTTGATAGATATTTCTAGTGGCAAGGGAGGATCATTTTATGCTTACTTGTGTGGCTAGGCACTAGTCTATAACTTTCACTGAAAGCAGTCACCAGGCATAGATATAATTATATCTTATGATTTAGCCACAACTGTATTATTATAGCAAGAACATTGCATTTTCTTTGTACTCATTTTGTGGAATGCTAATATATTTTCCAAAGGGGACATACGATTTATGTGTGTAATGTCAAATGCTGTAATCTATTTATGTAAATTCATTTAATGTTGTAAGATGAATAAGCATATTCATTTAACTGTAACTACAGGTTAGGTTTCCTGTATGTTGAGATTGGGAGAAGAGGAGTAGATTTTTGATGTCAGAACATTTACTGACAGGTACCTGGGGGTGCAAAAGATATTAAGCCTATGCGGGCGCGTGTTGATAATTGATATTTTTAAGGAACAGGAGACATGGTTAAAGACAGCCCTAAACTATCATAGCAATAACTACAATAAATTTAATCCCATAGTGGAGCGAAACTTTCTGCATAAAGTTAGTGTGATTTATTATTTGCTTGAAGTAAAAGGGTGTCTCTTTTTGGGTCTCTGTTTCAGGAAGACTGAATCGCTAGAGCAGACTTCAGTCAGGCGAAGAAAGTCATATACTCTTCGATCTAGAGGGTTTCTGTATACATCTAGCAACGAATCGTCAACCCCGTTCCTGAATCAAAACCCTTTTTTTGTCAACGCCAAGTTAAGCTCACGCAGTGCAACGGAGCCAACGCAAAATCTGGAATCGCCAAATGCAGTAGTAGCTCTCTACTCGCCTATTGGATTACCAGCCAGAGCATCGCGGCTTCCAGAATATCAAACCCGCCCAGCATGCCTATAGCAGAATTCCATATCACCCGCCTTTTTTGTGCCTAAGCGGGGCAATCAGCAAACCACAGCCAAACCAGTTTAAACAGGATTTACAGCCAAGCAGAGCCTTGCGCCGGATAAGCGCGCCTGGGACTTTTTTTGTCCTCAAGTGACTTCTTCTGGCGTATTTTCTGGATACTTAAAACCTCGCACGTATGAGCAGCCATCTATGGATAGAGTCTTCCAGACCACCTCGCGCAATTAAGGAGGAATCACCAATGATAGCGCCTATACAGGGATTTTATTCAGGTTAATTCCATCACCCATGGAGGATATGTACGAAAAAACCACTTACTGGAGCTATTTCATATGGTCCCGAAAGCGGACGGACTGACACTCAGTTATTTCATCTCTCTGTGTTCTACAGGTTTTATGAATGGTGGTGTGTGTGTGGTTGTTTGTGTATTTTGCATATTTTGGTTATTGATGATTATTGATGTAATTGTATGTTGTTGTGATGATATGCATTAATTCCATGCTTTTTCTTCTTTAATAAAGTCTACACCTTTATTAATACGCTGTTCACGACCTTTCCATCCATATTTGTATTTTTAGCTCTTTACTAGAATCTCTATGTATGATAAGAGAAAAGAGTGAGAGCCGGAGATGCTTAGAAGTAAAAGTGACTTGAGGCCTGGAGAGAGAGATCCTTTGAATAAATCTTCTTCCAGGTTGTCTCAAGTCCATCTCCTATTTACACCTTATCTAAAGTGTAATCTATAACTCTGTCAGTCCACTATCCCTTGTCGATTTCACTACTGTTGTCCAACTCGACAAATACTCTACACTCAAACTCAACCACGACAAATGGGAGCCCGATCGAGATTCTAGAGCCCATCTAGTACGACAAATGGGGTCTCGCCGCGGAATTTGAACTACATCTGCAGCAATCGCAACAGATGAGGTTGCAGTCTGGTAGGAATCTCTCACAAGATTCTATTCTGATTCTTAGAGTTTAGTGTTCGGCAGATTATAGGAATTTCTTTCCCCTAGACATATCGAACTATTTCTTTTGGAGGAAGTCTGAACAGCGTTTTTTGGGGGGTTTGCTTGTCGATCAGAGTAGCTACAAACTTTCTTGTTTTTTAAAGTTCCCAGGCTAGCCTAGATTTTATTGACTATTAAGTTAATCAGCACCTAGTGGACTAGGTAACTAAGATCTCTAGGTTCTATTCTTCTATAGTGTTTGCTCACCCTGATATAATGGCCGATCTAGATAAAGTGCATAGGATTGCCCTCGAGGTAGCTAAGTACATGGAGTACAAGGATAGCGAAATCCAGCCCTTTCTAGAATTTGCAGTAAGCCTGCAGGATCAATACGAGGTAGACAATTGGTTTGACAGCCGTTTAATCTTAGCATGGTCCTGTAAACAAACTGGGGAGAGTGAAGCATTCACCCGACAGTATGTAGAAGAAGTGATAGAAGATGAGAAGCAAAGGGAAAAGCAAAGACAAGAACGGGACAAGCAATTGGAAATGGAGCAACAAGAACGGGATAAGCATTTGGAAATAGAGTGACAAGAAAGGGACAGTGGTTGCGGACCATGTCTCTTCTTGTTACTTCAACCACCTTCCTCAGATACCTCATTTCTGAGGTTTGGATCTGGCTTTTGTAGGTTGTAGTCATTGCCCATGACCCGCATCCATATGTCAAGCCTGGGACATAGGTGGAGCGGTATACAGCCATCTTCGTTTTCTTACCAACCTCTCTCTTGCTGAGGAATCCTCGATTTATGGCCTGAAAAAGTCTCCCAGCTGCTGCTTTTCGAGTGGCCAACTCTTCTTTGATGTCACCCTTTCGGTCTATAATAGCTCCGAGGTATTTAAAGTGGTCGACCTGCTCCAGGACCTGTTCTCCAAGCTTAAATCATGAGAACCACTGACTGAATACTTAATTATAGTTACGGTAAAACTTAATACTTGATGTTCCTGAATAGTTCAAGGATATGTTGTTATTCGAAGAAGATTACGAGAATCAAAGAAGATTTTGAGTTGATACATTTTATAAAAAATAATGAGAACAATGATTCTCAAGCTGTTTTCGGATGGGGACCAGGGTATATTAATTGAGAAGAATCAGGTTCTCGGATGATTAAATACTGATAGGATTAATAATTATTAATGCTTAAAAAAATAGTAGAGATTTGAAATGACTTTAGTGTACTGCATGCTCAACATTTTTATATTCCTTTATTATTATTATGATACAATTCTAATAAACTATTTTAACAGTATTTTGGAGTGCTTCGTCAGTGATTAAGTTGATCATCGTCAGTGACATCGAAAATGTTGTCAGTGAAATAGTTAGTTATCGTAGTTACTGTCGTCAATGACTTGGTGTGTACGACTGAAAGGTGAATTGTGTCAACTAACTAAGGATCCCGTTACACGCCTGTCACAGATGAAAATATTGCAGCAGTAATCATCCACTTTTGCCCCTCCCCATCTAGAGTATACTTTTGCTACATGAACGAAGAATTCACCAGTTTAATTAACACGGGGGCCATCTGACAATCAAGCCCTATGTGAAACAGAGAGCGAAGTGCGGAGCATGGCGTAATAGATTCTTTGATCAGGGGAACACACGATATTCAAGGAGACGGACCTTGGATTGTAAAACTTTCAGGTGAAAATTGCGTAGCTGATTTTCGGCAAGGCGGAGATGATGAAAGTCAAGAGGTGGTAAAATTACCTTTGATTCAAGAAATCGAACGGCAAATTGGCTCGGGGCTGGCAGTGGTGTGACTTTCGCATTAAAGAACGATAGTACGGAACATATCAATATATACCATGTCTCTCCGATAGCCACGATCAGTTGCCAGAAATCTATCTGAATTTACTAGCTCGTTATCTTAAGATTTCTCGTACAGAGTGAAAATTAATACATTCCGTGGAGTGTTTCATTTTTCTGATTGCGGTAATTTACAAGTATATACTAGATTTGAAGTGATTTAGTGTGTTTAAAGTTTTCAATATATATTTCACTGAGAATTCCTGTGCTAATTAAATAACTTTTAGTTAACTTTCCAGCCGTAAAGTAAATTTAAATACTCGCTATTTTTCCAGTAAGAGATGTTTTAAATTGACTAGTACATACATTAAATAACTGTCTACTGACGGCACATATTATTTACTTCTATCCATTTTATGTAATTTTTTTTTTAAATGACTAGTGTTCATATCACGCGTTAACAGAATGATAGGATAAGCTAGACCCGTGTGTTTTAAATCTAATTTATAACGGAGTGGTGAACAGGTCCTAGTTTAATTCGTGTTAGATATGATATTGATAATTTAGTTAAATGTTCATATTTTCTTTCCTAAAATTTAGGCTGATCAAACCTGCGTACTAGCGAACTTACGGCCATATGAACTTGAGTTCTTATAGTCTTATAATTGAATAAGCAACCAGAAACTTTATAATATTGTTGAGTCTACGGGCTATGACCCGTGCGGTCCATTCTTCTTCATTTTATGAGAGAGACCAAGCTAGAACAATAATTATGATATTAACTGGACCAGAACTATTACCAGATTTACTTATACTCGTATATATATCTCATCAGCCAACTGTGGCAATATATTGTCAGCAACATTTGTGTAACTTAAACCTAGCGTTTCAGCCACCTGAGGCTAAACAACCTAGGAACTGTATATGTTCTATTTATTCTACATCGGCGATCACCACGCATGAACCTTACTCCAACCAACTGAAGGCATAGATAACTTATCGTATCCAGTACAAATTTAACACCGACTCTAGCGACTCATGTGAAATTTGCAGTCAGCAACTACGGAGAGTCTGGGGCTGGATTTGGCAAACTTAAATTTGACACTAAATATATATATTACTTATTAGTGTATTTCCTTGGAATGCCTGCGAAAACTACTGGGGTAAGTGCATCTGAAAGTGGCCACTGCGTGTATGTGAATTGAATGAACAGAGAAAGAAACTTATGTCTTTTGTTAACATCATATACTTATATGGTTTCTTCTTTCTTTTTTTATCTCAATAATCTGATTAGTAACGGGATAGTTTACATTAGGAACCTATTCTTTTCCCATACTGACTATTTCATAACTTATTGTTAACCTTTGATCTTTTGGGTTAATTAACCTCTGTTGGGATCGACCTTTCTTTTCCTTTACCAGAGGGGAGAACCTATTTGTCTGTAAATCATAATCTACTGATGTGTTTGCTTATTGTTGTGATCTTTTATTGATAATAAAATTTATTAAACCTTAGTTATCGTGTCGGTCAACCCTTATCCACTGTATGTTATCCATAGTTTGTTTTCACGTTCGTGCGTATTTGTCACAGAATTGTGTGCATTGGAGTGTAGTGTAACTTGTATTTTCGTACAAGGAGAGAAAGTGCGTCTGATTTAAAAGTTGGTCGTCCAGATAGGTTGGATTAGATAAATTATTCTATCCAGAGACGGTCCTTTCTCTTACACGATCACCCTCGTGATAAAAACTATATCTTACCCCTTACTTTCACATTGTCATCACTATCACCTCTGCTCAGACAGGGCTATAAACATCTATTACCTATCTGATAAATCATACACGACAACGCCCATTGAGGCATATTGGGAATATGGTGTTAGGCCCATATTTTCTTGACCATCGGCACACTAGGGGTGATGTGGTCAGCATCATGCAGGCCGCCTTAACCTTCCCAGAGTTGCTCTGGTACCCCAATTCATGAGCATGGGTCGACCCCGGAGCTGTTTGTGGTCTAAAAATCCCACCTCAACTGGGGATTGAACCATGGACCACCGAGCTAGGAAGCCAGTGCACTAACCACTGCACTACCGCGGCTCTTAAACTAACGAAGGTGAGAGATATCATTACATTATATGAAACACAACGTGCCATGAAACAGTAGCCTACACAAGAAGCCGCATTCTCGTCCGTAAGAACCTACCTGGGTTCAACCAGGTTGTACGCATTTCTAGAGACTGGTGAAAATCAACATCTAGGGCGTATAGCTTTTTAGACAACTAAACACTTACATGACATTGTAACATGTGCCTCGAATTTATACGGTGCAACCCGATCTGATCTGAACTTTGCAAAATTGACTTGTGAATTACATGACATTTTAACATGTGCCTCGAATTTATACGGTGCAACCCGATCTGATCTGAACTTTACAAAATTGACTTTTGAACAAGTTAATTTACAAACTGGCGATGCGCTGGCACACCTGTTCTGGAATCTCCAGGGTAGGAGAGGTAGAGGACGAGCAAAGAACACATGGAGAAGAGAACTGAGACAGGCGGGAAGGGGGTGAAGAAGACATGAAAAGACTTTGGGCAGATGGCACGGGACAGGAAGACCTGGTATACATTTGTTGAAGGTCTATGCTTCTTTGGGAGATGAAAGGTGAAAGAAGAAGTAGGAAGGTTAGGGGACATTGAGCTATCACTGCAGCCGGTCCCCTTGCAGGAAGCCTGCACCTTGCAATCAGAAGCCTTTGCAGCAGTAGTTTCGGTAGCAATTTGTCTTACACGATGAGGTTGCCAGCCCCATACACAACCTCATCTGTAATGTTGCCCACTCCGGCTCCTGAAATGTTAGTTAATAAAACACTTTATTACAAAAAGAAACGCTAACAAAAAAATAAATAAATAAATAAGGATGCGAGCCAGTAGTCTACACAGGCGAAAGACTACCCCAGATAAATACAGATTGACCAAATAACCCTCCAGTGAAAATTAAAATCATACAAGTTTAGACCATATCATATTTTGGATAAGAAAACCATATTGAACTATAACTACAAAAGGAAAAATACCTACTGTAGATAATATAGTATTAAAAAAATACAAACACAAACATATTACAATAAATTAAACACGTCCTGATATAACCAACAGCTCCGTGTATATTGGAAGATGGTTGAAAGAGGCGTGCTACAAAGAAAAGTAGCAAACACCTTAAAAAGAAATAATAATTAATTGCCTTGTACGATTTGCCTGAGAGTGCAAGAGTCCTAATCTGTCTCTTCAGAGACCCGCGGGAGTTACATAGGAGTCCTTCACTTATATTCAGGGATAAATGTTACGACAGCAAGAGTGGTAACAGAGAGAATTTTCTACCTGCGCCAGCACTTCTTTCTTCTTCTTTCTTGTTCGTCCTGAAATGGAAGTTGGTTGCGTTGTGTCTGTTTACAGTGAAGCTGCGATAACTGCGCCTTTCGGCCGACACATCCGACTTCAGCATGGCATTTTTGGGGACCGGGTTAGCCTTCCCACTTCGATCCCTACTCTCTCAGTCAGACTGCAGTGATGCAGCCTGTTTCCAGGACCACCACTTGGAGGTGAAGTAGGTTCGCTGACCCTGACGCAAGCAGTCAAGCTTTGGGTCGCTGACTGCATTTATCTCTGTTGGTGCGTTTTAGGTCCCGCACTTCTTCATAAGAAATTTATGGCGTTTTTTTTATGTTATTTTTTAATTTTCACTTTATTTAAAAATAAAATTTTGCCTCGTTTTGGCGAGGCGTATCACGTTCAACCTAATCGGTTATATTAGGGCGCATGTCCAAATATAAAAGACCTTTAGGTGTATTTTACTTATTTATGGCGTATGTTTTGTTTCTGACAAACGTTGTTACTTCCGCTTGAGTGTCTTATATGACGGATGCACTGAGATGACAACTTTTTGTTATACCCTTTCTGACTTTAGGTTATGTTTTGTTTTTGTTTGTTTTGTTTTTGCTAAAATGAGGTTGGCAGTGATGTTCTTAAGGAATCCAGCACAGCTTTCGAAATATAATGTTATGGCAACGGAACCTATAAACTACTTTTAAGGGCAAATAAAACAGCAAATTGTGTTAAAAGCAAATGCAAAACAGTAATATTAGTTAACTAGACCACAAAATCTGTTGTATTGTATGTGTCCTTTAATATAATCCACAGACTCTGTATCTTGGTTGAACAAGGCGCGTCTCGCCAAAACAAGGCAACATTTTTATTTATTTTTTTTTGTTAAATGCAAAACATTTCCGTTCGCTGGCGGTGCTGTGTGTAGACCTGGAACTAACCACACTCACCCAATGCCGGACTTAGAGCATTCGGCGCCCTGGGGCGATTTGTTTTATATGCGCCGCCTCCCACACACTTCTAGCCGAACAAAAAAATTAAATTGGACGGGAAAATAGAGTAAGATTCCTGAATAACACTGCAGATGACTCTTAGGTAGTTATTATTTACAAAAGAAACAACACGACAACAAAAAATAGAATGTTAAAAGCACGAGTTGTGGAGTCTGACAATAAATTTTGCCCACTCCGACTAATACTCTCGACTCCTACTCCCGGCTAATACTCCCGACTCCTACTCCCGACTCCTCCGACTACAGATTGTGTGGAGTTGTGGTTTATATTGTTAGATTCCATATTATGCTCGTTTGCTCGATTATGGCTAGGATTAATAATTATATTGTCCACAAGGTTCATAACAACCACCACAAAAACTAAATAACAGTATTTCCAACGTTCCGACTCAACGATAAAAATATCGACTTGGAAACTCCATCAACATTCCAACATTTATTAAAACGTAGACTACACATCTCGACATGGCATTGTAAAGCAGGTTAATTTCATTAAATTCCACATTCCATTTTTCCACATAAGTAATACATAATCCAGTATCATTTGTTTGTTCCATATTTAAACACATCGATGTCTTACAAGACATTTCCCATTGAACATGTTAGCAAGAACTACCAGCTTGGTAGTATACACATATGATCCCAACAGGGTAAACATCAACTCTGTTCTGTTTCTATACCAAACATGTTCACGTCATGTGCGAAGTACACATAGTGATAATTCTTTTTCGTGCCGCGCTTACCAGCACCATACTCCTGGTCATTCTCTGACATGTGGAGTTCAATAGCCAACGCCACAGGTTGTTACTAGTCATATGGCATAAAATTCGGAGTCCAGACATTTTTACCGACTCCACAGCCCTAGTTAAAAATATAAGAAACAAAAACTATGTTTGAAGGAAAAACAAGTCTAATTTATGACAAAGTCCCGGAGCAATGTTTATTGAAATCTGCTAATCTAAGTGACATAAATGGCGTCTAAATTGCCTTTATTTTTTTTTTCCTTGCAGAGTACATTTATCAGACAAAAACTGCTATGCAAATTGCATGTCGTGACAGACAATTTAATAGCAGTCAAGAACACGCCATTACTGTTGATTGATACCCAAGAATAGCTACTGGTGTTTATAATACGCTTTCCCGGCGGCAATGGAGCATGTAAGTGATAAATATAACGTGTGATGAGAAGAAACGACGACATCGATTGAAATATTTTACATGAAAATGCATTATTTGATTCATTTGAGTCATTTGTTTCATTTGTTTCATTTGATTCATTTGTTTCATTTACCTTAAGTTCCTGAAATAGCGTAGTCCTTTCAACAAAATTAACGCTAAATGTTTCTGTCCTGTGCCATCCGCTCAATGTCTTTCCGTGCTTTCTTGATCTCTTTCATTTATGTCTACAGTTCTCTGCTCCGTGTGGTTTTTTCTTCTCTCTCTCTCTCTCTCTCTCTCTCTCTCTCTCTCTCTCTCTCTCTCTCTCTCTCTCTCTCTCTCTCTCTCTCTCTCTCTCTCTCTCTCTCTCTCTCTCTCCTTCTCTTACCCTGGGCTTTCCAGAATAACGAATGCCTTGTGTCACGAATGATATTCGGAGGTCGGAGTGGCTAAGAGGTATAACGTCCGCCTCGAATTCTAGAAGTACCGGGTTCGATTCTCAGTAGAGGGAATATAATCTATGGAAATTTTTTTCAGAACCAGTGGTCCTAATGATGTCATACTCGCCCCTGGTGTCATGGGTAGTGAGATCGGATGTCTAGCCTTCTGAGATAAGGGCCAAAAAAATAAGAGACCCCTTGTGCAAGTTGTGCACGTTAAAAATCCCAAGGCAGTTGGAAATCGTAAAGAGTAGGCTATATGTCACTGCCCTGGCCAAATTTAAAAATTAGAAACCTACCCACCAAAAATTTTTATAGAATGTGTGATACCTATATACACACATTGGGATTCTCGCCGGTGCTACAGAGTTCGTGCACTGTGCTGAGATCCTCCTGGTTTGATCTAAGGGAGGAGATCAAAGCACTGATGGAGTTGTCCGTGTGCAATGAAGATAGTCCTTAAAACCAAACCAAAACCAAACCAAGAATGATATTGTCGGTATTGTGTGTTTGGTGTATTTATAACACCTGTGCTCCACAGGGAGCTTTATTATTGTGATTGGATTGATAAGTCAGATTGCACTGACTGGTTTATTTATTACAGCTCGATTTTGAGCATATAAGTAGTAATAGTATTAGTGAGTGTGTGTAAAAATGGTGCGCAACTTTTACGCCAGTGATATCACGTAGTTCTGTACAGCACCGTGCGGTGCGATGTGAAAAAGGAGAAGAGCGTGGCGCTTGGTTAGAATTTTTGGCACTCGTTCTTTGACCACGAGTTAGAACCTGGCACTCGGTATCTGGTAGTAGAGCGGCCGACTTTACCTGGCCTATGACACCAGGGAAAGCCATCGCCTTTTGTGTGTCCACAGGTAGACCCGATTACGCTAGAAATGTCGGTCCCTCTCTTTTAGCTCGGCTTTCGTCCGCGGAACACGGGAAATTAGTTTTCGGGGTTCTGTAGTGGTTGCGTCATGTTATGTTGCAACTCAAGTGAAAGATCCGCTCGAAATCGCAGGTGGCCGAACATCTGTGGCCTGAGTTTGATATAAAATCTGAACTCTTTAGTTGCCTGGCACTTAAGGCTCCAGGAATTCTGGTAGAGTGGACGTTGTCATATTTATTTGGCAGATTCGACCAGCTACTGTTGGTGTTAGTGAATTTCTTTACATCTCGCGGAGAAGGCAAAACTTCCACACACCACCGGGGACGGAAACCTGGAAACCACCATTAAGTCAAAGGTCTGGTATAATAGCCTTGATCGAGTTCTCGAGTGGGGACCATTTGGTTAAATCCTAAAAACCAATACCAGCAAGGCAGAGTTCGGTTCTCAGCTGCTGGTACCCCATGCTTCTGTAGCGGCCAAACCTCTGAGACCACCAACAGTCAAGCTCACCAAACTTCAAAATAGCGCGCCCATCCTGACTTCGTTTGTAGACCAATGGACCCTGTTCATTATACGCCCAGTCACAAGTGAACTGGCCGCGTCGCTCGGGTATATTAAGGTGCACCACTTGCACAAACCTGAGTTTGTACTCATTCAACCCACAGGATATCAGGGTTAATTATCATTGAGTCACACTGAAAATATATTTCCCACTGTCTTCGTCACTCTTGGATTTATCTGAATCCTCACCTCGTCGGAAAGGCACAGGATTAGCAATATCATTGTTTCAAGTGTACATGATACTACCTCACTGACCGACAGGGGATTTAACTCAAAGACGTGTAGCGGAAATTATTTAATTTTCAAGAAGTACTTGGTTGCGCTTATAAGAGGGTGTTTAACTCTCTACATCATTCGTTGGGGTTTTTGGTTTTTTTTTGGTGATGTGTTCTTTTGCTGTGGAGTTTCTTGTGTAGCCTAGATCACAGTCATCTCAACTGAGACTGCGGACTGTCGACCGGGGACACAGATTAGAATTTGGTGTTTAGAATTCCTAGTACCCTTTGAGGATTTTTCCTATTTGTTTTTTCTGAGTTTTCTTTGTGTACAACTTTGGTTGCCAAGTTTTTTATTATTAACCAAAACCGGTTTGGGGTTGTCTGTTGTTATTCTTGTGTTTATTGATAATGAAGTCATATTTTTGTTTGGATTGATTTTATAATTCCTGCCATCGCGCAGATATAGTAATTTTTTTATATACATTTATATCATAATAAACATAGAAAGCTATTTAGTAGCAGGTCAGAATTTTCTTCCTGCCTTCACATCTGTGATCGTTGAATATGAAAACTGCTTGGTGTGTGTCAGTCCCTTACTTCACATATCTATTCATTTGTTGATAGGTGAGAAAGAGAGGGTGAGTGGAGTTGACATCTTAATAAGTCCGGGTGGCAAGGTAAAAGATTGTTTATCATCTTTGTTCGTCTGACTGTCACACTTCCACTCAACATTCACATTCGTTATTTCAGAATTTCTTCCACTTCTTACTCCTCACTCAGACTTTTGTCTTGTCTCAGACAGACTCATCTCTCCACCCGTGACAGAGAGCGAGGAAGCTAATAAGGAAGATGGGAAACAGTCCTGTGTACATCTTGCAATTGGAAGGAATTGACCTGGAGTTTTTTGGATCTTAGTCATGTCATTCCACGATTAAGTATATGCCAAGAACATTCACTTATATTCTCATATTAAATCGTTTGAAAACTTATGAAGTGACTGTCTTGCTGGTTCTTTTGTGAAAGCCGACAGTTTAATTTCTTACCCTTGGTCAACGAGACAGTGGGCAGAGCGTAGTAGGCATAGCCACATCTGTACCCGTGATATCTTGTAATGTTATAGCTAAGTTTCCTCAGTGTTTGTCATATTCACTGCCAGTGTCATCTTCTCATCTCTTGCTCCACTGGCACTTGCTTGGTTCTTTAACCAGTTCCACATTCGGGGTTTTGTCATACCACTTCACTCCTTCTATTCTACGCAAACATCCATTTATTAAAGTCTATAACTTCTTAGTTGTTACTTGAAAATAAGGCGATGTTTGGAAAACACTTTGCCACATCTGAAAGCATTAAACACATAACTGTTACGAAATTAAAAGGTTAAGAAAACGAACGAGCGAACACAAATTATTTCTAAAGGGTTAAGAATTGGGCGCGCAGGCCCATCTTATATTCTGCCTTTCCACAATACGGGAGCCGCAGTAGCATAGTGGTTAGTGCACTGGCTTCCTAGCTCAGTGGTCTATGGTTCGATCCCCAGATGAGGTGGGATTTTTTTAGGCCGCAAACGGCTCCTGGGTCGACCCAGCCCCAATTGGGTACCAGGGCAACTCTGGGAATGTTAAGGCGGCCGGCGTGATGCTGACCACATCACCCCAAGTGTGCCGATGGTCAAGAAAATATGGGCCTAACACCATATTCCCAATATGCCTCAATGGGCGTGTAACGGGATCCTTTACCTTTACCTTTTCCCACAATAGGTAGACCGAAGAACACAATGTGAAGAGAACTGGAGAAAAAAGTAAAAAGACCTACAGCTGATGGTATGCGGTAGGAAGACTGGGCACGTATATTGTTGAATGCATATGATCATTGCGAAGCCAGAGGGCATTAATTGATTGAAATACACCATTTTAAGAGCAAATCTCTAGATATGAAAAATTAATCTTACAAAAGTCCTATGAACATCAATCTGATAGAAAATTTTCATTACTACATGTAGACTAATTTACAGGAACGACCATTGAGTGTGCTCTGAAAGTCAGAAGTGATATTTCCGCAGACGTTCTAAAAATTATAACAGTTAAGAAGACAGGAAAAAACATATTTTTTCCTGCCATTTTCATGAACATGTTTGAATCACAACAGATATTACTATAATTTGACTTTCGACGACAAAACCACTCTGCGTTTTGAGTCAATTTTGTGAAAAAAAGAATCGTATTCACGATGTGTTATGCCCAAAGAAATCAATTCTATTTTAATATGAGTGTGGGTACGTGTGATTACCACTACCACATTAAAAATGTATAACCCATGTTAGTTGAATAGATCCCGGCACTTCAGCATTTTAAATCTTTTTATCTGTTTTAGTGTTGTAGATCCCATCATTGCAACATTCCAAATCTATTTATCCCATGTTATGTGTATATAGATTCCATCACTACCACATTCTAAATATATTTATCCGATATTAGTTGTATAGATCCCATCACTGCAACATTTTAAATCTTTTATCTCATGATAGTTGTATAGATCCCAGGACTACTACATTTTAAATCTGTGTATCCCATGTTACTTGTTTATGCTCCGTGTAGATTTAACTCCGCCTAGGTCGGTCCCAAGCCCGGCTGAAAAAGGAGGAGGGCGGCCTGCATGGAGGCCGTAAGGAGGTTGCCTCTCCACCATGCAAAGACACAACAGGCCAATCACCTGTTTGCTTTAAATCATGATTACGCGAACTACAAGAGAGAAAACCGAACTGATTCTAAAGGCGACGAACTGGAACGGACTACGGCTTATGGAACTTGGAACACAAGAAGTATAAATGTGAAAGAAGAGGAGCTGGTGGAAGAGATGAGGAAAGCAAAACTATAAATCCTGGCTGTAACGGAAACAAAGAAAAAGGGACAAGGAGTCATGGATCTCGATGACAACACGCTGCTCTACAGTGGTGTACCCACATCTGAAAGAGCTAAAAGATGCGTTGGTTGCATTGTGGCCAAAAACTAAAAAGTTAGTATCAAGGGATGAAACTTTGTCTCGGAGCGCAATATGGTTGTAAAACTAAAAGAAGGAGAAACCATAGTCAACCTGGTCATAGTGTATGGGCCAAATGAGGATGAGAGATCAGAGGTCAAGGAGGAATTCTTCGAGCTGCTTCAAAGGACAGTGGATGACTGCCTAGATGAAATTATCATGCTCCGAGATTTCAATGCCAGAGTTGGAAATGACCATGCTAGATGGGGTGGAGTTATCGGAAGATATGGAGAAGATACTCTCAATGACAATGAAAAGCGACTCCTTAGATTCTGCAGTGAGCAGAATCTGATCATTACAAATCTGTCCCTACTCTTGTGCTTTCTTGAATAGATTAATCTAAATGTTACTTTATGATTCATATGACTGTCAAATTTCTTCTATATACACCACAGTTTGTCATCATTACATAGTCTATTCGTAGGTGGGTTAATTTGGTTGTGTTTGAAAATTGAAGAGTAGCCCAACACTGAGCTACTTATCTGAAACAAAGTCCTTCCTAGGCCTCGTACACCAGTATGATTGGATAGAACCACAACTGCGGATCCTCCACTCGTCAAGATGACACAGTTAATACTGGCAAAGGCTCTGACAAACCTGAGCATCTAACTGCTGACTTGGTCACTAGAGAGTGTGTATGACACTCAGGGCAGGATATAACCCGAAACAATATATACCACCTACGTAGTATCGCTCATTGTCTCCTTAGCCAGACAGGAGGTAATATGAGACCGTTCAGACAAGCTGGGTTTAATCACAAGAGACATAGTAAGTCATGAATAACACAATTCGTTGACGTACTAGCACAATAGTTCAGTAATTCCCTTGTTACAGTTTTGTCCATGACCTTTGGTAATCATATGTGTCATATATCACATAATACAAAAATCAATCTTTTATAGTCATTCCTTCCTCCAGTTTGGATAGTCCTTTCTAGCAAACATAATATCTTTAAAACGCTTTCCACAACCAACTTGCTCAATCCATTCGTTCTACTTAATTACACAATTAAACTAAACCTACACACTTCGGGTTTTCCTCCAGAAATAGCACAATGATTCTACACATGCCAATATTTCTTTAACACACATTGATAATATATTTACATATATATATATATATATATATATATATATATATATATATATATATATATATATATATATATATATATATATATATATATATATATATATATATATAATTGTCATTTCGATTACCCTCAATCACAGACAGGCTTCTAATGGTTACAACGTCTGCTCACACTTCTACAGATGGCAACAGAGTTGATACCTTGTATAACTGCTTGTGCTCTGTGTCTGTAGTTTGAAATAGGCGGCGAGTGTGTCTGTGTCATGCGTTCTCTCCCCTTTTATAATGGCCTTGCAGATGTACGAAGTGGCAACTGTACCAAGGTACGTTTGCATGCATCCAAAATCGTGTAGGCAAGGTAAGATGTGCAAAGATAGTAAATCCAAAATAATTCTGGAATACATATTTCTCACCGATTTCCTCCATTTTAGGCTTATTTTACTGATATGAATGAGCTCTATCACTATGGATATCCATTTTATCCTATAGTTTATCCGACTATTCACTGGAGCAGCCGAAACATGAAAAAACACAACATGGTTCATGTTCTACTGTCTTCTATTCAAAATAACTTCGGCTTTACAACACATCCAGTGAATCTATTGCTATCTGCCTATAGCTAATGATCCCTATTATCGAATTGGGTTGTTCTTTATCTAGGTATTCCATGATTAGTTGCACACTGGCTTCCGAAATATCCTTAATATCTACACTTCACTTTCGTTTCCTCCATGTCTAGCGTTCTTCCGACACTATTTATACCAAGCTGGCTTTTCATTGGTCAGTTACATCCACAGGGTTTGTACGGTGCTAATTTTTGAATGATGCCGAGATATGAATCAGACTTCATTACAGAAACACAGAAGAACAACCTGATGACTTGGAAACCCTCTGGCTTAAATTCAAGGGCATCATAAAGACAGCTGCTGCAGAAGCATGTGGTGAAGCCCGACTTGGGAACAAGAGAAAGTGGACACCTTGGTGGACAGAAGAAGTCAAAGAGAAAATAAGATACGGGAATGGCATGGAAACAATACTTAGGAGCTAAAAACACAGCAGGACAAATAGAGAAATATAGAGAATATGTGACACTCAGAACAGAAGCAAAGAACAAAGTGCTAGCAGCAAAACAGAAGTCCTGGGAAGAATTTGGAGAAAAGCTAGAAAAAGATGCGCAAGAAAACCAGAAATTGTTCTATAAGACCTTAAAGAACACGAGGAAGGAAAAACAATGCCCTCTCAAATTTATAAACTACAAGCAATGCAAATTTATACAAGAGCAAATGAAGAGGTAGAAAGAATATTTTGGTGACCTCAATAGACCAGCCCCCCCCCCCCCCCTCAACCCCTCACCCCTCGCCTCCCCCCCCCCCCTCCCCCCCCCCCACATCCAGCCAGCAGAAGAAGAGCTACAAATTAACGGTGAAAGACCAACGAAGGAAGAAATAAAGAAAGCCATAAAGCTTCTAAGAGATGGAAAAGCGGCTGGACATGATGTCATTCCAGCAGAGGCCATAAAAGCAGATATCGATACGGCTACAGAGATGTTATATAAATTACTTGGTAAAGTCTGGGAAAAGGAAGAGATACCAGCAGAATAGAAGGAAGGATATCTGGTTAAGTTGCCCAAGAAGGGAAATTTACAAGAGTGCACAAACTATAGAGGAATAATGTTACTATCAGTGCCAGGAAAAGTATTAAACAGGATTATCCTTGAGAGATTAAAAGAGTCCATAGACAAGAAACTGAGAGATGAACAAGCAGTTTTTCGACAAAACAGATCATGTACAGTCCTGCTCGCCACTTTGTGAATAAACGTTGAACATCGTCTGGACTGGAATTCACCACTATACATCGGATTTGTGGACTACGAAAAGGCATTTGACAGTGTAGACAGAGAATCACTTTGGAAATTGATGAGGCATTATGGAGTTCCCCTGAAGATCATTAATTTAATAAATAAAACATATGAAGACATGACATGCAGAGTTCTTCACGAAGGACAGCTTACAAAACCGTTTGGGATAAGAACAGGAGTGCGACAGGGATGCCTCTTGTCTCCATTTCTTTTCTTATTAGCAATAGTCTAGGTTATGAGATCATCGACAACACACAACAGAAATGGAATCCAGTGGACTCTGACTAAGCAGTTGGATGATCTGGATTTTGCTGATGACTTGGCTCTTCTGTCCCATAACCGTAATCAGATGCAGGACAAATTGAAAACACTCGATGAGAGGTCACAGCAATTGGGTCTGAAAATACACAGGGAAAAGACAAAAATAATGAGAATAAATGCAGGTAATGATAACAGAGTTGAACTTGAAGAAACACCAATACAAGATGTCGAATCATACACATATCTTGGCAGTAATATAGACAAAGTTGGAGGGACAGACAGCGATATCAAAATAAGAATACAAAAGGCAAGAGGAGCTTTCATTGCATTGGGAAATATATGGAGATCAAGAGAAATCGGATCCAACACGAAAATAAGAATCTTCAACTCAAATGTGAAGTCAGTCCTATTGTATGGCTCTGAGACATAAAGAACAACAAAGACAACAACCAGAAAGCTAGACTTTCATAAATGGGTGCTTGCGTAGAATAGAGGGATTGAAATGGTATGACAAGGTTACCAACCTGGAACTGATGACAAGAACTAAACAAGTGCCAGTGGAACAAGAGATGAGAAGAAGACGATGTCGATCGATAGGACACACACTGAGGAAACCTGTTGATAGCATTACAAGGCAGTCCTTGTTCTGAAACACCCAGGGCAAGAGAGGCAGAGGTAGACCAAGAAGCACATCGAGAAGAGAGCTGGAACCAAACTGAAAATGATGAGGAGAACGTGGAAAGAACTTGAGATGATGGCACGTAACAGGAGGACTTGGCATGTGTTTGTTGAAGGCCTATGCTCCTTTGGGAGTGGAGGGTTATGATGATGATGATGAATGCAGATTGCTTACTGCCCCGAAGAAAGTAATGGAAAGAATATTTCTCAGACCTCCTAGATGGTGAGCAAGGTGAAACATCAGAAATAATAACCACTAGCACAGTCGAGAAAACCAATGGTGGTGAAGATGACATAAAGATGGAAGAACTGAAGGCAGCACTGGAGAAAATCAAGATGGGCAAAGCAGCAGGGCACCCGTGTGTTACCGGGGCCCGAAAGGGGAGCAAAGAATAGTAACACTGTCCCCTGCCAAGCATGTCGTAGAAGGCGACTAAGGAGGGTTGGGCATGGGGCCGGTTACCCCATCCTGTAAAAAAAATTTAAACCACAAAAAACTTCAACAAATATGGACAAGTCAAATAAAGAAAATAAAACACAACCATCCAAGACAGGGGAAGGTCCTCTCGCTGGGAGGCGTATGATGCAACACAGAGAAAGCCGAAAGGAGTCTGTGTTGCTGATGATGAGGAGAACATGGAAAGAGCTTGAGATGATGGCACGTGACAGGAGGACTTGGCATGTGTTTGTTGAAGGCCTATGCTCCTTTGGGAGTGGAGGGTTATGAATGAATGAAAGCAGCAGGGCATGATGGTATAACACCAGAAATTGTTAAGTACATGGGAGCATCAGACTGTCGTAGATTTTTGAAAGGGGAATAAAGACATAGATTGGTCCCTTCTGAATAGGACTAGAACAGGTGATAGCTCAGTGGGAGATAAGGCAAAGAAATAGATTTTCACGAGTGAGATGGTGGAAAATAGGTAGAGTCTGTCCCTGAAATCGAGAAACTTCTCTCATTCAGCCTATCTCTACAACAAGACTTTGTTAGTCAGACAGTCTACCACACTATATATTAATATATATATATATATATATATATATATATATATATATATCACCACTCACATACACACACACATAAGTGACGACAGTAAGAAGCACAGACGCGGAGAAAAACTATATCAATGGAATACGGAATCTTTTGGAACGAGCTGACCAACACACGTAAATAAAGTTTATGTAAATTTTATTTATCATAAAGAACTTCACAACAACAATATATTTTGAATATCAAATCACATAAAATTAAACATAGGTTAATGAATTAATTAAAGAGTTAGACACACAGGTTATACAATGAAAGAATTATTCATCCCTACATTCTCTCGCTCTGACAAACTTATGATCACAACCAGTCTCTCTTACCTAATAGGTGTTTTCACAACATCTGGAACAATCGTTAAGGTACACACAGCCCATCCAAAGTTTGGTTCTTTTTTTTTTTGGCGAATCAAGCCCCAGTTTCTCCAAAGACTAATTAATCCTAATGTTGGGAAACGCTTGATTCGCTACTGTTAGTAGGATGCTGATTATGTCACTTCAATTTTTGTCCAGGTAGTAAAATAATTAAGAGATTTAATTTTCACAGTTATCGTGTGAAATTCTAATCCACATATATAAATTAAAAAGTAAATGTAAAGCCTAACAAATAACTTCAATAAAAGGAAAGAAGAATGGTAAAGAACAGTGCTGTCACAATGACTGTACTCGAAATCCCCCTTGCTTTCTACTTCGTCTGCAAATTGTAACGTTTCACGTTGATAGTAAAAGGATACTGCAGCATACACGCTTTCTACGATAAAACGTGTACGGCATTTCTAAGAAAAACCTTGAGATACGCAAGCTGACCTATATTTAATATTCCATTCATGTCATTTTATACACTAAGTTACCATAAACGAAAGACAGATGAAATTAGGATAGAGAGAAGGGAGGGCTGAAAGCAGGAACGCATACAACACTAAACACGCGTCTCGCTATACAATTAAAGTCATCACGCGTGTAAGGCCACAAGCACTAATTTTTTTTTCAAATCGACAGTGATAAAAAACACTACCCATACGAGAGTTAGGTTTTAAAAAACTTACAAAACGCTTATTAGGAAACATGACATTCTACTGTTTTATGTCTGAAATCCTGATATTAGTACGACAGTACAGCAGACACCATAAAGTTTGGAAGTGAGGAGGTGGCAACAGCACGACTATCCTAGAAGAAAATGCATATTTTGAACGCAGCCCCTTAGCCCCATTAAATTTATATATTTGGGTTCCTTAGGACTTGCTGACAAATAATATGTTAAACGTTACGCAAATAGCCTAGGAATTAACAAATTATAGCCAAAAGAAATAGTGAGGGTGTCAGACAACACCAAAATCAGAATCGCTCAGTGGCAGATTTTGACACCACCATTGTACGGGAAATAGGTCCCCATGTTAAATCCTATTTGATTGGATAGAAGTAAATGTAAGGCTAAACACGATTAGTCGGGCTATAAATACTATTCTTTGTTGTTAGGGAAACATGTGAAGTAGGAGTACTTTTTTTTTTGAAAAAACTGTGTAAACATGGCTCGATTGGTTAGACCCGCCAATATAGGCAATTAGGAGCGTCAGGTCAGCACCACATTTTCAAATAAAACTTTCTAAAGCAGTAGTGCGTTGAGATTCAGCTTATATTTTTCTAAATAAAAAGCCTGAGGACAGTGGCAGGTCGGAATTTTGTGCCTATTCATTGCCAGTCAACGTAATTCTGTATTATTTCCATGAATTGTGGTAAGCTTGAAATATTTCATATCTTTCAATGAAATTTGAATGTAAATTGATAATTTATGTCTGTATATGTGTGTGGTTCAGTAGCGAACATGAGGCAAAGCCTATATAGTGCTCCAACCTGAACAGAAGGTGTCGGAGGAAAGTAAAACTACATGGAATTGCCAAACAGTACACTGACACCTATCTTGTTGACTAGAAAGAAATAATGCTGGAATTGCAGAGGCGTGGTAACCAATTAGGGAGGAGTAATACTGGTCAATTTGTTTCAGATGAAGATAGCAGTTGGCCTACCGCTCTGAACTCAGTGTTTGTTATGTATATTGTGTTCAGTCTGGAAATAGATTATAATAAATTAGTTCTGAAGTAGGAGGTACAACCTTCTTGTTTCAGGGACCGTGGTCCTAAAGTTATTGAGCAGCACCTGGTCTGAGCTTTTGCTGAATCTGGAGCTGGACAGCATACTCCTGGGGTCCAGATAGCGACTAGTGAGGTGTCTCTCCAGAACACAGGGGAGCAATCGAGCAGAGGAGTCTTTTCCTGCCGCCATCACGAAAGATTTACAGCCTCTGTGGCCAGTGGAGCTCAACATTATGTGTCCCCCTAAAAATTGACATTTTAGTAAAAAAAAGAGGGAAATACATTGTTTTTTAAATTGACAGGAACTGTGAATCCGCCCCATCTTTTTCCCCATACTAGTTTCCAAGATATAAACAAACACTTGAAGTCATGATGACAAATAATAACATAATAGCTTGAAAAAACAAAAACCAGTATTTACCTCATAGTCTCACTAACTACACAACTGACACACATAGGATATATTAATAAAAAAATATGTCAATGTATATAATTCATGAATCCATATAAATTCTAAATAAAAGATTCATATTTATAAATTATGTATATATAAATTGTGATTAAATTAATTGTGATTCCTGGTTCACACTTTGTAGTTGAATCAGGACCATATATATTAGTGAAAGTAATTAATTACATATATATTTGAAACTTTACCAGTGACTCATTTAAGATATTCTCATAGAGTGTTAAATGTGTGTGAGTGTCACAGTGTTGTCAAGTGTGGTGGAATAAATTTAATTGTTTATCTGTCTGTTGTTGTTGTGACTTACACTTCATCATATACATACCCTAGACATTTAACGTAGTCATCACAATATTCCAGAATAATTCTGACTGAGATATATAGATATGTGGTAGCAAGTAAGGTTATCTATAATACACTACTCTTATTAGATATAGATACCTTCACAGCTGATCTCAGTCAGTACACTAAGTCCCCTATAAATATTTATAACATCCCACTTCACCACATATATTGGGGTCTCGCTCTCCGGATTTTGAATCTTTCCCTATTAAAAATATTGGGGGTAATTCACTTCAGGGAATAAAAAGACTCAAACAGTATCCCTGGGTGGAAATAAATAACGTTGAGCTATCAGAGCATGTGGTGTCTATGGATAAGTACTATCCGAGTGTCTTGTTTAGTTAGACATTAACTACCTTTACCTGTTAGACAATGGCGGACCTGGCCAAATTTCGATCTGCTGCTGTACAGACTGCGAAAGAGTTAGGAATGGACGGGCAAGTTATGATTGCTTATGTCACTGCTGAATGTGACAAATATATTGAACGGGAAGAAAGAAGATTAGAAAAAGAGGCCGAAAGAAAGTTAGAGGCTGAGACTAAGAGGTTGCAGATTGAGGCTGAGGCTAAGAGGTTGCAGATTGAGGCTGGACAAAGAGGCTAAAGCATTGGAAAGAGGAAAGAAGAGAAGAGAAGACAGGCTGCAGAAAGAAAGAGAAGGAAATTAGCTGCAGAAAGGGAAGAGAAGAGATTAGCTGCAGAAAGGGAAGCAGAAGATAAAAGATTACAAAGGGAACATGAGTTACGACTAAGGGAGTTTGAGTTTCAAGGCCATGCTCCTGAAAATGGTGCCAGTCCCTTTGCCTCTGATGCCACTGCTAGCCAGGGAGCCTCAACCTCAGCTATGAATTTTCATTTAGATCATTTTGTTGAGAAAGACGATGATATTGAGAGCTATCTAAATAGATATGAACTATTAGCTACCACATATGGGTTAGAGAGAGAAAGGTGGAGCTTAAAGTTATCTCAAGGGACTTCGTGGGGCAGCTTATGAAGTTTTTGCCAAAATGAGCAGAGGTGATCAGGAAAATTATGACATGCTAAAGCAGGCAGGCTCTTTTTGTTAAGATATGAAAAGAAATGCAGAATTTTTTTATAGGAAAAAATTTAGGAATGCTAAACTACTGTCAGGTGAAACCTATCACCAGTTCTCTGCACGAATAGAGACATACTTGGAGAAATGGACTTCTCTGGGGAAAACCCAAGATCTTAAGGAAATGGTCCTTATAGAGCAATTAAGAGAGTCCATGGCTCCAGACCTGAGAAAGTTGCTCATGGAACAAGGTGCAGAGAGGCTGGGTGAGTTGCTAAATGTTGCTGAAAGGTATCAAGCAGCTCAAGCAGAGGTAACAGGTAATAAAAAGAAACAGGTGGACAACTTTAGGGCACCACAGAACTTTAATAAATTTGATCCTAGGGATCAAAAACAAAGGTAAGCACCAATTTGATAGGCCACGGTATGAAAATAAAAATAAAACCCCACAATTCGATGAAAGGAAATATGATGAAAGAAAATCTTTCAACCAAGGAAAAAAGGTGGTGTAAAAATTGTCAGATGGACAATCATGACACTGACCGTTGCAGAAGGAAACCTGTGTATATGGCAACCCTTCAGGTCAGGTCGACCTCAAGACAGGAGGAGGATATTATGTTAGATACCACTCCAGAAGAGATGAGGAAGGCACAGGCTGGGGATAAAACACTCAAGCCTTGTTTCAGGAATTGTCAACTTGTCATACAACTCCAGGCAAGGGAGATTTTTACATGAAAAACAAGTTGATGTATAGGAAGACTGGAGCTAGATCCAAAGGTCACGGACAGCTGGTTCTTCCTAAAAGATATAGGGCAGAATTAATAAGGAGCCTACATGTGAAACCAGATGGGGACCATGAGAAAATAGGTACCATCATTCAAAAGGTGGCTCACATATATTATTGGCCCAAAGCAAGATGGGACATTGAGAATTTTGTAGAAAGGTGTAGCATAGCACATGAGGGAACACCCACAAGTGGGAACATGGATCAGGACCTGGACACGCCACGGGGCAAAATTAGGCCTGATAATAAAAAGAGAAATAAATTTGATAAAGTGGACCAAAGGGAATGGGAAGCCCCTTTTCACGGACAAGCTTCACTTAACTGTTTTACAATGGCCACTATGCGGAGAGTGCAAAAAGATGTCTTACCCCAGGATAAGCCGAAAATCCCTCAATCGGACTTAAACAAACTGGAGGAAGAGGATGTAGAGAGGAAATCTCTCATCAAGAATTTTAAGTGGGGAGAAAGCCCCAAAAGAAAAATTGGTAGCGGTCGTTTTGTGAATGATAATTCTGGGAGAAAAAATCATCACTATAAAGCTTCGAGTGGAAGAGACCATACCGGTGCATGGACAAATAGGTCCACAAAATTAAAGGTCCATATGTAGCTTTGTTAAGAACGTGGACTGATGAAAAGGCAGAGGAAAACATTACATCTTCATACCAATATGTGAATGAGCTGACCACTCGTTTAAAAACTGGTTGGAAACTTGCCAATGAAAATTTGGAACAAGCCAGGAAGAAACATGCTGCCTATTATAACAGGAAGGCGAAAGACAGAAATTTGGCTGTGGGAGAGAAGGTACTGCTTCTTTTGCCTGGGAGTCAGAATAAGTTACAAATTGGATGGCAGGGTCCATATACAGTTCTAGAGAAGGTGTCTAGAACAAATTATAGATAGATAAGAAGGGGAAAGAAAAAATCTATCATGTGAATCTCCTGAAGAAATATTTGGAAAGAGAACATCAGGAAGAGACACACTTGTTGACCTTGTCCATCGCCATGGAGATGAAAAAAAGGAACCACTTTCATCATTTGAATATCCATTACACCCCTGTGAGACAGCAGCACAGGTGAAAATCAGTACACATTTAACGAAAAAACTCAGAAAGAGAGAGTGCAACAGGTTCTAAATAATCATGCAGAGGTGTTAACAGACCGACCAGGGCATACAAACCTATTGGAATATGATATGAAAACTGATAGACCCCACACACCTGTCTGTATGAAACCATATTCGATTCCGTTTGCTAAGGAGAAAGCTTTGAAGGAAGAGATAGACTATCTGTTGAAGGAAGGAATTATTTCGCACAGTGAATCTTCGTATAGTTCCGGTGTTGTACTCTTAAGGAAGCCCTCTGGAGAACATAGACTCTGTATAGATGACAGGAGACTGAATGCTATTACAGAAGGACAGGTGGATCCATTGCCGGATACAAATCAGCTGTTTGCCAGACTAAATAAAGCTAAATATTTCTCAAAAGTGGATCTGAGTAAAGGATACTATCAGATTCCAGTAAAGCCTGAGGTTAGACCATACCTAGCTTTTAGTACCTCAGAAGGACACTATGAGTTTAATAGATTGCCATTTGGATTGAAGAATGCGCCTAGTGTCTTCTCTAGAATGATGAGAAAATTATTGGACCCTCTGAATAATCCTGTATAACAAATTTCATGGATGATATCCTTATAGCAACAGAAACATTTGAGGAACACATTGACTCTCTGAACATGCTGTTTAATCGACTTAGGGAGGCAAATTTAACAGCCCGACCAACCAAATGTTGCGTTGGATGTAAAGAATTGGAATTTTTGGGACACACAGTTTATCAGGGAAACATGACCCCTGACCCAAAGAATTTAGAGAAACTACAGAAAGCCCCGAGACCACAAACCAAGAAGGACGTGAGATCCTTTGTCTCATTATGTGGTTTGTACCAGAAGTATATCAAAAACTTTAATTCCATATGTGCACCGTTAACTGAATTGACACGTAAAGGACATCCAGATCGCATTACATGGACACCACAATGTGAAATGACTTACCAAGAATTGAAGGGAAAGCTCACAAGTAAACCCATTTTGAAATTACCTGACTTAAGTCAAGAATTCATAGTAAGGACGGATGCAAGTAATATTGGGTTAGGTGCAACTCTACTACAGAAATCAGATGCATTGGATGGGGAATTAAGCCCAGTGGCATATGCTAGCAGAAAGTTGAATAAAGCTGAAACCAATTACTCAACTAGCGAAAAAGAATGTCTTGCAGTAATATGGGCGATAAAGAAATTCAATATTTATGTCATTACATGATGCAGCCTTTTAGAGTTTAGCATAGAGTATATAAGTGGAAAAAAAGCAAATCTGGGAGCGGATTTTTTAAGCCGCCATCCGTTGTGATGAGAATCACCCTAAGCCCCAGAAGGAATAATACTAAAAATTTCTCTAGTGTGTATATAGAATTATAGAGACTGACATATAACGTCCTGTTTTTTAAGTGGGGAGAATTTGTTCGTGTGAAATTCTAATCCACATATATAAATTAAAAGTAAATGTAAAGCGCCTAACAAAATAAACTTCAAATAAAAGGAAAGAAGAATGGTAAAGAAACAGTGCTTTGTCACAATGACTGTACTCGAAATCCCCCTTGTTTTCTACTTCGTCTGCAAATTGTAACGTTTCACGTTGATAGTTAAAAGCCACTGCAAATACTGCCAGCATTACACATTTTCATTACGATAAAACGGTGTACGGCATTTCTAAGAAAAACCATTGAGATACGACAAGCTGATGGACCTATATTTAATATTCCATTCATGTCATTTTAATACAGATAAGTTACCATAAACGAAAAGACAGATGGATCCTTTGTCAGATAGAGAGAAGGGAGGGCTGAAAGCAGGAACGCATACAACACTAAACACGCGTCTCGCTATACAATTAAAGTCATCACGCGTGTAAGGCCACAAGCACTAATTTTTTTTCAAATCGACAGTGATAAAAAACACTACCCATACGAGAGTTAGGTTTTAAAAAACTTACAAAACGCTTATTAGGGCATAAACCTGACATTTAATACTGTTTTTATGTTTCTGAAATCCTGACATTAGTGTTACAGTAGTAGCTTGGAATCTTCAATCGTTAAATTCGAAGTGTGTCAGGTAAGGTAAATAAATCTGCTCAGGATCGATCTTCTTTCACAACAACAGTGGTCGTTATTCAGGTAATGTCTATGTCTGATTATGTCACTTCAACTGTCTGAATGTATATGAATTTTGGGAAAGAAATCGGGATATCTATGAATCCAGTTAAGAAAATTTATTCTTAATATTCTTTGGGTTGGCACTGTGGTCCTCTTTCTGGGTGTAAACCACGAGGCCCAGACAAGTCACCTTGAATAAAACCCGATAATTTGATATCAGAATGTTCTTTTGTAAAGTTATTCTCAGATTCATATGGAAGCCGCTGGTAAGGTTTAGGGTTAGACCCAAATACTGTGTTGTTAAATGAGAAAAAAAACATTAAAAAATACTTAAGATGGTTAGGTCATATATATAGTATTCACAATGTCCTACTATTTCTCTTACCCCGCGTAAAATTATAACAAATTTAAAATCCACTTCGGCTTCATTTAACTTTAAAAGTTTCTAAACTACAAGCTTAGAGTGGTTGTGCTTATCGTTAAAAAAAGTTCCCAAAGGCTCGACCGTGAAATTAATTTCTAGTCATTTAAAATAATAAGTCATTGGCTGCATGAATTAGAAATATAAATACATATTTCGTCATCTCAAATTACTCATGATGAATCATGACTTTTACTAGTTGGTATATTATTTTCTGACTGGTTACCAGCAATTAATTATATTTTTATATTTTATAAGCTGGAAAAGTTTTAGCTAGAAAATTATTTATCTTTTCTGCTATCCTGCTGTAAACAGTAAATCTCTAGAGAAATATTAATCGACGATTTATCTAGTAAATCACTCTGAACCAAATCTTTATAGAAATAATAATTGTCGATTTTACCACTTAAATCCGCTACTCCAGCTACTAGTAGAGGATATTTACCTTCACACAAAAGGAAGACTATTCATCCAACGAAAAACTCTAACCCGAAAACTTTCAAACTTAATTATATAGAAGTATATATATATATATATAATTATATATATATTATATTTATTATATTATATATGGATAATATATTATATATATGAAATTCAAAGGGAAATGGTTCCCAGGATTTTTTTACTATTACCGAAAACCAGGACTCACTGCCAGATCTTAGCACCTTCGGAGATATTCTTCGTCAGCTTTCGGCTTTTCGCGTTAAATCTGGAAAGCCATTTTCCACGCTAGAGCCGAAAACCAGAACTCACTCTCTTTCTTAGATCATGGATAATGTAATTGACCTGATCGTGCGAGATTTCTTAGTGATCGAGAAAAAATCACACTAAGTACCGCCACAGCATACGTGGTTATCGAGCGAAGTCCCCGTCTTTGATTTGGCAAATTCGCCGTTTTAATTTTCTTTCCTAGCGAAAGGTATTACAAGAGAGGTTTAAATACTAGAAAAATTGTCCATTCTGCTTCTTTCTAAATTCAAATTATTCAAAAATGTTATTTCCCCCTGGTCGCTGTCTGATCTGTCTTTACAGCTCGATTTTGAATCGCTTGGCGTTAAATTAACAATAAATTACAGCTCAACGTAGCTAATAGGTCTCCCACTCGTGAAACATTCACTTACAATAAGAAATAGCGAACCGCAATAAAATTCCTGCGTGCTAAATTAGAAAAATAGACAGAATCTCTGAAGTATTGCAGGAGGGTTTTATGTTAACAAACGTACGTAGATGAAAGAAAGGTAAAAGAAAAGTGTAGATAATGAAATAGATAGATGAAATGTATTTTCATAATATGTCACACACCGACGATCATTACTCTTAAGGGTCCCTAAAGGCAAAAAGGGTTGCAACAAGACCATACCAAAGGATTGGGAGATTGCCATCATAACACCAATTTTCAAAAAGGGTGACAATTGACAGTGTGGAAACCATAGAGGCATATCCCTTCTCAGTGTCCCTGGTAAAATCTACTCTAGAATCCTAGATCAGAGACTCCGACGCCTAGCTGAGCCACAATTGGATGAGGTCCAGTGCGGATTCCGAGCAAACCGAAGTACTCAAGACCTAATCTTCACACTCAGACAGCTGAGTGAAAGGCCCTTGAGTATAAGAGTGAGATCCATCTTTGTTTCATAGATCTGGAAAAGGCGTTTGACAGGGTCCCCTGGAGCAAACTTTGGGACTGTTTGGCAAGGAAGAACATTCCAGCACGAACAAACCTAAACGATTCATGCTATTACAGATCTTACAAAACTTGCAGAAATTATATGAGGACAGCAAACCATAAATCAGAAGAGTTCAGGACCACCACTGGTGTAAGACAAGGTGATATCCTGTCATCTTTATCTTTTCATACTCCTCGTGGACGATGTCATCAAGGCATGTAAGGAAAAGAATGGAAAGTATTCAGTTGGGTACTGGAAGATGAGACAGGTCTGTATTTCAGAGCTGGCATTTGCTGATGATGTTGCCCTGATTGCTAAATCAGAGGCTCATCTCCAATCCAACCTGCAAGTCTGGAAGGAAGAGCTGGAGAAGAGAGGGATGGTCATAAGCAGCTCTAAAACAAAATCCATGGTGATATCACGAGAAGAAAGAAGACATCAGATTAAGTTGGGAGAACAGGTCCTGGAGCAAGTGGGAGTCGACCACTTTAAATACCTCGGAACCTATTATATTGACCCAAAGGAGGCATCAAAGAAGAATTGGCCGCTCGAAAAGCAAGAACAGCATCTGTGGAGACTTTTTCAGGCCATTAAATCGAGGATTCTTCTCAGCATAAGAGAGAGAGGATGGTTGGTAAAAAAAACTAAGATGGCTATATACCGCTTCACCTATGTCCCAGTCTTGACATATGGATGCAAGTCATGGGCAATGACTACAACCCACAAAAGCCAGATGCAAACCTCAGAAATGAAGTTTCTGATTAAATTGCTTGAAGTAACAAGAAGACACATGGTCCGCAACCAGACGATACGCCGAGGCCTAAAATCCCATCCCCTGCAGACCCAAGTAGAATAGTCAAAACTAAGATGGTTTGGCCATGTCTGCAGAATGGGAGAAGATCGGCTACGACGACAAGCATGGGAAACAAAGAGCCAGGGGCCCAGATCCACAGGACGACCCAGAGTCCGCTGGAAAGACAATATTAGACTATCTTTGGAGGACCGAGGACTAGAATGGAACCAGGCCAGAAGGAAGACAGCCGATAGGAAAGTCTGGCGCTCTCTTCCAAACCTCTACACCTCACGGTAGAAGGGGAATGACTAAGTAAGTAAGTAGATTTAATGGGAGCGCAAAAAATGTGGCAAACACCCGCTGCAAGGGTTGTGAATGAAACAAACAACCTAACCACATGATAAAAGACATTACACGGAAACTATCCCTGACAGAAGTTAAAAAGTACAGTACTTCCGCTTTAGGTTTCTTGCAAAGGTGTCAACTACAGTAATGTTCCTACTTATGGAACAAAACACGGGAATGGAAGAATAGCGCTTCTTTGCATTTTCTTCTTCTTCTTTGATCCTTAGCCGCCGACTGTTCAAAGCAAAGTCAAGTGGCCATCACGCAGCTCGTGGCGTCTTGTAGGGCAGAAACAAATTGCTTCCACTTTGTTCGGTTCGGCGGCATTCCTTCGTATAGTGCCCCAACTCTGGTTCATTCTTTTCATCTAAGCCATCCACAGTTCTCCGCCAAGTTGTTTTTGGTCGGCCTTTTCGCTTTCCATCGGAGGTCCATAGCAATAAGCTGTTCTTGTAATCGCATTCAGGGTCCCTTTCTGAGGAATGTGGCCAACCCAACTCCAGCGACTTGCCGCTATGATTGGTCGTGCATGTCCTCTTGGTTACTCCGAAAATAGTAAGTTCTTGGTTGGTAATGGTGTTTGGCCAAAAGACTCGGAGAATTTTCCTTAGGCAGATTGTATGGAAGGAGGACAGTTTCGACATTTCCTTCTCTGTTACTCTCCAACATTCCGCACCATAGAGAAGCACAGAAAGTACACAGCTCTCATGCAATCTTATTTGGTGTTTTTGTGCTTGCTGTTGTGGGAAGACTTCCAGATGCTGTTGAGACTAGTAGAGGCTGTTCTCGCTTTATTCATTCTGTTGTTGATGTACTTGCTTGTTCCGCCGTCTGGTGTTACTATGAATCCTAAGTATGTAAATGTGCCTGTCTGTTCTAGCTTCTGGTTCCTTATTGTTATTGGCACAGGATTGCCTACATTGAGTGTCATGACCTCTGTCTTTTTCAGATTGATGTTCAGACCCACCTGCTGGCCATACTTATTCAGTCTATCGGCTTTTTCTTGGATGTGTTCTTTGCATGTTAGTTAGTCGCATTTTCTTTTACGATAACAAGTGCAGAGATGATTTTTCGGAATGTGCGATGCCGTGGACTCATTTCTGAAAAATACGTATTACATATACAGTAGAAGAGGAACGACTAAATGAGTAAGTAAGTAAACATAAATTTTATATATCTATCTAAACGCTGCTTTAAACGGGCGAAGTGAATACAAGGACAAGGGAAAACCATGTATGAACTTGGCACCAAGTGAGAGATTTAAGGTCCTAGTAATCAATGGCTGTATAGGCTCAAGTCCTGCATGCGACACTAGCTAGCTGCATACAACTTTGGTGGTGATACGGGTTATTTAGGTAATGGTGACCCACTGTAAGTTGGTACGCGTTAACACATTGAAGTGCCACCAATGTAAGGGGCTTTGCACTTAAAGCCATTGTACTGATCGCGATTTTATACGGTTGACTAGTGATAGACAAGACGTAGTATGTTGGTAGGCTGGGGCATGTCAACGCTCTTCCTATACCCTTCTAGAGACTGATTTTGTTGGAGACAGTCGTGTTATACATCGCTCTCGATGTTTATGAATTGTGCAGTGTTTCTCCTGAATTATAAGGCATGGGGTCAGCCTTTATTAAATATGGATGCAACGTTAAGTCATCCCATTTGGGTGCATCTACGTCGGTTCAAGAAGTAATGCAGGGAGTATTGTGAATGATAATTATTAAATTTATAATATTGTCAAAACCTCAACGATCACTATCGGATGCTCGCCAAACGGCATCGCGTATATACACGTTGACATTTTGACGGCAGAGGAGTGAATATAGGAGACTGCAGGAATGCTATAATTGATTGATGCTATGAATTGTTGATATGTTCTCGTCATTAAACAATGTAATGTGTGATGGACTCACACACGGAATGCGTTGTCACCTTTATTAATTAAGGTTGGTGTTCACTACACTCATCATTCGCGTATGACATCAGCACTTTGCTCAATTGACAATTACATCAGTCATTTCTCACGACATCATTCTTAAGTACAACACACCTATAAAACTTCGTCCTTATTCAGTTCCAATACATTAACAAGAAAAGACAGCTCAGGAACTTAATCAGATGTTAAGTTTAGGCATTATTGAGAATAGCAATTCTCCATTTTCTTCTCTACTAGTCATAGTTAGAAAAAAAGATAATAACATTAGATTGTGTGTCGAATTTTTAGATAAATTAAACGCTTCAGACACTGTTCGCTGACAGTGAACACGCACATCCACTGCTTGACGACCCTACTTTTACTCGGCTAGCAACAGCTAAAGTTTTTTACTAAAATTGACTTGGACTAAGGGAATATTGGCAAATTCCCTTAACAGAACACTGCCAAATTACCTCATGCGTTCTCCACTCCACAGGGTCTAAATCAGTGGAAACGTGGATGCTTTTGGGCTTATTGAATTACGGCCACCGGCAAACGTTTATTTCGCATGATGCGAAAAAAATGTTATCACTATAGGCAGAACAGATATTATTACTGTTACATTGTCGATATTCTGTTTTAGTTCAGCTTCGTCATTTTGAAGTGAACTATTATTTACACAGGACCTCAGTTCTTTATTAGAAATTTTACGGCTCAAATAATTTGACATGCTAAGACCGACTAAGGTCCAAATCGCAGTTAGAAGAGTATTACTTTCCTTGGACATATTATTGGGGTGGTCGCATTCAGACTATGCAACGCAATATTGTTGATAAGATTTTAATAGTTGTCTCTATCCTTGTACAAGAAAGCAGTTAGGTGTTTTATTGTCTAATGTCTCAATATTATTGTAGGTT
>JAMPIV010018891.1:275000-433730 GCA_024509875.1 Oreohelix idahoensis | reverse complement strand
ATTTCAGTTCTGCATAGAATATATTTCTGGAAAAACTAACCTAGGTGCTGATATTCTAAGCCGCCATCCGTGCGATGAGAATCAAAGTAATCACCAGGCATAGATAGAAATTTATCTATGTGTATATTGAATTAGGGACTGACATATGATGTCTGTTTTAAGTGGGGAGAGTTTGTGGTGAAAAATTCTTATACCCATATATAAATTATAACATAAATGTAAAGCCGAACGAGATAATACAATAGAAAGAAGAAGAATGGTGAAAGACCAGTGCTTTCCCAATAGCGCTTCCGTTTTAGAACGCCATAATGGCTGAACAAGAGATCCCCTTTTTCTACTTCGTCTGCAAAAAGGTAACGTTTCCACGTGTGATAGCAAAAGCTTACACGCATTTCTAAAAATAAAACTGGTACTGTATTTCTTAGACGACCTTGATAGGCACACTGCATAATGACCTAGATACAAATACTACATTAATGAATTATACACACAAAGTTGACCTAAAAAGACAGACGGGCTAAGCAGAGACGAGAAAGGATAGACGGAGCGAAGCAATAATACTACGTCGTCTCGCGATTAAAAAGTGAACGCCAATCACACGCGAAACGCATGAAGGCCTGATTTTTTCAAATAAACAGTGATTAAAAACACTAACGATACGAGGTTAGGTTTTGAAAACAGGTTTAAAGTCTTATTGGGAAACCTGACATTCTACTGTTTTATGTCTAAGCTCCTGACATTAATCTGACAGTACAGAAGACATCCCCTAGTATGGAAGTGAACAGGTGGTAACAGCATATACACGACTATCATAGAAAAATACATATTTTGAACGAAGCCACTTAGCCCCATTAAACTTATATATTCTTGTACCTTAGGACTTGCTGACAAAGAATATGTTATGTGTTACGCAAATAGTCTATTAATTAACAAATTATAGCCAAAATACTATAGTGGGGTTGACTGACAGCACAAGATCATATTTGCTTATTTTTTTATGGCATGTTTGGAAAACACTGCTTTGTGGGAAATGAGGCCGACAAGTTAGATACGATTTGATTGGCTGTAGTAAAATGTAAGGCGAAACCTTATTGGTCTAACTGCAAATACAAATATTGTTGTTAATGGCAACGTATAGGATGGATAGTTTTTTTCAAAGGCTCATGTAAACATGGCCTGATTGGTTAGAACGTTAGATATGGTCAAATAGAAGCGTCAGTTCACTGCCATTTTTGAAAATAAATTTTGTGAAAATCAAGTACGTTGAGAGCAGGCTAAGAATTTTCTAATAAAGGAAAAGCCTGGACAGAGGCAGATCAAAATTGTGCCAGAATTCATCGCCAGTCAACGTTACTTGTTTAATATTTCCTTGAATTGTGGTAAGCTAGACATATTTAATATATTTTATATGAAAATTGAATGTGAAATGATAAATAATGTCTGTATGTGTGTGGTTCAGTAGCAAACATGAGGCAAAGCCTAGATATTGCTCCACCTTGTAAAGATTGTCAGAGAGGAGTATAACTGCCAATACAGATAGATATATTGGATTGCCATATGTAACATGACACCTATCCTATTGTATAGAAGGGATTAGCGCTGGAATTGCAGAGGCGTTGTAACCATTAGGGAGAGGAATACTGGTGTATATTGTCCCATGAAAAGCTAGCAGTTGGCCTACAGCTCTGAACTTTATGTTTGTACTGTCTTGTACGTCAGTGTGGAAATATATTATATATCAGTTATGAAGAAGAAGGCAAAACCTTATTTCAGGGACCGTGGTACTGATGTTAATATAGCAGCACATGGTCTGAGCCTTGCTTGATCCAGAACTCTGGCAGCAGACTCCTTGCCCAAGATATCGGCCATTGTGGTTTTTTTTTAGCAAACTGAGAAGCAAGCGAGCAGAGGATACAGTTTTCCTGCAGCCGCTATATGAGCTAAGAATGTATCAGCACGAGCAGCTCACCCTTGTATAACCCACCTCAATTGACTTACATAAATAGTCCAAGAGGGACAGTAATTGTTTTAAAAAGTAAAAGAATCTATGAATCCTTTAATATTATTTCCACCAGTAACAAACACATGAAGTCGTGATGACAACCAACAACCTAGCTCAAACAGCCAGTATTGCCTCATAATACTACCTCACAACATTACACTCATATTATAATAATATTATATGTCGGGACAAAGATCCTTTGTATAAAATTTTGTACATAAACATTGTGTTTACATTTGATTGTGATTCCTGATTCACTGTGTAGTAGGATCAGGATATCTATTTATTGAAAAAAATTCAACACATTTGTTAAAATTTAACCCTTGACTTAATAAGATAATCTTTAGAGTGTTAGTTGTTTGTGACTGTTATATTGTTGTCAATTTGTTGAGGATCTTAACTTAGGTGTTTATCTATCTGTTGGTTGTTGTGAATTACACTACATCACTATCATAACCCTAGACATTAAACGTAGTCATCACTAAATTCAAGAATAAGTCTGATTGAGGTCTAAATGTGGTAGCAAGTAAGGTCATCTGTAACACACCAAACTTATTAGATACAGATACCTTCACAGCTGATCTCAGTCAGTACACTAAGTCCCCTATAACTATATTTATATAATCCCAACTTACCACAAGGGCACTGGACATAAATCCAGCAACCTTGGAGGATGAAGCTGCCGATCACACCAAGTGGCGATGCTATCTACGGCGCCACCTCAGATTGGGCGAAATGAAACTCTCACGGCAAGCAGAAGAGAGGAGAAAACATCGAAAGGAACACAAAGAAAATAAGCAGCTGAGGGCTGTCACCTCAGAGGCGCATTCCCACAGTCAGTTAGTGACTGAAGGGGCTATTATAAGTCAACGACCATGCCATTACTAGGAAGAGCTCATTCAAGTATGTGCGGTATGCTATAGCTTGGAGAGGTCCAGAGATTGGAAGTGATTACCATCTGCTGACAATTACAGGAGCAACTTAAAGAGATGTTCGGCCGAGGCACTGCCCACCATCACGCAAGAAATTATGTAATCGAGCAGGAGAGAGGAGCATTAAAACCTACAATCTAAGAGAGCCAGATGTTAGGACCAGGTGTAGGAGTTTATTGCTACAGCAGTAAGAAACATAAGAGAACGACCTAGGACCTCGAAACCCTCTGGCTTAAATTCAAGGACATCATAAAAGCAACTGCAGCAGAATCATGTGGTGAAGTTCTACCTGGGAAGAAGGGAAAGAGGACACCTTGGTGGACAGAGGAAGTTAAAAAGAAAGAAAAAGGCATGGAAACAATACTAAGGAGCTAAAAGCACAGTAGGAAAAACAGAGAAATATAGAGAATATGTGACACTCTGAACAGAAGCAAAGAACAAGGTGCTAGCAGCAAAACAGAAGTCCTGGGAAGAACTTGGAGAAAAGCTAGAAAAAGATGCGCAAGAAAACCAGAAATTGTTCTACAAGACCCTAAAGAACACGAGTAAGAAAAAACAGTGTCCTCTCAAATTTATAAAGCACAAGCAAGGCAAATTGCTTACTGCCTCAAAGGAAGTAATGGAAAGATGGAAAGAATATTTCTCTGAACTCTTGATGGTGAGCAAGGTCAAACAGCAGAAAGGATAACCACTAGCAAAGAAGAGGAAACCAATGGTGGCGAAGATGGAAGAACTGAAGGTAGCACTGGAGAAAATCAAGATGGGCAAAGCAGCAGGGCATGACGGTATAACACAAAAAAATGGTTAAGTACATGGGAGCAGCAGGCGAACTTGTACTCCTAAGGGTTGTACGGGCAGCTTGGTGCAACAAGACCATACCATAGGATTGGGAGATTGCCATCATAACACCCATTTTGAAAAAGGGTGACAACCGACAATGTGGAAATCATAGTGGCACATCCCTTCTCAGTGTCCCCGGTAAAATCTACTCTAGAACCCTGGAGCAGAGACTTAGACGCCTAGCTGAGCTACAAATGGATGAGGTTCAATGAGGCTTCCGAGCAAACCGAAGTACTCAAGACCTGATCTTCACAGACAGCTGATTGAAAAGGCCCTTGAATATAAAGGTGAGATGCATCTTTGTTTCTTGGATCTGGAAAAGGCATCTGACAAGGTCCCCTGGAGGAAACTTTGGGACTGCTTGGCAAGGAAGAACATTCCAGCACCTCTGATACATGATATGCAGAGCTTCTACAAGTCTTGCAGAAATTAAGTGAGGATGGCAAACCATAAGTCAGAAAAGTTCAGGAACACCATTGGTGTAAGATAAGGTGATATCCTGTCACCATATCTGTTCATACTCCTCATGGATAATGTGATCAAAACATGTAAGGAGAGTACAAGAAAATATTCAGTGGGGTCCTGGAAGATGAGACAGGTTTATATTTCAGAGCTGGCATTTGCCGATGATGTTGCCTTGATTGCTAAAACAGAGGCACACCTTCAGTCCAACCTGTAAGTCTGGAAGGAAGAGCTGGAGAAAAGAAGGATGGTCATAAGCAGCTCTAAAACCAAAACTATGGTGATATCACGAGAGGAAAGCAGGCATAAGATTAAGCTGGGAGAGCAGGTCCTGGAGCACGCCAACCACTTTAAATACCTCGTAGCTGTCATAGACTGGAAGGGAGACATCAAAGAAGCTTTAGCTACCCGAAGAGCAGCAGCTGGGCTGCCTGTTTCAGGCCACAAATCGAGGATTCCTTAGAAAAGATAAGTTGGCAAGAAAACGAAGATGGCTGTATACCGCTCCACCTATGTCTCAGTCTTGACGTATGAATGCTAGTCATGGGCAATGACTACAACCCACAAAAGCCAGATCCAAACCTCAGAAATGAGGTATCTGAGAAAAATGGTTAAAGTAACAAGAAGAGACATGGTCCGCAGACAATACGTCAAGGTCTAAGAACCCAACCCCTGCAGACCCACGTAGAACAGTCCCAACTATGATAGTTTGGCCATGTCTGCAGAATGGGAGAAGATCGGCTGCCACGGAAGGTATGGGAGGCTAAGAGCCAAGGATGCAGACCTCCACGACGACCCAGAGTCCGCTGGGAGGACAACATTAGACAATCTTTGAAGGACCGAGGACTAGAATGGAACCAGGCCAGGAGGAAGACTGCCGATAGGATAGTCTGGCGCTCTCTCTTCCAAACCTCTACACCTCTCGGGAGAAGGGGAACGACTAAGTAAGTAAGAACACGAGGAAGAAAAAACAGTGCCCTCTTAAATTTATAAAGGACAAGTAAGGCAAATTGCTTACTGCCCCAAAGGAAGTAATGGAAAGATGGAAAGAATATTTCTCTGAACTCTTGATGGTGAGCAAGGTCAAACAGCAGAAAGGATAACCACTAGCACAGAAGAGGAAACCAATGGTGGCGAAGATGGAGTCAAGATGGAAGAATTGAAGGCAGCACTGGAGAAAATCAAGATGGGCAAACCAGCAGGGCATGATAGTACAACACCAAAAATGGTTAAGTACGAACTTGTGCTCCTAAGGGTTGTACGGGCAGCTTGGTGCAACAAGACCATACCATAGGATTGGGAGATTGCCATCATAACACCCATTTTGAAAAAGGGTGACAACCGACAATGTGGAAATCATAGTGGCACATCCATTCTCAGTGTCCCCGGTAAAATCTACTCTAGAACCCTGGAGCAGAGACTTAGACGCATAGCTGAGCCACAAATGGATGAGGTTCAATGAGGCTTCCGAGCAAACCGAAGTCCGAAGTACTCAAGACCTGATCTTCACAGACAGCTGATTGAAAAGGCCCTTGAATATAAAGGTGAGATGCACCTTTATTTCTTGGATCTGGAAAAGGCATCTGACAAGGTCCCCTGGAGGAAACTTTGGGACTGCTTGGCAAGGAAGAACATTCCAGCACCTCTGATACATGATATACAGAGCTTCTACAAGTCTTGCAGAAATTAAGTGAGGACGGCAAACCATAAGTCAGAAAAGTTCAGGAACACCACTGGTGTAAGACAAGGTGATATCCTGTCACCATATATGTTCATTCTCCTCGTGGATGATGTGATCAAAACATGTAAGGAGAGCACAAGAAAATATTCAGTGGGGTCCTCGAAGATGAGACAGGTTTATATTTCAGAGCTGGCATTTGCCGATGATGTTTCCTTGATTGCCAAATCAGAGGCACATCTTCAGTCCAACCTGCAAGTCTGGAAGGAAGAGCTGGAGAAAAGAAGGATGGTCATAAGCAGCTCTAAAACCAAAACCATGGTGATATCACGAGAGGAAAGCAGGCATAAGATTAAGCTGGGAGAGCAGGTCCTGGAGCACGCCAACCACTTTAAATACCTCGTAGCTGTCATAGACTGGAAGGGAGACATCAAAGAAGCTTTAGCTACCCGAAGAGCAGCAGCTGGACTGCCTTTTCATTTGTTAACTGTCATTTTTTAGTTCTTCATTAATTTACTTTTTTTTTTTAATTGCGTTTCTAAATAATTTATTTGTATGCCTTTCTTTCTTACTTAAGTTCCATGCTTGTCACAATTCACCATATCTCTCTTCTTCTTCTTTGATCCATAGCCGCCGACAGTCAAAGCAGTCAGTGGCCATCACGCCTGGTGGCGTCTTGTAGGGCAGCAACAAATTGATTCCACTTTGTTCGGTCGGCGGCCTTCCTTCGTACAGTGCCCAAACTCTGGTTCATTCTTTGCATCTCGGCTTCCACAGTTCTCCGCCAGATTGTCCTCTCTTTCGCTTTCCTTCGGGGGTCCAAAGCATAGCTGTTCTTGTAATGGTATCAGGGTTCTTTCTGAAGACGTGGCCAACCCAACTCCAGCGTCTGCCAGCTATGATCGTGTGCATGTCCTCCTGGTTACTCCGAATAAGCAGTTCTTGGTTGCTGATGGTATTCGGCTAAAAGATTCGGAGAATTTTCCTTAGGCAGATTGTGTGGAAGGAGGACAGTTTCGACATTTCCTTCTCTGTTACTCTCCAGCATTCCGCACCATAGAGAAGCACAGAAAGTACACAGCTCTCATACAGTCTTAATTTGGTGTTTGTGCTGTACTGGGAAGACTTCCAAATGTTGTTGAGACTAGCAAAGGCTGTTCTCGCCTTATTCATTATGTTATTAATGTCCTTGCTTGTTCCGCCGTCTGGTGTTACTATGCATACTAGGTAAGTAAATGTGTCTGTCTGTTCTAACTTCCGGTTCCTTACTGTTATTGGCTCAGGATTGCCCACATTTAGTGTCATGACCTCCGTCTTCTTCAGATTGATATTCAGACCAACCTGCTGGCTATACTTATTCAGTCTATCGGTTTTTTCTTGGATGTGTTAATGTGTGAATCACCATATCTGATTTCTGCAATTTAACTCTGACTTCGGATCTTCCTAGATTCACTTCTATTTTGTTCTAGCTATTTCTTTCCTATTTAGCTTTCCTATCTGCTAATTCATTTCCTATTATGCCTACATGTGCATGTATCCACACTAATGTGACTCTGCATTTTAGTCTATAGATAATGTGCTAATTTATAGGATGTGTTGTACTATCTCTGATCCACAGAATTCATGACTGTTTTTTTAATGTTTTCACTGATGACAGTAATTCTGTGAAAACCGTTACTACTTTCTGAAGTTTTCTTTGACTGCTTCTTCAGGCTCACAGAACTGCTACAGACTCTGCCGTAAGCCATGACAATCCAATGTCCTTAAAACAATATGTGCATGGTTTAGTATTGACTGACTCTTTGTTGCCCTTTGCTTAGTACAATTACTGAAAACCTCTTGGTTCACATTTGTTATGTATAAACTGCATTAAAAATTACAAATGTTCCCAAAGCGTATGTACGCACACAGTGTAAACAGAATAGTTTTTACTTACGTCCTTTTTTGTTCGTGCCCATCCAAAATGTAAAGAGCACAGCAGTTGTTTTTATTTTTGTTTGTTTCTTTTAGAGATTAGATTCCCCATTGAACCTGACCCGAGGTGGGCATTTTTGAGTTGTGGTATAAGGTAAAGGATCCCGTTACACGACCATTGAAGCTTATTGGGAATATGGTGTTAGGCCCATATTATCTTGACCATCGGTACACTAGGGGTGATGTGGTCAGCATCACGCCGGCCGCCTTAACCTTCCCAGGGTTGCTCTGGTACCCTATTCGCGAGGCTGGGTCGACCCCAGAGCCGTTTGCGGTCTAAGAAGTCCCACCTCATCTGGGAATCGAACCATGGACCCCGAGCTAGGAAGGCAGTACAGTAACCACTGTGATACCGCGACTCCTACTTTGAGTTATACTTAGGGTACTATAATCTGTGAGTTTTGTATTAATCTTTTAATGCTAGACTGTCATCTCATATGCTCTATTTTGGCTAGTTTTGATGTCAGCCCTGGGAGGGCCTGGTCCTGAAAAATTTAGGTCTTAATATTCTCTTCCACTATTCACCATTACAGTACAATTGTTAATATTCTCTTCCACTATTCACCATTACAGTACAATTGTTAATATTCTCTTCCACTATTCACCATTACAGTACAATTGTTAATACTCTCTTCTTCTATTCACCATGACAGTACAATTCTTACTATTTAATTGCCTAATAACTACACATAGTGTTACGAATCACCAAAGATTTAAATACAAGAAATGAGGCTTTGGCAGACATCATAAGTAAGAACAGAAAATGTAGCTGACTACTTGGTTCAAGAATATAACAGTAGTGGATCAACAATAACACAAGCTATTTTATCCCAACTAACATAATTACCGATGTCGGTCTCGCTCAAAATAGTAACTCGCGCCAGGAAAAAAAAAGTGCGCAACGCACGGTGTGCAACTTGCGCGGCGTGGGTGTTATATAAAACAAATACCTTTTTTTTTTAAAAAAAAATATTCTTTCGCGAGATTAGTAGCGCTTGACAAAGAAAAAGTGCGTAAAAATTAGTGTGCATGAGCCCTCACCCGATGTACAAATCATGAAAACTTGAAAGTTTCTGTTAAAACCACTTATTATCAGGGAACACTCTTTGAAAACAATCCACGCACTTTCACACGAAATGTTTTCATCAAAGAACTTTTAAATTGAATCTAAAATAACATAATTCTCGCCGTGTGTGCGTTGGTCACAGCTGAGGAATGCAACCGTGTTGAAAAATTGTATTCTTTCCATTATATATACTTACTTACTTAGTCGTTCCCCTTCTACCGTGAGGTGTAGAGGTTTGGAAGAGAGAGCGCCCGACTATCCTATCGGCTGTCTTCCTCCTGGCCTGGTTCCATTCTAGTCCTCGGTCCTTCAAAGATTGTCTAATGTTGTTCTCCCAGCGGACTCTGGGTCGTCCTGGGGGTCTGGATCCCTGGCTCTTTGTTTCCCATGCTTGTCGTGGTACCCGATCTTCTCCCATTCTGCAGACATGGCCAAACCATCTTAGTTGGGACTGTTCTACTTGGGTCAGCAGGGGGTGGGATTTTAGGCCTTGACGTATCGTCTGTTTGCGGACCATGTCTCTTCTTGTTACTTTAACCACCTTCATCAGATACCTCATTTCTGAGGTTTGGATCTGGCTTTTATGGGTTGTAGTCATTGCCCATGACTCGCATCCATATGTCAAGACTGGGACATAGGTGGAGCGGTATACAGCCATCTTCGTTTTCTTACCAACCTCTCTCTTGCTGAGGAATCCTCGATTTATGGCCTGAAAAAGTCTCCCAGCTGCTGCTTTTCGAGTGGCCAACTCTTCTTTGATGCCTCCCTTTCGGTCTATAATAGCTCCGAGATATTTAAAGTGGTCGACCTGCTCCAGGACCTGTTCTCCCAGCTTAATCTGATGTCTTCTTTCTTCTCGTGATATCACCATGGATTTTGTTTTAGAGCTACTTATGACCATCCCTCTCTTCTCCAGCTCTTCCTTCCAGACTTGCAGGTTGGATTGGAGATGTACCTCTGATTTAGCAATCAGGGCAACATCATCAGCAAATGCCAGCTCTGAAATACATACCTGTCTCATCTTCCAGTACCCCACTGAATACTTTCTTGTTCTCTCCTTACATGACTTGACAACATCGTCCATGAGGAGTATGAAAAGATAAGGTGACAGGATATGACCTTGTCTTACACCAGTGGTGGTCCTGAACTCTTCTGCATTATATATACTCTCCCGAAAATAGTTACAATCAACAACAAAAAAGCGTTCAAATGCAGTGGCGTATCCTGGTAATGCGAGCTAGGCGTGCTGCTACTTAAAATGAATATGTACGCCTACTATTTAACTTCTTCCCCTCTTAATTTAAAAACCAACTATATTCAATTACCCAACGATAGTTATTAGGGGTATATGTCAACTATCTCCGAAATACTAATTAACTTACAACTTGAAACTCACTGTCAATGTAATAATCTGCATTCCCGGCAACTAACAAAAATTAATCACAAAAAACACTGGACGGACACAACCGATTTTTACAACTCGAGAGCTGTAGGACCACCGCACGCATGTTCGCATTGTATTTACGTATCTGGTCATGACCCCGATCCAATCAAACCAGTGTTCAGACGTGAATCCGAAACGTGCCGCACGCATTGTGACGGAATTACCCGAGAAACTTCGGGCGATTGCTACCAACCAATAAAAAACTGCACTATAAAAAGCGTCTGGGAAACTGAAACTAGATTATACTCGTAGATTCTATGCGGGAAAATCCGTTATCCTGGTGCATGCGGTCCGAAAGCAGAACATTAGAAGAGAAATATTTTATAGAATAATAAATTAAATTTTTATTTTCCTTCGGGCATAGGTGTGCGCCAATGGGCTGATCACCTGTTTGCCAGTCACTTTTATTACGGAAACAACAACAAATAAAGATTAATTTGTGGTTGCCCTAAAGACGCCACTAGGCGTGATGGGAAACAACGGCAAATAACATCAATTTGTTGTTGCCCTTAAGACGCCACTAGGCGTGATTGGCCATTGTCTGCTTTGACGGTCGATGGCTAAGGATGGAAGAAGAAGAAGAAGATAGGTGTACGCAGCACGCACAGCACACATAGAGAATACGCCACTGATTAAATGACGGTGTTCATGAACAGTTTGACTACACTGTATAATGGAAAGAAACCAAAAACACTCTAAGAATGTACTTCTATCTGCTCATCCGGGAACGGAAACAGCACACTATACTTAAAAACCCATGAAGTTTGACGGGTTATTGCTAGTTATTCATAAGTGCTAATGAATCTTTCAATGAAAACAGAGAACAACAATGGAAGAAGAGAGAAACATGTCTTATTTAATCACATTTGTTCATGGATTAGATCTGTTGTTGTTAACTAGGGCTGCTGAGCTTGTCGCTCTTTCACAGCCAGTGTCACGACAAGCTGAAGAATTTGCACAGGTTCTGTAGCTGCTGAGTGGTGTTGTATAGAATGTTTGTGAATCGGGAGTCGGTGTGATTCAGAGGTATTGCGTCTGCCTCAAATTCTAAAGTTACCGGGTTCGCTCCCAGTACAGGGAATATAACTGATGGAATTTTTTTTTCAGAGTTCGTAATGATGTCACACCCCCCTTCCCCTCTCAACCTCCTGGGCAGTGAGATTGGATGCCTAGCCTTCTCGAATAAGGGCAAAAAAGTAGGACAACCCATATGCAAAATGCAAATGTTAAAAATCCCTCGGCAGTGTAGCGTGATGAAATAATGCCTTACCATTCAATGTATAAGGATATATATCGTCCAATGAAATCAACGCACTCTCGTGTGTATCGCAAAAGTTTTGCAATGGCATATAGCAGCAGGAATTTGTGTGTTTAAGATACTATGGATTTAAGTGAATTGCAAACAAATGGAGTGATAGAAAGAAATGGAACGAATTGCATTTTATGAAGGAGAAGACCATGCAGTTATATTCAAAAGGAATAGTTGCTGTGTGCCTTATTTCCAGAGATATTCGAGGTAAAGTAGGCCAGCATGTTAAAAGTTAGCATGTAACGGGTCTTCCTAAATTTGCTACAAATCGTAAGCAAAACTAATTAAGGAAAACCAGACGTAAAGGAAGCTTATGGCCGTCTTCAGTAAAAGAAGATATAGATGAAAGTAGTAGATGCCAGGGTTGAGAAGAACGAATATCTTTTCTGGACCAATCTAATACAACTTGCTCGAATCTGCACACGTCGTTTTGGCCTCGATACAGCCGCGCTCTGTCTATAAAAAAAGGTCAGCGGGTTTTTCAAAATTCACACACACACACACTCACAAGTAGAAGACAGAACAGACGGTAGGAAGGAGTCTTGCTTGTCAAAGGCTATAATTCTTTACCATCTGTATGCCAGTGCAGCTTTAACTACTCCAAGACTGAGTCTGATTTTGTACTTCTCAACTATTCTAGAGGGTATGTACATTTACGAATAAATAAATTGTTTTATTGCAGGTTATTATGATAGAAATATGTATCAGGATCAGGCCAGAGGAATGACTGAAATTAAGTTGTGGATGTATAAAGGAATTCGATGCATACCAATGATTATCATGAATGTCACTAGGATTGTTCAAATGAAAGTTACTTTACTGGAACAATGGACTTGGCTTTCCAGAATGTGAAAGGCGATGGTAGCATCATGATTATGTATAAAATGTATTAATAGTTGTATGTAAATATTTTTATAATAAATGCAGATAGACACCTGTATTACTTGTAAAAACTGACCAGAACAGAAACATGTGCCATACACACACACATGCAAATGCTGAACAACTATCACCCACAATCACGTAGGCTTGTGAGACCCAAGAACAAAGGCTAGCCACATGTCACATATGGTTTCAGGTTTCAGTCGTGTGACATCCTTGTACTACAGAGCAGCACCATACTGTGTATTTTATATTCAAGTGCTAGGCTCCATCGGTGTTTGGTGGCCTGGTACAAGACCTGACATTATTGCTCTGAAAGTGAATTATCATCACCAACATAATCCATACCTGTGAAGATAAGTGACTAAATGTGCATATTCTACAGCCATTTAGAGAAGTCAAACTAAGAGGACTGTGTTAGGATGAACAAACTGTTCTAGAGTCAGAATAACTGCCAGAACACTGTAAAATAATAGCTTTAACACAACCAGTGATTTATTGCTATAAATAAGTTTAAATTTTATTGAGTTCACCATTTGCATAATTTGCACAAGAAGAAAAAATAGTTGTATATACGAGTAATTCAGTAATTGTATTTTTCAGACTTATCAATTTTATCTTGAATTTTATCTTGTTGAATTTCTGTTGAAAGTTACTGAGTTATTGTTTATCATTAGATAGTTATTAGCAAAGGGGCACCTTAGGCTCTATCTTTAATATCATTACTGTCTGAAGTACAGACCTTCACAGACGTAACTATACCTGTGATACCAGCGCTCTTCTCCAAGACTGGGTTACATTCATTTAGACAGAATTGTTTTCTCGTCTATCATTTACTACAAACAACACTCTTTTAACCTTTTGCTACAGGCAGTTGGGCATCGTAAAGAGTAGGCCATATGGCAGCTGTCATGGCAAAATTTGAAACAATTACGAAACCTACCCACCATAAAAATATATATACTGAATGTGTGATTCCTGTATACACACACTGGGATCCTTGCCTGTGCTATGGAGTTTGTACACTGTGCTGAGATCATCCTTGTGTGATCTAACAGAGAAAATCAGAGCACTGATGGAGTTGTCCATAAGCAATGAAGATGATTCTTAAAGCCAAACCAATGTTTGTGATTACTGGGCAGCCAGGTAATAGCTTTCTGTGGAGAGTCTCAGGCACTTAGCGATGCACCAGCATAACACTTAAATAGGAAACTAATATTTTTAAAAAAAATGAAGATAATGGCCTACAACATACATAATCAACAACTCATGCTGACCTAAGAGTAACACTTCACAGACTATGTCAGCAATACAAAAGAGTCGTGATACAGTGGATCCTTCTCACTGCAACATCCCTGGAAATGAAGAGGCTGACAGATTGGCAAAGGAAGGGGGAAAGCTTCATCAACTTGGCACAAATATAACTTATGAGGAAGCCAAGAGTTTTATTAAGCGCAGATACAGGCACAAGTGGGAAGAAGAGCATCCAGGCCACACACAAAAATGATCCATATTACCAGCTCAGCAGAAGTGAACAAGTGGTAATCTTCAGACTTCGCACAGGTCATAATAGATTGAGATACCATCTATTCAACAAATTAAAGATAGGAACTACCAATGAGTGTGACTGTGGCACTGATAAAATGACTGCCGAACATCTGCTTCAAAGGTGCCCAATATATGAGAAAACACATATGGCCATCACCAGTACCATTCCTGGAGAAAATCTACGGAGATATCAACAGCCTCAGGCTGACCACTGCGACCTTTGAACTTATTCAAGTTGACATCTGAGGGTGAACAAAGAAGAAGAACAACAACTCATGCAACATTTTTTGGTTGAAATGAATAACAGTGGGTTATGTTCTTTGATGTCATACAAATAAGACACACATCGTTAGGGTTATGATTAAGGTTAGGGTCTAGGGTTAGGTTTAGGATTCTGAGTTTTAGCTCTGAGTTTCATCTTCAATCTTGCTACTACAAGGTGATGATCACTTCCCACATGTGCACCTCTTCTTACTTTCACGTCTTGTAATGCATGCCTCCATCTACCATTGATCATTATGTGATCTGTCTGGTGTCTGTCCCGTCCGTTTGGTGATTCCCACGTTAACTTGTGCACTTCTTTGTGTGGAAAAAGTGTTCCTCAAATGACCAGGTTGTTTATGCTGCAGAAGCTTATTAGTTTGTCCCCATTCTCGTTTACTGTTCCACGGCCCACTATTCTTCATTTCAACACATTTTTCAGACAAACCAAGAAGACAACAATCTTACCATCTTCTTCAGACTCGGATGTGTTTGAGTGTCTTTCTGCATTCTCCTGAATGCTTTCTAGTGTCTTATAGCCCCATCGTCTTTGGAAATATCCCTTGCCACCATCTAATCTTGTGTGTGTTACATAAACTTCATCCGTGGAGGAGTCATCCTCATCTCCTGTGGTCTCATTCTGTAATAACAAGTAAATGTCATTAGTAATCATCAGTATCCTTACCTTAAGCTCCATTAGAAGCACAGGCCTTAAAATAATTCATACCAATACCTTCCTGTCCTGTGCCATCCAGCCATTATCTTTCCATATCTTCTTTATCCCTGTCCTGTCATGTCAGTTCTCTTCATGTGGTTTTCAGTCTTCTTCTACCTTTCTTACCCAGGGTATTCCTGAGCAAGGACTGCCTTGTATTGCTATCAGTAGGTGTCACCAGTGTGTATCCAATCTATCACCAGTGTGTCTCCAATCTATCACCGTAGGTGTCTCCAATGTGTTTCCAATCTATCACCGTAGGTTTCACCAGTATGTCTCCAATCTATCACCATAAGTGTCACCAGCGTGTCTCCAATCTATCACCGTAGGTGTCACCAGTGTGTCTCCAATCTATCACCAGCTTCTTCTTCTCATCTCTTGTTCCACCGGTACTTATCTGGTTTTTGTCAACACTTCCACAATGGTGATCTCGCTGTATGACTTCAATCTTTCCCAGTCCATGCAGGCACCCATTTATGCAAGTCTCTTAAATTCATGGCTGTTATTGTTGTTGTTCTCCATGTTTCACAACGAACGAACGAACGAACGAACGAACTTTATTTTCAAAGGGTTGAGAATTGGGCACGCAGGCCCGTCTGACATTCTGCCCTTCCTTTCTCTCATCTTTTATACTGATTTCATTTATTCTCACATACATTTTACCCATCAATTCAAGGAATTCAACGTTATAAAGGTAAAATAATAGCATACTCACATTCACAGTATCTAATTATAAACATGAAATAAAGTATGTTGAAAAATACAAACTAAGTATCACCATGAAACAAAATATGTTGAAAAACACTATCATCATCATTAAACCTACATTCGATATTATACCATTTGTTCGGAAAAATAATCACATTAGGGGGGCAGATAATCAGAACTCATAAAGTAATCGAAAAGTTTACGATTGTATGAATAGGGACTGAGGTCAACCACACAATAAGACTGCCTTGTCATTGGAGTTGAATATTCAAGACTGTTGTGTTGGGCTTGATTTCTTTTGATGTCACGTTACTCATCATCAACATCACCTCCTTTTTTTTCTCTCCTTATGGAGCATGGAATCAGATGCAGCTGGGGTCCCCATTGCAGGAAGCCTGTGTCAATGTGCATGCTCCTGCAGCTGTGGTTGTTTCTGTAGCACTTTGTGTTTTATGAGGTGGCCAGCCCCATGTAGAACCTGACATTAATTGGTAACAGAAGTCCTTTTTTTTTCTTTGCCTCTTCAGAGAAAATTCCCTAACCCAAAAAAAATTATTCATCCACTTAATTATCTAGTCAGTCAGCTCACTAAACATACAATCAACCTGGGAAAATCTAATTTTAGATTACATCATAAAACTATGAAGTCTTTTAAAAAAGGCATAAGACTAGAACACCCTACCCACATACTACGTCATCGTAGCATAATGACAACTGCTTATAGCATTAGTTTATCAGCATATGACAAACTGAATAAGATATCAAAACAAGGAAGGGAGGTAAATCTTGCCAATGGCGATTTTTTTCTTCTCATGCAGTTACGTACCCTTGCTATTATCATTCCCCCACTCACTCATCCAGCTTTCCATCAATCTATTCATATATTTTTCTTCTATTGGCCTTCAAACTTTCAGTCATTTAAATTTTTTTTTTTTTTTAATATGTCCACTCCCCTAATATTGCACCAATTCACTCAATCAAAACTGACTGATTAGCCAACTATTTTCTCATATAATGTCATTTCACTCACTCACCCATCTATCAATTCAGTAACATTAACACACATTTATTCATATGTCTGCCTGTCAGCCACATTTTCATTCCCCTTAATTTTTATACATTTATGTATCTACTATAGATAATGGTTTAGTGCACTGGCTTCCTAGCGCAGTGGTCTATGGTTCGATCCCCAGATGAGGCGGAAAATTTTTAGGCCACAAACGGCTCCTGGGTCGACCCAGCCCCGAATGGGTACCAGAGCTACTCTGGGAAGGTTAAGGCAGCCGGCGTGATGCCGACCACATCACCCCTCGTGTCAAGATAATATGGGCCTAACACCATATTCCCAATATGCCTCAATGGGCATGTAACGGGTTCCTTTACCTTTACCTTATAGATAATGGTAAAGATTCTCTTTAGACATGTGCATTACAATGACCTCCCCTTGTAATGAAAGACAACCTTGACCTTTCCACACATGACCAAGACAATCAATACAAAGGGAGGACACTATAATGTACATGCCTAAAGAGATCCTTTACCAAGGTTGTCCCATAGCATAAAATGCCATAAAGGAGTGAAGTGTTAGAGACTTCACCATATTAGGTCTAGGTTGTTATGAGGTGGGCTGACCAGTTCCCTTCCCTACTGCCTTTTCCTTCTCTAACTCAAGAGCACAGCCAGGTGCCTATTTAAAGCTGTGTAGAATGGACCATGACACTGCCAGGTTCCGATCTGGTAAAATCCATAACATCACAAATCTGTCCAATAACCTAATGTAATCTTCCCTTTGTCAGTTTCATTTAAACAAAAACAAACTCTGGTATAGCAAAACTACAAAAACAAAACATCTGCATTAAGATGTAATAGTTAAAGTTTTCATCCTCTCTGATCCTTAGTCACTGACTTGTCAAAGCAGTCAATGGCCATCACGACTGGTGGCGTCTTTAGGGCAGCAACACACTGCTTCCACTTTGCTCAGTCGGCAGCCATCCTTGATGCAGTGCCCCAGCTCTGGTTCATTCTTTACATCTCGGCCTCCACAGTTCTCCACAGTTAAAGTGAACAACTATAAATGCCATAAATTCATGCCATACAAGGTAACAGTGAAAATCTACTCAACCTGTTCTGACGTGTAGAATGTGAAGGTGCGTTCGTCAATCCTTAGCACACAAAACCTGGGTTCCCATCTGGGCTCTGGGTGATGCCCTCCAGAAAACACTCCCCGCTCTAGACCATGGTCAATTTCTGAAGTAAATTAAACAACAAGTGCTATAGGACTGTATTACAGAGATTTCTCAGAAAAGGTCAAGAGTTCACAATGATTATTCAGAAGGGACAGATCAGAAGTTGTGTGCACTGTAAGCTGGTAATCATCATCATTTTCCTTTGCACTCCTTACAGAGCATACAGCCATCACTATAGCCGGTCTCCTTACAGGAAGCCTACACTAATCATTCACATGCTCCTGCAGTGGTAGTTTCTGCGGCAACTTGTTTTACATGATGAGATTGCCAGCCTCCAATGTACAAAACACATTTGATCAGCTTGTACGACATGCCTGAGGGTGCAGTAGTCATATTCTTTCTTTATCTCTACAGAGATCCCCCCACCCCCATGAAGTACACAAGGTGTGACTAAATAATAAATCAATACCCTTTAGCTCCCCAAGGAGCATAGGCCCTCAACAAACACATGCCAAGTCTTCCTGTCCTGTGCCATCCGCTCAAGTTCTTTCCATGTTTTCCTCATCATTCTCACCTCTGTTTCCAGTTCTCTTCTCCATTTTTTTTTTGGTCTACCTCTGCCTCTCTTTCCCTGTGGATTCAAGAACAAGGACTGCCTTGTAATGCTATCAACAGGTTTTCTCAATGTGTGTCCTATCCATCGCCGGCGTCTTCTCAGCTCTTGTTCCACTGGCTACTTGTCTGGTTCTTGTCATCAATTCCATCATTTGTGACTTTGTCATACCATTTCAGTCCTTCTATTCTGATAATAGAAACTTATTAAAACAAATATTATAAAATCTGAAGTAAATTAAATTGTTCATTTATATTACAAGTCAGTTGTGTCTACTTTCTTTGAAGCATGCGTCATCTCCTTTTGTTTTTTTGCTCCGTATGCATCATGGAACCAACTCTGCAGATGACCCCCTTGAGGAAACTAACACCAAAAGCACAAACACTAGCAGCTGTGGTTTCTGTAGCAATTATTGTTTACATCAGGGTTTCCCAAAGTGGGTGGTATTGCACCAAGTGGGGGCGTTCGGTGGATCCAAGGGGGTGATAAAGGAAAATTGGGCGGTAGCGATGCATTCAGTAGTAAGTGGGTAAGTGGGTTGGTTGTGGATTTGACAAGTTGATTCAACAATATTACTCAATATATCATTCACATGTAAAAGTGTTTTGATTTTGCAGGGTCCTGACTTGACTGCTTAAAAGAAGAACGTAGCCTGAACCTACCCAAACCCACCACTCTTTCATAACTTTGCTCATCCTAGTTTCTCATACACCTTATAGAAGAGGTTCCCAACATAAGTGAGGCAAGGGCGAGATAGGAAAGACATAGTGGAGTAGATGTATTACTAGGATCATTAAGCAAGGCATAGTTTTGTATATATTTGCCATCCTGAGCTCCGGTAACTATCGCTGATCATAAATTCTAACTGGAATCATATGTTATAAAACGGACATAAGGATAACGAAGCCCCTGTTGTCCACTCAGTCAACAATGAGAATCAGAAACTAGCAAAAAGAAGGATGTGGTCAGCTCAATTAAATTTAATCAGCATCTTTTGGAAGGTGACAACCAGTGCTAAATAGTGTTTATCAGTTTAATATCGGTAAGTGTCCACTGGCAAGATGTCTCCAAATGTAATTTTTGCTGTAAAAGACCAACCTTGCTTTCTTGCAGATTTGAATGTGTCAGTATTGGGGGGGTGGCTAGTGATATGTGATATCGCTGATACGTTAATAAACAAGAGGAAAGTTTCAATAGAGTCAAGTGTATAACTGTCACGAGACGCGGTGGGCTCAATATCTTAGTGTAATCGAACATTGTGTAATGTGAAGGTTTTAGCCAATGACAGCAGCACTAACCATTTTCTGTGAAGCTCGTAGGTTGTAAGCGGTAGCAATGATGGAATCTTCAGGTGTTTGTATGTGTTTGTCTTTCCACTGGAGTTATGAAAATTCGGATGGATTACTAATAAATTGACCATCATGATTAGATATTAGAGAGCCTAAGCTTCATCCAGATACCTATATCTTCATATTATGTGCAGTACAACTCAAGATAATTGAGGTTAAATGCAGAAACACATGAATCGTACAGAGTTTTGCACATTCACGTCTGCCATAGCGAAAGATACAATAGACTGAAGTGAAAGAAAGTCATATAGAACGACAGCTCTCAATTGTCCGGTTTTAACAAGCCCAAGGTGAAAAAAATGGGATGAATGATAAAGGAGCAGGATATAATAGAAGTTTTAACAAAAACACACACTTAGCTTGATTCAGCAAATTTTGCAGAAAGTGAGATGAACAGATAACATATGACGTTAGTGCTCCCTCGCTCGTAGGATACAGAGGTATAAAAAAGGAAAGAAGCGGATGAATAGGCACTAACCGCCAAAATTTTCAAACAACAGAAATGGACAGAGTTCGGCCGCCAAGCCTTTTGCCATTGTGAAGTGTTTGCAGCCTGCCAGGCCCTTGATGCCCTGTGTGTATTTCTGGATTGAGGGTAAGGCTGACTCGTTTAGTAGCTATGTACATAATATTATTTTATTGCAGATTCAAATTATATTGTGTAGAATCATATTGTGTAATTCTTGGAGGGAAGAAGCCATCGATGCTGTACATTGTTTGAAATGAACCACAGGATAAACTGGAATGTAGAGTAGTTATCAGGAGATTTGCAAAGCCTTTCTTGATTACTGGATGGAACAATACATGAAGGAAATGTGAAAAAAATTGGATGAATCAACTAAATGAATGATGTGTATATACTTATGATAACATATGCCTATACTATGTCACTGAAGTGAAATGTGAAAGAATAGGAGGAATTAATTCAAATGAATGATGATATATATATATATATATATATATGATAAAATATGCCTGTAGTATGTCACTGAATTGATCTGTCGAGTCTGACTTAACAGATCACATCTGATGACTTACTGGCCTCACATCTGTGCTAGAGAAAGTTTCTTCTAGCAAAATTCTAGCCTAGGAACATTATGTTGTTGCAGGTTAAAGCCTACCTTACTGTCAGCAAGGCAGAAGACTGTTGTGTACCTGTGATAGCCAGAGAAGCATTCAATCACCAAGAGTATACCTCAGATCAGGTCTGGGAACCCTAATATATGGGATTGCCAGCCAGTCTAAACCAGATTGACAGCCCAGTGAAGTCAACCAAGATAAGTTATCCATAAAAAGGACTGACTCAAAATATATGGTCTACCACACCTACAAACTCCAGATGATGATATAAGATTTTGTTGAAGTCCCTACATGTGTAAAGACAGTATCTTAAGTCAAAGTGACTATATTTAAAGTTTAAGAACAGTGCTTCAAGAACGATTAGTTCAAGTCAATTCAACAGTGCAAGTCAATATAAGTGACGGTTTAATTTAAAGTGACATTCCCAAGAGGAAGGAGTCATTGTACACCCTGTGAGTAAAATTTTAATTGTGTGTGTTACACATTTGCCTTTTGTACATTTTAACATCTTTTTATTTGCATTCCATCATTCTTTTTCCAAAAGAGAAAAGAATAAATACTGTATAAATGATAAATTGATTAATTGTATTTAAGGACTTGAGTAACTCATTCCTGTTTTGGTTGAAGTTACTTTGTTTCATTATTTCCCCTAGACATAACATATCATATGATAGTTCTTGAGAGAAGACGACTAAGTGTCTGGTACTTCTTATTACCATCTGGGCCAGATAACTTTATAGTTTGACTAATTCTATGACCACGATACACCGGTGCTTATTTCTAAGACTGGGGTATTTCTTTTAAGACCAGAACTCTTATCTGGCAAGTGTTTCCTTGTATCATCTGCTACACCTTTTTATCTACACAAATTAACCTCTCGTGACAATAACCATCCGTGCTATTTATAGTTTTGTTAAATGTCATACAGGGAAATTGAGGGGGGGGGGGGGGGGGGTTGCGCTGGGAATGTGATCTGGGAGCCAAGAAAGCGGTGACCCGAAAACGTTTGGTCTGGGAGCCAAGAAAGCGGTGACCCGAAAACGGTTGGGAAACACTGGTTTACATGATGAGTTGCCAGCCCAATACACAACCTCATATACACAACCTCATATTTTTCACCTTTTAAGACATGCATGAGGAGGTACAAGTTCTATTCTTTGTCTCCTCTGGTGCCACAGGGTTTGCACGCTTCAATCTTCTTCTTCAAGTATCATGCCTAGCGGTGTAGGTGATCATGTTTCTCCACAACTTTTCTTCAGTCTTCTTCTTCTTTCACCTTTCAACTCCCAAGGAGTATAAGCCTTCTACTAACAGATGCCAAGTCTTGTTGTCCCGTGCCATCAGCTCAAGGTCTTTCCATAGCTTCTTCATCCCTTTCATGTCTGTTTCAAGTTCTCTTCTCCGTGTGTTCTTCTCTCTTACCCTGGGGATTCCAGAACAGGGATTGTCCTGTGTCATCTCTTCAAGCTCTTTCTTTGTCTTTTTCTGTTCCTTTCATGTCTGCCTTTCATGTTCTTTTCATGTTCCTTTCTCCACATGTGTTTTCATGTCTTCCTAGATTTCTCATACCCTGCAGACTGCAGAATAAGGACTTCCTTGTATTGCTAGCAGCTAGTTTCCTCAATGTGTGTCCTATTCAATGTCGGTGCTCTTTTCTCACCTCTTGCTCCATCAAAATCTGTTCTTAATTGAAACAAATAAAGAGGTCCTAGAAAACCTAGGAATGAAAAGAGAATTACTGAATGAGATCAAAACTGACCCAAAATATTTTGGCCAAGTGAAAAGACATAACACCTTACTGAAGACAATAATAGAAGGCAGAGTTGAAGGCAAACGTGCAAGAGGAAGACAGCGCTATAAAAGGGAAAACATCAAGAGATGGACAGGAAAGAGTCTATCAGAGTGCACCTTCAAGACAAGAGACAGGAAAGAGTCTATCAGAGTGCACCTTCAAGACATGAGACAGAAGACATTGGAGATACATTGCAGCTGACCTTTGATGTGAAGATGGCACCTGATAATGATGATGATGTCTGCATTTGCCTGCTTCTTTCCAATTAGGTACTCATTGGTAATCGTGTCTTATCATTTCAATCTTTCTTTTTTGCAAATTCCCCTATTTATGAACACCTTTCTCCTCATTTTTTACTGTTCATGCTTCAAAGCCATTACAAAAACGGTCTGCCTTAACATGTGAGCTGAAAATTCCTATTTTTGTGGTGGACTTTTCTTTTGATTTCATCACATTTCCCACTGAACTGAAAGCTTCCCTTACCTTTTATATTTCTATTTTGATATCACTATCTGTTGCACCAACTGTGCTTACAATGCTACCTAGCTGTATGTATGAGATCACATCTTCATGTTTGCCTGTTTATTCTCATAATTTTTTTTTCCTGTGCAATGTTAGGACAACTTACAATAACTTATCATCATGTATTCTCATTCTCTTGCATCTGGTTACATTTAGAGTTTTTAGAGAAGCCAGGTCATCAGCTAAATCTACAATAAATTCTCATCATGTATTCTCATTCTCTTGCATCTGGTTACATTTAGAGTTTTTAGAGGAGCCAGGTCATCAGCTCATTCTACTATAATTTCTAATCTTGTATTTTCATTCTCTTGCATCTGGTTACATTTAGATTTTTTAGAGGAGCCAGGTAGCTAAATCTACTATAACTTCTCATTGCGTATTCTCATTCTCTTGCTTCTGGTTATATTTAGAGTTCTTTAGATGAGCCAGGTTATCAGCTAAATCTAGATTGTTGAGCTGTTTTCTCAGAGTTCACTGAATTCTATTTTTTGTTGGCTGATGTTGTTTTCATAATCCATCCAGTCTATAGCCAATAAGAAGAGAAATGGTGACAAGAGGAATCCATGCCACACTTCAGCCTAACCTCAAACTATTCTACAACTTGTCCTTCATGAAGAACTACACATTTCATGCCCTCATGTGTTTTATTTATTGATAGGTTAATGATCTCACTGGGACTCAATGATGCATCATCAGTTTCTAAAGTGATTCTCTGTCTAAATTATGGAATGCCTTTTCATAGTCCACAAAATCGAAAGAAAATGATGAATTCAGTTACAAGCTTTGTTCAGCTATAATCATAGCTATAGATTTGTACATGCTCTATTTTGCCAAAAGTCTGCTTGTTCATCTCTCAGTTCTCCCTTTAAGGACTCTCAAGGATGATCCTGTTTAATATTTTTCCTGGCACTGATGGTAATATTGTTGATCTTTTGTAATTTGTACATTCTTGCAAATATCCCTTCTTTGGCAATTTGACCAGATACCCACCCTTCTTTCCAGTCTGCTGGTGTGTCTTCTGTTGTCCAGCCTTTTCTAAGTAATTTGTAATTTGTATCATTTCTCTGTAGAGGTGACAATGTCTACTTTGATGACCTCAGCAGGAATGTCACAAAGGCTATCAGTTGTTCCATCTCTTAGAAGCATTATGGCTTCCTTAAAGTCTTCCTTATTTGGTTGTTCACATTGAGTTTGTTAACTTCCCTTCTGCTGGCTGGATGTTCAGGGGGAATCTAGTGCAGCTGAGTTATTTAAAAGCTACTTGAAATGCTTCGATCCATCTCTTCATTTCCTCTTTTATGTTGCTAAGCAATTTTTGAATTCTTGTTTTCGATAAGTCTATTTGACTGCTTATACTTCCTTGTTAGTTTTTTTTTCTAGTATTATACGGGACCCTCATGTCCATTGGCAACAGTTTCCTCTGCCTCTCTTGCAAACTCATCAATATATTTCATTTTGTCTCTTCTGGGTTTTTTTTCTTATGACCTTGTTTTCTTCAATGTTTTGTTCACCAGCCTTGGCTCTAGAACTTTTGAACTTTGCTTCTGTTTAATTCTGCCTTCTTATTTTTTTCATTTCTGAGTTTTATTGATGGTTTTTGTTGTTTCCCATGCTTTGAGCTGGCATGCCATTTTTCCCAGAACTTCTATACATGTCTCATTCAATAGATTTGCTGGTGTTCCACTGCGCTTGCTTCATCTTCTAGTTGTTGTTGCCAGAGGTGTCCCTAAAGTATTTGGCACCCGGGGCAGATACTACCTTTGGCACCCCCCCTCATCATAAAGAAATACACTTGCAAGCACATTTTAACATTTAAGTATTATGACCGCAACCCCCTTAGTATGCCACTGGTTGTTGCACTTGATACTTGCTGGAAATTGTAACAGTAAAAATATTTTTTTTTCTTGATTTCTGAAATATCCATATACAACTGGTATCTGAAATTGTGTGTTGTTATTTACTTCTGAGTTTCATTTTTATTTGTCGCATAGATGATGATCTGATAACGCATCTGCTCCTCTATATACCTTTACATCATGTAATGATAATCTAAATTTCTTGTATATATATATATATATATATATATATATATGATTTACCTGCTTTTCTGTCCTGTGGTCTGGTGATATCCATGTTGCTTTATGTTTTCTTTTATGTAGAAACATGCTTCCTCATATAGCAACTTAATATGAAGTAAAGGAATTTATTAATATTTCACCATTTTTGTTCATTGGCCCAAGTCCGTGTTTCCCCATGATCTCTTCCCCGCTGATATTGTCTGTTCCCACTGGTGCACTAAGGTCACACATCAAGACTTAAATGTCTTTACTTCTCTTTTATCCATCATATTTTAAAGCCAGGTATACAAATTTCCCTTTCATGTATTTTTCTTTGTCATTAGTTGGTGCACAGTATTGGATGATGTTTATCTTTATTTTCAATTTGGCAGTTTTGAATGTTGCTGTCAATCTGTTAGTACTATCTGCACTTCCTTTGATAGCATTAGAGCCAATCCTTCACTGTGTTGTGTACTTTGTGTCCTGAGAATAGCACCATTTCTTCTGTGTTAAGTTTCTTCCCTTCTAATTCAATTCCACCTTGTTTCGCACAGTCCCAGGATGTCTATTTTATAGCTTCACATTTCTGCTATCGCATGTGCATTTTTCCCTTGTTTGTTGAATGTTTGAACATCCCAGATGTCCAATCTAGAGATCTTCCTAGTAGAAAAAAAAAGTGTGTCAGCAACCCAGACTGCTTGAAGTTTTCTCTGGGTTGCATTATAAATCTTCTTGACATAGGATTCTTCCACTTCGAATGACTTAATCGAATATCTTACTTGCTTTGGTGGAGTCTTTCGTGCTGTTATTGAAATGTTTTTTTTAAACGTTTAACTGCTCAACACAAAAAAGTATGATTCATCCAATTTATTAGGGGGGAAAAACTGGAAAAGGTGGGGATTCTCTAAATACTCCGCTGGTTATGGGTAACTGTGACATCATACAATATATCATAATCAGTCTACAAAGTGACATAGAAAAATTGGGGTGGGCTCCTCGTCGGAATTTGCTAGATCAGCTACAGTTAGAAGCTGTGTATGCCTCGCAAAATACAAACGTTTTCCTTCCCCACCGCCATCCACCTCCGACGTTCAACGAAACAGTAAGTTAGTAGAACTGTGTTCTCCTTGTCTTTTGATATCAATATACGATGGACAATGTTTGTTTGATTATGCTGTTTTGATCGTCCTTCCAAATTACTTTTATATTATCCCCAAATACATAAACGTAGCTGAACCTGTGCTGCAATAATCTGTTCGCTGTCCCACGTTCAGCGCATTTACACGGTGGAAGAGCTTAGCATAGAATATTGATTTCTCAGGTGATGTAGTGTTTTCAGCGGACAATGAACACATCTTGAAGCTAGAAACTCGATGAAAAAAAAAAAAAATTCAGACTTTTTTTTTCATATTATATTAAACATTCATTGTTGCCAAAAGCTTACCCCAGACATGCAACCATCCTTCCACTCTTTCCCTGTTGTCTTTGATTTCTGACATCGTAGCTTAACTTGTATCGCAAGCGTCTTCTTCTCAGCTCTTGTTCCACTGGTTCTTGTCATCAGTTCCACACCTGTGACTTTGTCATACCATTTCAATCCTTCTACTCTACGCATGCGCCCGTTTATAAAAGTCTGTAGCTTTTCGGTTGTTGTTTTTATTGTTCTCCGTGTTTTCTCATTCGTCGCTACTAACATTTTCTTCCTCCCATCCCTATAACTTTCAGTCTATTATTCAGTGTGTGTGTGTGTGTGTTATTTAACACAGATATAAGTCGTGAAGAGCGCTGTGTGTGTGTGAGTGCGTGTGCGTGCGTGTGTGTGTGTGTGTGTGTGTGTGTGTGTGTGTGTGTGTGTACGTGTACTTTTGGTGAGCGTATTACGTATAGGTTAACTGTGTTAATTTAACACACAGAAACAATCACAAGAAATTATGTCACAAGCATTGACTGATATCAATTTAATGATTTTCTTAAATTTTATTAATTTATTTTTTGATAATGAGAAATATTCCGCTCAACCTCTGATGGATTATAATTAGGATATATATATATATATATATATATATATATATATATATATATATATATATATATATATATATATATATATATATATATATATATATATATATATATATATATATATATATATATATATATATTCAATTCCAAATAATATGAATAACTGCCGATACGTGAAAGTGGCATCACACCTGTCAAATCATTGTAAATAGGGGTAATCAAATTAATCAATTTTGCGTGTATGTAAAAAAAAACCAAACAAACAAAAACAAGATAAAACAAAACAAAAACACCAAACAAAAAAAATACTCAAGGGGAGGGGGAGTTTTATGATTGTATTCATCTATAACAGTTGCTATACATTCATAACCCTCCACTCCCAAAGGAGCATAGGCCTTCAACAAACACATGCCAAGTCCTCCTGTCACGTGCCATCATCTCAAGTTCTTTCCATGTTCTCCTCATCATTTTGACCTCTGTTTCCAACTCTCTTCTCCATGTACTTCTTGGTCTTCCTCTGCCTCTCTTGCCCTGGGGGTTCCAGAACAAGGACTGCCTTGTAATACTATCAACAGTTGCTATACATGTGGAGTTGAAAGGGTGGTACGGTAGTTACCAAAGAAGGGAGAATTGCATGGTGTCAACACAATTACTGTAATCATTATTTTGTCCTTTTCGCTCACTAAGAAGCGTGGAGCCACCACTACAGATGGTCTCATGGCAGGAAGCCTGTACACAGCATTAACATTGGTCTAGCACTGGTGTTTTCTATGGCAATTTATTTAACACTAATGTAAAAGCCCGTCATAATACGGGAATTAAATTCAAAAGCACCGATACCTAACAGCAATTTTACTTATTCAAAAGTATTTTTTTAAAAACCACTGTGCATCACCACAGAACACGAACTACGTAGCAGCAGCGAGGATCGCAATGTGTGTATACGGGATCACACATTCTATAAATATATTTTTGTGCACACCGTCATTTGCGCACTTTTCTTTGTCGAGTGTTACTATTTTCGGGAGAGTACATATAAGGGGAACAATGCAATTAATGTCTAACTTTCAACCAAAGTTGCATCCCTTAGCGTTAGTGACAGAAAAAGCTGGGATTTTATATATATATATATATATATATATATATATATATATATATATATATATATATATATATATATATATATATATATATATATATATATATATATATATATATATATATATATATATATATACTATATTGATTGATATGGTGAGAATGCAAGCCCATTAAACAACTTCACATTAGTCATCTCGTACGACATGCTTGAGGAAGCATAGGCATATTCTTTCTGGGTCTCATCAGAGACCCCCTGGACTACATGGGGCCACCAGGCTGTACCCAGGTAAAGTTTATCCGAGCCCAAATAACCTTGATGGTTTAATATAGCCTAGGATATTTTATCCCCCAGGCTATCAACCAAAATGGGCCAAAATATAGCACCATATGCCAGAAAAGACATGGAAGGAAGGGGAAGACATCGTTTAAATAGGCTGCAACACCGTGTCTGCTACATCAAAGTCTACACATCTCCTAAACTAGATGGTCCAGCACCGCCAATTGATGACTTTATGCAACACCGTGTCTGCTACATCAAAGTCTACACATCTCCTAAACTAGATGGTCCAGCACTATGCGACCACCTTTTTTTTAAATTGGAGTTAGTTTCTTTGCGTTGATGTTTTTTGTTTGTTCAATAGTCACCCCACCTCTCGATGCTGGATCTAGTATAGTGAAGTCTCTGACACTTCACTCTGTCACAGAACGTCTGCACGTGTTCTTTTGGTGGCTCTCTCACATCTTCAGCTACTCCGGCAGTATCCCTTCTTCTCTTCATTTTTCTCTTTCTCCCATTCAAGTCGCATATTATTTGGCAAATTTGTTGCCCTTTCATTTATTACTTCTCTCTATGCTGGATCTAGTAGGGTGATGTCTCTAACACTCTACTCCCCTACGGACGTATCTGCTTTACACGCAGAATTGTTTACGTTCGGCCAGGTGAACTGGGGTATTATTGTAACAATACCCGGTCTTTATCACCGGTCAGCGGTATACGTTTATCTATTCTCTCAGCCTGACCACCTTTTGAAACGTGTCGGTCCAACATTTGACCCCAGGTGAAAAGCTGATGACGGTGTTTACACAAGACGGTAAAGCGCCCTATCGCTGAAAAGAACCAAATTGTTTGTCTGGGGCTACCGACGGCCGTGTCTGTTTGTCTGGCAGATTACACAGGTGGTAGATGCGTTTATCGCTTTTTTGTGGGACAATCCCTGGTGATTGTTACAGATAATCTGTCTGGGTAGACATCTTGGCGGAAGACATTAAGCCAGGCAAACATGGTCACATGTTTGTGAGAGGGCACAAGATGTCACCGGAAATATTACCGCATGATTTGAAAGAGGTCACGCATTGAAATATTAAATTTAATATTTTAAACACGTGGTGGATTTTTTTAATTAAACACCCCGACCCACATAGTCTAAAGAGATTCCATTGGTTTGAAGTGAGCGCCGGGATATACATTGAATTTCATTGGAAAACTCGGCGGCAAAACCATCTGTGATCTGAACTGGAAACTGGAAATATACTACTCGTCAAAAGTCAAGGGCCACCCTATTATTTTCAATACACTTTTATATAAGCGCATAGAATGATTAAATGAAGGAAGTTTTTAGTAAAAATGGGTGCAATATCTTCCTCTGACAGTCTTCTATACACGTTAAGCATAAAAACAACTCACCGACAACCATGGAGATCACGTGCAATTTGGTTTGCTGACCATAAATTGACATTTTTAATCTGTTTTTTTTTCAAACTTCCGTACAACCAAACAGGTGAAGTAATCGTGCTGATTGACATTCCACGTGCAATGGAGACTTTTCGTGAACAGAGTTCACTCTTAATTTGTTTTACAATCAGCAGACTTAGGGTAGTTTCATCACTTGCAAAAACCATGCAACCGAGAAGAAGTCTTGACACCTTTCAAAGAATGAGGGCTATAGCGTGGGTTGAAAGTGGTTTATCTGTCCGTGAGGTTGCTAGACGGCTTGCAGTGTCACACTCTACTATCCAAAAAATTTTAAAGATATTTCAGAACACAGGAAGTGTGGAAGATCGCCACCGGCCAGGTCGCCCTAGATGCACCAATAGACATGATGACCGGTATCTCTTGTTGTCAGCCCTGCGCCATCGAACAGTGACTTGTTCCATTCTAAGATGTCAGCTGAGACAAACTGTAAACGTTAATGTCAGTCAAAGCATCATTCGCAGACGTTTACATGAATTTGGACTGGCTGCTCGACGTCCTGCAGTCAGAATCCCTCTTACTCCTGATCATCGCAGAGCCCGTGTTGCTTGGTGTCGCGAGCACATCCGATGGACAAGGCAACAATGGAGTCAAGTTCTCTTCACTGATGAATCTCGCTTCACTGTGTCATTCAATAATGGCAGGATTCGAGTTTGGAGACGACCAGGAGAGCGATTTACTGATGACACAATTCGAGAGGTGGATCGTTAAGGTAGGGGTTCTGTCATGGTCTGGGGAGGCTTCTACAGACATTGCAGGACCCCACTCTACATCATCCAAGGCAACTTGACGGGCCCAAGATGCCAGAACGAAATCTTGAGACCAATTGTTCAGCCTGCTCTGGAGGCCATAGGTGGTAATGCCATCCTCCAAGATGATAACGCTCGACCCCATCGATCTCGTGTGGTGAATGAGTTTATTCACCAACATGGGATCATCAGTATGGCGTGGCCAGCTCATTCACCTGACCTTTCTCCGATTGAGCACCTCTGGGATGTCCTTGGTCGAAGATTGTCAACAAATCACCCCCTGCCAATGGATGTTGCACAGCTGACTGCATTTCTGCTTCAGGAATGGCAGGCTGTTCCTCGGGATACTCTTCGGACCCTTGTAGACTCGATGCGTCTACGCTGTCTTGAATGCCCTGCTGCAAACGGTGGTCATACCCGATTTTGAAATGTCTATTTGTCCAATATCTATTGTGTGACTTTTGAAAAGGTTGGTGACACACTTCACAGCTTCATTGCGTTTGAATGTGTGTTTCCATTTCTTTACGTGACATGTCAATTTGGTATTCAATAAATGCCGTTTTAACTGATACCAATTACGTTTATATCAGATTTGTTTTTTGGTTTCAACCAAGGTTTTTCTAAGTGGCCCTTGACTTTTGACGAGTAGTATATAATCTAGCAAAATCAGAGACACAGAACACAGACAGCTTCGCCACTTCAAACTAGCGACTCCTAGAAGCCAGTGAGACATCGGACTTAGAATTCCTTTATTATAAGTGACAGATCGAAGTATTTGGGAAACTTAGAACTTAAAAGTAAGCCCGCCTTTATAAATACAGAGACTGAAAAACTTAAGGGACCAGAACTTAAAATACGAAGACTGGAACCCTAAAGAATTGGATCACCCGTCATAAGAGAAACTTTCCTAGACCAAGTGTATCGCAGAACACCCGTTGAAGAGGAATTACTAGTTTCCCATGCCAAGTGTTTCGCAGATTCACCCATCATCAAAGGAATTCAAAATTTCCAGACCAAGTGGATCGAGAGCATATAACCTAAATTGCTCGTGTCCATCTTAACCTGCGCGAGGAGATTGTGTATTCACAAAACTTTGGGGTAAGTGTAACAATTATTTTACAAATGTAAATTTGACATGTTTTTTTTTTGCTAAGTGGTTATATATATATATATATATATATATATATATATATATATATATATATATATATATATATATATATATATATATATATATATATATATATATATATATATATATATATATATATATATATATATATATATATATATGAATGAGGCTAGCAACCTCAACATACGAAACTAGTATATTCATAAACCACTACTGCAAGCGCTGGTGATTTCTTCCAGCTAGTCGTGCGGAAAACCGATAGCAAAGGAGACACCAGACTCCGAATGGAGCAGTGATGACTGATGATTACATCACATGTGCCTAAAGTGTATAATATTTTGTGAGATATATGCACTTTGTTAATTGTAACTCAGGCAAATCATTATTCTCGCTGTCCAGACACATTTTCCCAGCTAATACCCAGATGAATATGGTGAATTTTATTCATCTTCACTGAGCTACACTGTGTACTCGGGAATTTAATTCTTCTGAGAGATTAACATTGGTGGGTGCACAGCGAGAATGCGCCTGTTAATTGGCAGCCCACAAATGTACTTAGCAGAGGCATTTGTCTGTCTATTTTTCCAAAAGTTCTTAGTATAAGCTACTTGTGGTTACAAGCTATCAGACAGTTCAAAGTACTGAAGTTACTACGCCACTCGTGTGCGAGAAGTACACTCATCACCAAGAAGTGACGAAAACCACGGCGACAGGACTCACCTAGAGTTGAGTTTTCTTGTAAAAAAGGCGAAAGCAACGGACTTTGATAAATCCTCACCTACGTCTCCGTGACGAAAACTTGTATTTACAGCAAAGTTCATCATTCCCTCCTTATTTTAACTATTAAAGACTAATTCATTATTAAATTTGTTACATGTTGTTTTAAAATTAAAAAAATCATAGTCGATTCAGTTTTTATATGTATGAAAGTAACGTTGAGCAAGATTCTTTAAAACATACATCTATATATACATAGATATATTTACATCTATAGAGCCATTACTTATAAAAGGAGTTTCGTTGGATTACTCCAACTGGGGGCTTGAACGGGCTAAAAACTATTGCTTAAATCCTTCACAAAAGTCGACGGACAGATATAAGTTAACCATTGCTCAGCCATATGCCGCATGGTTCTTGACTTCTGCATTATCTTGTGAACGCTCCCTTCGGATAGAAGCGTCGTTACCCTTCTATCTACACCTCTGCCAAGAGTAATCTTGTGCGAAGGTAAACACCTTTGACGACCCAGTTTAGATACTCTTGAGTTTTGGCAACTTTTGGACCACTACTGCAAAGCAGGGGAGGCAATCTGTGACACACTCCTCTACAGCAGTATCTGATATGGGACTACCTTTACCTTTAAGACCATGTACTTCAGACAGACCTGTGAGCTGTCAGAACCCAGATCCGTACATATTACAAAAGACGATGGCAGTTGCTACTTTCGTTGCATTTAGCTACATTCTAAATGGGCATTCACACCAGCATACGAGAATAGGTTCTGCAGAACATGCCGACCATAACTGCTAACCTGCAGAGATACCTGGAACATAATTTAGAGGAGTGGTTGATTAATCAGGAGAAAACTAGGAATGCGTTAGGGCAACGGTTAATTGTTAGCAATATATTTGATAAATCATGCATTGATTTATCTATCTCGCGAGTTTCAGCCTGAATACTAGCACTGATATGGCCAGAAGAATACATTTAATGATGTTTTTAAATGTCCCAAAAGCATAGTTTCATTACATTTTTTAAGAGAATATATACTCGTATATATTTTTTCCTGTCTGCACGCACTACTTTTTCATTGAACGTTTTGAAATGTTACAATAGGATTGCCTAGCCATCTGATTTGAAGATGGACTTTTTAAAAATATGTAGTTGATAAAGGGCATCCCTGTCGTACTCCTGTCTGCACCTCAAAAGTTAGGTTGCTGTGCCCAACAGTACATGTAAAGTTAGCATAGAGGCTTTTTTATGATGGAAACAATGCAGCTGGGAATTCCATAAGCCCTCAGTATTTTCCATAGGCTGTCCCTGTGTATGCTGTCAATAGCTTTTTCAAAATCAACAAAGTTAATGCATAGCTGTCTCTGCCATTCTGAGCACTTCTCTATAATGTTCCTGACGTTAAATATATGAATATATGATCTGCACATTTTCTGTTCTTTCTGAATCCTGCTTGTTCTTTCCTCAGTTTATGGTCTGGTGCTTTTGAAATTCTCTGGATAATTATCCTGCCTATTATTGTACTGGGAATTGAGAGGAGAGTAATTCCTCTGCAGTTGTTGCAGCCTGCAAGGTCACCCTTCTCGGGTAATTTGACAGTTAATGTTTTACTCCACTCCACTGGTGTTGTCTCTGTTTGCCAGACTTGTGCAAATAGTGGTTCTAAAAGTTCTGCTGCTAGTTCAGGATCTGCCTTAAATATCTCTGTATTTCAATTGTCGTGACCAGGAGCTTTTCCATTCTTTCTTTGAATGCATGAAACCGGTAATAATGTAATACCAAAACGGTCATCAGAAGTGACCCCGACGCCATCACTAGAACAGCTATGCTGTGGACCCCAGAGGGAAGGCGAAAGAGAAGCCGACCAAAACAACTTGGCGGTGAACTGTGAAGACTAAGAAGCAAAGCATGAGTTGGGGCACCATACGAAGGGTGGCTGCAGACCGAGCAAGTGGAGACGGTGTGTTTTGCTGCCCTACAAGACGCCACCAGGCGTGACGGCCACTGACTGCTTATACAGCCAACAGATAAGGATCAAAGAAGAAGAGTACCGAGCTACCAGTAATCATCATCATTACCTTTCAGCTCCATACGGAGCATAGTCCTTCCACATGCTCCTGCCAAGCCTTCCTGTCCAGTGGCATCCGATTAAGTATTTAAATGTCTTCTTTATCCCTTGTATGTCTATTACCAATTCCTTTCTCCAAATGTCTTGTTTTTATTTTAGCTCTCTCTACCTTTTTCCTTACCGCGGAGATTCCAAAACAAGTGCAGTCTTGTAATGCTATCAACTAAGGTGACCAGACGTCCCGGTTTTTCCGGGACAGTCCCGGTTTTCTACCATTTTTTATAATTTGTCCCGACTTTTTTCCGATGTAATCCGGGACGCCAATTTGTCCCGGTTTTGGGCGAATTTGCCAATTTGGCATAAATCTCACAGATTAAAAAAAAATTATTATTCCGTGACTGACGAGGGAATTTTTAATTATTAGTGAACTGGCGCCGAAACAGCACAAGAAGTTGTCAGGACCGCGAATTAGTTTTGTAGTTCCAATGTGATATTCAGTTATTTGAAATTTTAGGTAATGGTAAAGTACCAAGATTTTGCGTACGGTATACGTTTATTTAATTTAAACGGTGAACTATTTGTGCATATTTTGTTATTTTTGTAAGAAAATGGTACCAAAGCGTAAATGCAGTTTCAATGAAGATTTACAAAAGGAATATCCGTTTATTAAAAAGAGTACATCACACTTCAATGCACGATGCAATATATGTGCCTCTGGATTTTCGATAAGCCATAGTGGACGTGGTGATATTAAGAACCACATAAGCAGTGAGAAACATAAGAGAGCCGTCGTTACAACTGCATCAAGCTCGTCGTTAACCACTTTCTTCAGAGCTGGTAAAATTGGTGACCAAGAAGAGCAATTAGCTGCTATAGAAGGCGCCTTTGCATACCATACAGTGCTACACAATCATACTTTCAGGTCTATGGATTGCACATCAAAATTACTTCAGGTTACTTTAGAGCCAAAACTTGCATGTGCACGTACGAAAACAGAAGCCATTATTCGAAATGTCTTGGCACCCCATATTCTAAATGAGTTAAGGTGTGACCTAGAAAAGTCTACATTTATTTATGTACTGACAGATGCATCCAACCACAAAGAATTCAAGATTTTTCCTTTGCTTGTCAGATACTTTGATCACAGTAATGGAGTGAAAATTAAAATATTAGAGTTAAAGTCATTGCCAGGTGAAACATCTGATATTGTAAGTAGTTTTCTTAATGACTGCATAACTGAAAATGGTTTAGACAGGAAAGTAGCTGGATTATGCGCAGACAACACAAATTCCAATTTTGGAGGTGCTGAAAGGAAAGGACAGAACAATGTTTTCAAAAAACTGCAAGAAAACCTTGGACATGGTCTTATAGGAGTTGGGTGTGCAGGTCATATTTTCCACAACCCTTTTCGAACAGCTGCAGATGTACTGCCTGTTGATGCCGAGCTGATTATTGCTAAAATTTATCTACTCTTCAAATCATACACAGTACGAGTTGAAAGACTCAAGGATTTTTGCCAGTTTGTGGAAATAGACTTCCAGATGATCTTAGGTTATGCTCAGACTAGGTGGCTTGCTCTGCTGCCTGCTGTTGAAAAGGTTCTTCAGATGTTCCTGCCTCTAAAATCATATTTTAAATCTCAAGACAGATGCCTAGTTTTTATACAGAAATTCTTTGAAAATCCTCTATCTAAGGTATGGCTTGTTTTTGTTCACAGTCAGGCCTCTCCATTCCACGAAGCAGTGAAAAAAATAGAGGGACAGACGGTCACTGTGTTTGAAGTCACTGACAGCATCAACAGGTTGAAAACTATTTTGAAGTCCAAACTGGAAGACTGTTTCTTGCCATCAAGAGTTAAGCTAATCCTTGAAAAGCTGGAAATGGATGACTTCCAAAGGAGGATGTGAAAAAGTTTCATGCTAGCGTTTCTTCGTTCTATGAAACAGCTTTCAATTATTTGAATAAATGGGCTGCAAAAAATTTTCAAGACCTAGAATCCTACAGCTGGGTAACGCTGAACAGAATACCAATTTGGACAGATATTAAGATATCATCATCACTAGTGATTCAAACATTACCTTCAGCCCACTTTACAGAAACTGAAATTTATGACGAATATGTCTATATGAAGCAGTTTGTTACTTCTCAGAAAATTAGTGAATGGAGTGCCAAAAAAACATTGCCACCACAACGTTGGATTGAAATGGTTTCCCACTTCAGAAACAATAATGTGACATTTTCAAATATTTTGAAGTTGGCAGAGTTTTTTTTTTTCTGTCTACCTGGAACAAATGCTGCCACAGAAAGAGTGTTTTTTTTTTATGAACAGCTTATGGGCAAGTGATAAAACACAGCTAGGATTTGAAACTTTGAAAGCTATGTTGACAACCAAAGTGAACTGTGAGGAAACATGTGTCGAGTTTTTTAAGATGCTGCTTGCAAAGAAGGACTTATTGATAAAAATCCACTCATCTGAAAAGTACAGTAACTCAGCTTCACCTTAAGTAAGGATTATTGATGTTTTTCTCTCTTATTAGTTTAAGTGGTTAAACTTATACAGTAAAATGTATGTTATTCAAATGTATATATATAAAATGTATATTATTTTAAATTGACATCAACTTGATTTTTCCTGGACATGTCCCGACTTTTGACCTTTTCTTTACCCTTTTGTCCCGATTTTTTGCATTGAAATAGGTCAAATCTACTATTTTGTCCCGGATTAGGGTTTCGAAAATATGGTCACCTTATATCAACATAATTCCTCAGTATGTGTCCTATCCAACGCCAGGGTGTTCGTCTCACCTATTGTTCCACTGGCTGCCAGTAATAGCATGTTTTAACAAAGTCCACAGGGGAAATAAACTCATGACACCAGGAGTTGAAATATTTGATTTATTTCCCTTAAGCGTTGTTGTCTAAGCGTCGCCTTAGAACTGCTTTATTCTATTTCCATTTTTTGACCAAAATTGACCTGAGGTCATACATCGATTTAACATAGCTGAATTTATCATCCTAAACAATATCTTACAGTTAACAGTTTAGATCGTCATGAAAAATATCATTTTAATGTGATATATCCTTTTATTGTAACTACTAACCCAAAAAAAAACTGAACGCGTTTGTCTCAAAACCAGCTGAAGTGGAAGTAGAATGAAGCAGTACTAAGGCGACGCGGTGTCCATTTATAAACAACCAGAACATAGACTCTAAATAAAAATGTACCAGTGGTCATCTCTGTTAACTCTAAAAGGTAAAAAGATAAAAAGGTAATCCCTTAACAGATAATGCCGTAGGGGCGTGAAGTGTTAAAGACTTCATTTATGCTAAGTCTAAGCTTCTTGAGATGGGATGGTCAGTTCCTTTTCTTGTTGCCTTTGCCTTCCCCAAACCCGAGAGCGGATTTGTGTGCTGTTACGGGTTATTTTGCAAACCACAGCGGGTTTGCTTGTGGAGAGCGTTATTATGCTCTAACAAAACCATATTGCACGGAGTTGCACCAATAAAGTATAATAATAATAATAAATTCTTTAAGCGCCAAACACGGCGCATAAGGCAGAAACCAGTGCTCTCCAGGTTGTTCGTTGTGACGCCACTCCTCTTAGCTCTTGCACATTATTTAGGCCCAACGTTCTTCCTTCTCTTATTATTGTTCTTCTGAGTGTTTCTTTTGGTCTTCCTTTTTTCCGCTTACCCTCAGGAACCCAAGTGAGCGCCTGTAGTGGTATTCTGTTGTTTTGCATTCGTAGGACATGACCGATATATGACCATCGTCTTTTCCTTATATAGTCGGAGACATATTTCTGCCTAGAGTCTTCTCTTATTTGTCGATTAGTCTTGAAACTTTGTATGACGTAGTTAATTTATGCAAGCAGACGATTTAAAAAGTTTGCTGAAGTGAGTGCCTTCTGCTTTCTCACTGTGTTTCAGCATAGTGTAGACGTGTTCTTAGAAGCTCCAGATTTCGAAGTGTATGTCCGCTGTATGAGTCTACTTTATGAGACATCAGCAACGTGTGTGATTGCTAGATGAGATATTAATAGAAAGGAAGTATATTTTGAGTTCTATTTGATTCGTTCATGAATTCAACAATGTCGCGTTAGACGACTTTCAGTGCGGACGCAAGACGTACAGAACGGTTCGCTTCTTGTATTATATTGACTGCCTAGGCCCTATGTATGGCCACTACTGAAGCGTTTTACATTGATGAACGTCTGTTATTTTGGGGCAATGTATCGACAATAAAGTCTGGGCCGATGCGAAGGACGGTGAACTGGACGCCGCCATATTGTGACTCCGTGTGGTGAATTTTGCGTATGGTACGGTGTGTGTTTGCACATAGCATAAATTTCGTGAGCATGATTTATTTTGGATTTAGAAATATGAGGCATTATTTATCATAATTGTAACCTGTAAGATGTTGAAATGGATATTTTTTGTTCGTTTTAGTTGAAATTTGTTTAGTTTAATAGTGGGTGTTTTAAACTGTGTCAAAGTGATAACGCCCACGTGTCCGCGTGAATAACGTTCGGGCAAAATGGCTGAGCTTGTTCCACTATTCTTCCCCTTTACCAAAGTCTGTATCGTATCTGTCACTGGAGCACTTATTTGATGATTTACTGTTGGCGTTACACCTACTAGACGCATACTTGGCCTATTCTATGACTGCAGCTTCTTCGTGCATGTCGTACAAAGGCGACTAATAAGAGGTTGTTCATGAGTCTGTCAGCCTCATCATGTAAAATAAATTGGCACAGACACCACCACTACAGGAGAACGTGACTGTTTGGTGCAGGCTTCCTACAAAGAGACCTGCTGAAGTAGTGACTTACTGTTCGGTAAGGAGCGCAGAAGAGCATGATGGCGATGAAACAGGAAAGCGACGCTACCAGGTGTTGATATCGGTAACCTTGCCTCGGCATGCAAGCACTCTAACCACTGAACACTCTCTGTAAACCCTACCATAAAAATTATTTATAGTTTTTTCATGTTCATTCCCCTTAAAATTAAAATACAGATTTTCCTGATCTAGATCTGCAACAATGGTTTGTTAGAAATCCTTCTTTTTCACATGTTCTTTCATTATATCTACAGTTAGTTTTCTTTGCCATCACACACAATAGTAGTAGTAGTAGGAGTAGTATTAGTGTCACGGCGCTATTTCGCAGTGCATCTTTTGTACGAAAAGTCAGCCGGGGAACGCCGGGTATAGCAAAACCGGCGAGTCAGATGACTACCGGAAGCCGGGAAATCAGGCGCAAAAGTAGTCAGTGAGAAGCTAGCCAGCGTCCGGGTCAGACGTAGATATTTCCCTTTTGCCAGCGAGTTAGCTGTGAAGTTCATGCTATGGACTATTTGTTATAAGTGCTTGCCATATTCCGGGTCTGATGGATTATTAAGTTGTTATTCTAGTACAATGTAGTGTCTAGATTGTATTTGTTACAGGCCGGAGATTTATAAGGTGTCAATGAGTTGAGTGTACCATTGTCACAGTTTTGCCGTTCATGGTGAGCGATAGTCATTGCAGTGTTTGTTCAGTTAAGTCGTACTGTGGTGTATGATGCTGATAGATTAAGCTGTTAAGGCAAGTTACACTGGCATGTCATTATTATATTGTATTTCATGCGTGTGTTGGCCGTGTGAGGCCTGAGTGTGTTGTGCTTAGTAATAAAGGGAAATTCCTGTTAAAGGTGTTGATTACTTATGTCAGCCATTGTTGTGTGGTCATACTCCTAGAGGAGCGAGCTTATTATTGTTATTACAAATCCACACTGAAGTGGTGCAACACAGTGGAGTATTATCCACGATAAGTGTTCCTGACAACTGGGGACATCATCTACACAGTTGTTCTGACAATTAGTAGTAGTAAGGTAAAAGATAAAGGATCCCGTTACACGCCCATTGAGGCATATTGGGAATATAGTGTTAGGCCCATATTTTCTTGACCATCGGCACACTAGGTGTGATGATGTCAGCATCATGCCGGCTGCATTAACCTTCCCAGAAGTTGTAGTAGCAGTAGCAGTGGTAGCAGCAGTAGCAGCAGCAGCAGTAGCAGCAGTAGTAGTAGTAGCAGTAGCAGTAGTGGTGGTAGTAGTAGTAGTAGCAGTAGCAGCAGTAGTAGTGGTAGTGGCAGTAGTAGTAGTAGCAGTAGCAGCAGTAGCAGCAGCAGTAGTGGTAGTGGCAGTAGTAGTAGTAGTAGCAGTAGCAGTGGTAGCAGCAGCAGTAGTAGTAGTAGTAGCAGCAGCAGCAGTAGTAGTGGTAGTAGTAGTAGTAGTAGTAGTAGTAGTAGTAGTAGTAGTCGTAGTAGCAGCAGTAGCAGCAGCTGTAGTAGCAGTAGCAGCAGTAGTGGTAGCAGCAGCAGTAGCAGCAGCAGCAGCAGCAGTAGTAGTAGTAGTAGTAGTAGTAGTAGTAGTAGTAGTAGTAGTAGTAGTAGTAGTAGCAGCAGTAGTAGTAGTAGTAGTAGTAGTAGTAGTAGTAGTAGTAGTAGTAGTAGTAGCAGCAGCAGTAGCGGCAGCTGTAGTAGTAGTAGCAGCAGCAGTAGTAGTGGTAGCAGCAGCAGCAGTAGTAGCAGTAGTAGTAGTCGCAGCAGTAATAGTAGTAGTAGTCGCAGCAGTAGTAGTAGTCGCAGCAGTAGTAGTAGTAGCAGTAGCAACAGCAGTAGCAACAGCAGCAGCAACAGCCTCCCGCAGTATTAAATACAATGTTGTTGAATTTCTCGTATTGATATTTTTTCTTTCTGATTTTGTATTTTTATCTGCTTATTTGTTGTACTTTTTCCTCACATCACCTGTGTTGTCTATTTTTTCACATGTCTGTATCGCTCATCTCATCTCTGTTTCTCAGTGGGTTTTTTTGTTTTTTTTTTGTTTTAACGTGTTTGCAGTGTCAATAGTATTTTTTATTTATTTTTACCTGCCTATATTTCTTGTCTTTGTCACCTGCAGGTAACATTGGTTGAGGAAGGGTGAAAACCAAAACGTCCGATGTTTCCTATGTACCGTTAATTTCTAAAAGTGCTTACAGTACATCCCATTTTCTGTTTTAATTTAGATATTACTCCTGTTTTAATTTAGATATTACTCCTGTTTTAATTTAGACATTACTTCTGTTTTAATTTAGACATTAAGTTAGTTGCTTATTTTTTACAGGACGTGGCAATCAACCCCAGCTTTTATTGGCTGTTTGTTATTTTTCTAGGCAATTTTTTTCATTCAGTAGTTTGCCATTGAATTTAGACATTACTCCTGTTTTAATTTAGATATTACTCCTGTTATAATTTAGATATTACTCCTGTTATAATTTAGATATTACTCCTGTTTTAATTTAAATATTACTCCTGTTTTAATTTAGATATTACTCCTGTTTTAATTTAGACATTACTCCTCTAGTCTTAACGGGAGCCTTCGATGGACAGAGTGGTTAGAGCGCTGGTCTCTTGCGGCAAAGGTTCCGGGTTCGATTCACAGTATCATCACGCTCCAGTACCATTACTGTAAATGGGTACCTGACTTTGCACGAGTTAGGGAAGGAAAAGGCATCTAGGAAGGGAAATGGTCATCCCACCTCTTGATGCTGGACCTAGTATAGTGAAGTCTCTAACACTTCACTCCCCTATGGCAGTATCTGGTATGGGACGCCCTAAGTCTTATCAGACTATGGAGACGATGCGCCCTTGAGGTGATGATCAGCAGCTTTTTTTTTTCTCCCTGATGTTCCTTTCAGCGTGTTCTTTTCTCTTCTGCTTATTGTAAGACAGCGTCCGATAGACAGAGTGGTTATAGCGCTGGTCTGTCGCGGCAAAGGATCCAGGTTAGAATCGCGGTACCGACACTCTACAGTCTACCCAGCTGTAAATGGGTGCCTGACTTTGAGTTAGGGAAGGAAAAGGCAGCGAGGAAAGGAACTGGTCACCCCCACCTCTCGATGATGGACCTAGTATGGTGAAGTCTCTAACACTTCCCTTCCCTACGACAGTATCTGCTATGGGACTTTCTTGACCATTTTGTTGTAAGAGCTACTTTTCGTAAATCTGAGGTGGCTCCATAGGGAGCATCTCCACTTGATGCGATCAACAGCTTCGTCCTCCAAGGTTGCTGTACCTTTATAGGGAGCATCTCCACTTGATGCGATCAACAGCTTCGTCCTCCAAGGTTGCTGTACCTTTATAGGGAGCATCTCCACTTGATGCGATCAGCAGCTTCGTCCTCCAAGGTTGCTGTATCTTTATAGGGAGCATCTCCACTTGATGCGATCAGCAGCTTCGTCCTCCAAGTTTGCTGTACCTTTATAGGGAGCATCTCCACTTGATGCGATCAGCAGCTTCGTCCTTCAAGGTTGCTGTATCTTTATAGGGAGCATCTCCACTTGATGCGATCAACAGCTTCGTCCTCCAAGGTTGCTGTACCTTTATAGGGAGCATCTCCACTTGATGCGATCAGCAGCTTCGTCCTCCAAGGTTGCTGTATCTTTATAGGGAGCATCTCCACTTGATGCGATCAGCAGCTTCGTCCTCCAAGGTTGCTGTACCTTTATAGGGAGCATCTCCACTTGATGCGATCAGCAGCTTCGTCCTCCAAGGTTGCTGTACCTTTATAGGGAGCATCTCCACTTGATGCGATCAGCAGCTTCGTCCTCCAAGGTTGCTGTACCTTTATAATGAGCATCTCCACTTGATGCGATCAACAGCTTCGTCCTCCAAGGTTGCTGTACCTTTATAGGGAGCATCTCCACTTGATGCGATCAGCAGCTTCGTCCTCCAAGGTTGCTGTACCTTTATAGGGAGCATCTCCACTTGATGCGATCAGCAGCTTCGTCTTCCAAAGCTGCTGTACCTTTATAGGGAGCATCTCCACTCGATGCGATCAGCAGCTTCGTCCTCCAAGGTTGCTGTACTTTTATAGGGAGCATCTCCACTTGATGCGATCAGCAGCTTCGTCTTCCAAGGTTGCTGTACCTTTACAGGGAGCATCTCCACTTGATGCGATCAGCAGCTTCGTCCTCCATGGTTGCTGTACCTTTATAGGGAGCATCTCCACTTGATGCGATCAACAGCTTCGTCCTCCAAGGTTGCTGTACTTTTATAGGGAGCATCTCCACTTGATGCGATCAACAGCTTCGTCCTCCAAGGTTGCTGTATCTTTATAGGGAGCATCTCCACTTGATGCGATCAACATCTTCGTCCTCAAAGGTACCTGTACCTTTATAGGGAGCATCTCCACTTGATGCGATCAGCAACCTCGTCCTCCAAGGTTGCTGTATCTTTATAGGGAGCATCTCCACTTGATGCGATCAGCAGCTTCGTCCTCCAAGGTTGCTGTACCTTTATGTGTGTAATATTTATGGATTTATGTCCAGTGCCTCTATGTCTCTCTTGCACACGTCACCAACAAGGCACATGCACATATACACGCAATCACAGAATGAACGAGAAAGGTGTTCATAGTTTTAGATACTGGGAGAGGAGTCTGAGAAAAGTAACTGAAGAGATTAACAAATTTGTTATTATAGTTTTATTTCATTGATTCTTTGATTCAGAACACAGAAATACACACATCTGCAATCAGTTTACTTGCTACAGTGTTAGAAGTTTGTGACAAGAAAATTGCAAGACCAAAAAAGAAAGTAAAAATGAATTGCATTATTATACATACAGTATTAATATATTACATAAATCCATCATGGTTTTAAGCACTTCATAAAATGTACATGAGAATATTACTTAATTAACTGTGTAAGAGTTTTTAAGCTTATGTACTTTAACTTAAATGTTATATATATATATATAACGAATCCTAACATATGGAAGTCAATCATGGACAAATTGTTAACACGCATGAAAAGCCCTGGAGGCCACAGAGATGTTGTTATAAAGAAGAGTGTTAAGAACACCATTGGCAAATAAAAAGAGTAATGAGGATGTTGTAAATGAGGTCAGCGCGCAAAGGAAGCTTGTTACTCACAACAGAAGGAAGCTTGTTACTCACAACAGAAGGAAGCTTGTTACTCACAACAGAAGGAAGCTTGTTACTCACAACAGAAGGAAGCCTGTTACTCACAACAGAAGGAAGCTTGTTACTCACAACAGAAGGAAGCTTGTTACTCACAACAGAAGGAAGCTTGTTACTCACAACAGAAGGAAGCTTGTTACTCACAACAGAAGGAAGCTTGTTACTCACAACAGAAGGAAGCTTGTTACTCACAACAGAAGGAAGCTTGTTACTCACAACAGAAGGAAGCTTGTTACTCACAACAGAAGGAAGCTTGTTACTCACAACAGAAGGAAGCTTGTTACTCACAACAGAAGGAAGCTTGTTACTCACAACAGAAGGAAGCTTGTTACTCACAACAGAAGGAAGCTTGTTACTCACAACAGAAGGAAGCTTGTTACTCACAACAGAAGGAAGCTTGTTACTCACAACAGAAGGAAGCTTGTTACTCACAACAGAAGGAAGTTTGTTACTCACAACAGAAGGAAGCTTGTTACTCACAACAGCAGGAAGTTTGTTACTCGCAACAGAAGGAAGCTTGTTACTCACAACAGAAGGAAGCTTGTTACTCACAACAGAAGGAAGTTTGTTACTCACAACAGAAGGAAGTTTGTTACTCACAACAGAAGGAAGTTTGTTACTCACAACAGAAGGAAGCGTGTTACTCACAACAGAAGGAAGTTTGTTACTCACAACAGAAGGAAGTTTGTTACTCACAACAGAAGGAAGTTTGTTACTCACAACAGAAGGAAGCTTGTTACTCACAACAGAAGGAAGTTTGTTACTCACAACAGAAGGAAGCTTGTTACTCACAACAGAAGGAAGTTTGTTACTCACAACAGAAGGAAGTTTGTTACTCACAACAGAAGGAAGCTTGTACTCACAACAGAAGGAAGCTTGTTACTCACAACAGAAGGAAGTTTGTTACTCACAACAGAAGGAAGTTTGTTACTCACAACAGAAGGAAGCTTGTACTCACAACAGAAGGAAGCTTGTTACTCACAACAGAAGGAAGCTTGTTACTCACAACAGAAGGAAGCTTGTTACTCACAACAGAAGGAAGATTGTTACTCACAACAGAAGGAAGCTTGTTACTCACAACAGAAGGAAGCTCTTTGGGCACGTTATGAAAATAAAGCTGAAATATATTTTGACAAGAAGAAGATTGAAGGCAGAAGAGATAGAGGACGACAAAAAGAGAAGATGCTGGACCGTGTGACGTCATGGCTTGGAAATAAGTCAGCAGCATAAATGAAAAATAGTAATGGGGACATGAAGTTGTGAACAGACATGATCACCTAAGCCATTAGACATGTACTTGAAGAAGATGAAGATGTTAACTCTGAATTTAACATTATATTTGTTGTGCATTCAAATGGTGCTGATAACTTCATTTGCATATGTAGGTGCTGAGGGCTTAAAGTTTTAGGTAAGTGGACAAAACTGGAAACAACAAACTCTGGTATCTCTTTTTTGGACAAGACTGGAAATAGCAAACCCTGGTATCTCTTTGTGGACAAGACTGGAAACAGCAAACTCTGGTTTTCCGTTGTGGACAAGACTGGAAACAGCAAACTCTGGTTTTCCTTTGTGGACAAGATTGGAAGCAGCAAAGTCTGGTTTCTCTTTATGAACAAGAATTGAAACAGCAAACTCTAGTTTCTCTTTGTGGAAAAACAGCAAATTCTGGTTTCTCTTTGTGGACAAAACATCAAACTCCCAAAGACATGATTCACACTCACATCAGAAGCAGTAGAAGGAACCATATGTTTAGCGTACCAACCATTGGTGCAGCTAGATCGCTACTCAAATTTCTTAACTTTGTGTGTGTGTGTGCCATGGACTCCTTTGATTGCCCGATGAAGGCTATGGACCCCTTCTTTGAAAATAATGTACATTAAAGATTATTAATAAAATTTTACACTTTAAATTTCAGGTATGTACACGAGCCGCCCTAAAATCCATTCATGAAGAACAAAAGGGTCCATGGACCACAAGCTAAGAAACCCTGCACTTGTACTTTCTTGGCCTGCCATGGCTGATTTTTCCACATCTTTGAGGAAAATAATTTTATCAAATCAGAAACAAAAGTAAATTGCAAAATGTTTTCTCGGCCATAGATTTCTGGTGTGGCCAAACAAGTCCAAAATTGCAGCATTTTCTGTGTGAATACAATCAAAAGTAGATAACCCAAACAATTTACAAATAATCAGTAAAAAATGTATTATAACACAGTACATAATAAGTCGCATCAGTGATAGATTTAATATAGTGAGAACTTTAGATTAAATCCTTTAGTTTGACTTCCCCGTCACTTCAAACACAATAGGTTGTAAATTTGCGATATCATTCAAAGAAAATAAATCAAGATCAATGTAAAAAGATATTTCTTGTAACTTACACGTAAATTAAATTTACATTTAACTGAAACAAATGATATGACACATGGCCGGCTCTAGCCAATAGGATCACTGGCTCGGGGCGCCACGGATCAGGGGGGCCAAACCGTCCCACAGCGAACAAAAATTAAAACACAATGAATCAGTCATAGGTGGGAACTTTTTTATTTTTATCTTCTGAGTTTTTATTTCTGCCCATGTCATTTTTATTCTGCTATTCCGTTGTTGTTGTTTTTTTCACCCCTCTCTTCATTATAAAAAAGTGAGGCGGAACAAAAGATAATAATATTTAAAATGACGTTGCTTCTCTACTCATGTATTCTCATATTTGTAGAACGGGAAGAAAGAGAAAAAAACTCGAAATCCCGGGGGATAGGAACACACACTACTCACATCTATATATGGTGTAAATAAATATGTTGGACCAGTGAACATCAAATGAATAGTTGGCTCGAGGCGACTGAACCTCTAGAGCCGGTCCTGATATGACATGTACGACATGCATTATGACCAGAAAACGAAATAAATGATTTAATACCCATATTGCAGTTTAACGAAACTCAAAATTCTTACAAAGTGCATAATATCTCATCAAACATGTCAAATCGTCAAGGTTGATGTACACGCATACAATAAAATGTGCATATTACAATTAATTATACAAAGATAAACAATTAATGCAAAGTTTATGCAAAAACGTAACGAGCTGGTAATTTAAAATTGTTTTTCAAAATATTAGTTTTTCAACGAATCTAAACATCCTTTTTGTCACATTGTTTGACTCATCAAAGTAATTTACAGAAAGAACTTATTGATCAAGTGTTTGTTTGATTAGTTCACTGCACACATTAAAACGTAAAGATTGTCCTTCTTCTTCTTCTTCTTCTTTGTTCGTCCTCAAAAGGACGTTGGTTGCGTTGTGTCCGTTTACAGCAAAGCTGCGATATTTGCACCTTTCGGCCGTCACATCCGACTTCAGCACATCATTTTTGGGACCGGGTTAGCCTTCCCTCTTCGATCCCTACTCACTCAGCCAGACTGCAGTGATGCAGCCTGTTTCCAGGACCACCACTTGGGAGGTGGAGTAAGGGTCTTGGTCAGCTCTGGTTCGCTGACCCTGACGCAAGCAGTCTAGCTATGGGTCGAATTGATGGGTAAAATGTAAGTGAGAATAAATGAAATCTGTATAAAAGACGAGAGAAAGGAAGGGCAGAATGTCAGACGGGCCTGCGTGCCCAATTCTCAACCCTTTGAAAATAAAGTTCGTTCGTTCGCTGACTGCGTTCCTCACTGTTGACGCGTCTTAGGTCCCAAGGTTGTCCCATAGCAGATACTGCCACAGGGAGTGAAGTGTTAAAGACTTTACTGTACTAGATCTCAGCTTTATGAAATGGGGCGGTTAGTCCCATTCCTAGCTACCTTTGGCTTCCCTAACCCATTGAGAGTGCGATTGGCAGAGTGGTTAGACAGTTGGACTCTCGCGTGTGGCGGGTTCGAAACACGGTGGCATCATGCTCCCGTTTTCTTCTTCTTTGATCCTTAGCCGCCGACTGTCAACACAGTCAGTGGCCATCACGCCTGGTGGCTTCTTGTTGGGCAGTAACAAACTGCTTCCACTTTGCTCGGTCGGCGGCCATCATTCGTACAGTGCCCCAGCTCTGGTTCATTCTTTGCATCTCGGCCTCCACAGTTCTCCGCCAAGTTGTTTTTGGCTGGCCTCTCTTTCGCTTTCCTTCAGGGGTCCATAGCATAGCTGTTCTTGTGATGGCATCGGGGTCTCTTCTGAAGACGTGGCCAACCCAACTCCAGCGTCTGCCAGCTATAATGGTGTGCATGTCCTCTTGATTGCTCCGACTAAGCAGTTCTTGGTTGGTGATGGTAATCGGCCAACATGATTCGGAGAATTTTCCTTAGGCAGATTGTGATGCTGCAGCCTACCTAGCTGTAAATGGGTATCTGACTCTGCTCTTGAGCAAGAACTGCAGCCCGGTATGAAATCATGTGCTGAACAGGCCGGATCTAATTATGGGCTGTTACATCAATGTGATACAGCATTCTGTATTAAAATGGCAGTTAATTGTCTTTATTGTGACGTCTGTTTCATGTAAATGAATTGGACAGATGTGAAGAAATAGCAATTTAAAAATAGGTATGGCTTTTTCAACCACTGCATATATATATGTGTGAACATGTGCCGCGTATAGACAAAATATCATATAACATTGTTGGTGTAATGAGTGCTATAACATGGAAGAGCAAACAAAAATACAACATGAGAAAACAAACAGAAATATCTGCTATATGGAGAAGGACAAAAGTTGTTGTATCATAAGTTCACACTGGTTATTAAAACATGACGTTTAAAAAAAAAAATACGTAAAACGTATTTGAACAAACGGCATTATTTAAAAAAATCGATGATTAGTGTGTGTTGTAAAATGTTTAAAAAACAATCTTGAGATGTAAGCATTAAAAACAAAATTTGCTTAGTTATGCCATGTAATTTCTTCTAAAACAAACTACGCAGCATAAATTCAATTATATTCATGATCGCATGTACATGTAGTTATCTCGTACGCGATGAGATTTGATAAATATACTAGGATGGGTTTCCGTCCCTTTCCGAGCTGTTTAATCTTGATAAATATACTAGAAAGGGCTTCCATACCTTCAGAAACTGTTAACAATAAAACCAGTTCAAATTTTTGAAAATATTTCGTTCTCTTGCATTTTGTACAAGTAATAGGCCTTCTCAGACATACATATGTTGTAAGTAACAGGCTTTCTCAGGCATACATATATTGTAAGTAACACGCCTTCTCAGGCATACATATGTTGTACGTAATAGGCCTTCTCAGGCATACATATGTTGTAAGTAACAGGCCTTCTCAGACATACATATGTTGTAAGTAATAGGCCTTCTCAGGCATACATATGCTGTAAGTAATAGGCTTTCTCAGACATACATATGTTGTACGTAATAGGCCTTCTCATACATATAAATATTGTCAGTGCACACTAGCCGTCATTATCATCATGTGGCATGTTTCTACAGCTTAGCTACCACCAATTTTCAGTTCCGTCTTTGAGCCCTGCAACATTATTCGTTGTTTTATCCATGTATCACAATTAGACTTTTGTCGAACTGTTTCGGGGATGGGGATAGGAGAGGTCTGGATCACTATCCACCTCCCCTTCAAGTAATTAAGAGGTATTGATCAATATCCAACTTTCTTTAATTAAGAGGTATGGATCAACATCCACCTCCCCTTCAAGTATTTACTTACTTACTTAGTCGTTCCCCTTCTACCGTGAGGTGTAGAGGTTTGGAAGAGAGAGCGCCAGACCATTCTATCAGCTGTCTTCTTCCTGGCCTGGTTCCATTCTAGTCCTCGGTCCTTCAAAGATTGTCTAATGTTGTCCTCCCAGCGGACTCTGGGTCGTCCTGGAGGTCTGGATCCCTGGCTCTTTGTTTCCCATGCTTGTCGTGGTAGCCGATCTTCTCCCATTCTGCAGACATGGCCAAACCATCTTAGTTCGGACTGTTCTATTTGGGTCTGCAGCGGATGGGATTTTAGGCCTTGACGGATCGTCTGGTTGCGGACCATGTCTCTTCTTGTTACTTCAACCACTTTCCTCAGATACCTCATTTCTGAGGTTTGGATTTGGCTTTTGTGGGTTGTAGTCATTGCCCACGACTCGCATCCATATGTCAAGACTAGGAGATAGGTGGAGCGGTATACAGCCATCTTCGTTTTCTTACCAACCTCTTTCTTGCTGAGGAATCCACGATTTATGGCCTGAAAAAGTCTCCCAGCCGCTGCTTTTCGAGTGGCCAACTCTTCTTTGATGCCTCCCTTTCGGTCTATAATAGCTCCGAGATATTTAAAGTGGTCGACCTGCTCCAGGACCTGTTCTCCCAACTTAATCTGATGTTTTCTTTCTTCTCGTGATATCACCATGGATTTTGTTTTAGAGCTGCTTATGACCATCCCTCTCTTCTCCAGCTCTTCCTTCCAGACTTGCAGGTTGGATTGGAGATGTGCCTCTGATTTAGCAATCAGGGCAACATCATCAGCAAATGCCAGCTCCGAAATATAGACCTGTCTCATCTTCCAGTACCCCACTGAATACTTTCTTGTTCTCTCCTTACATGCCTTGATGACATCGTCCATAAGGAGTATGAAGAGGTAAGGTGATAGGATATCACCTTGTCTTACACCAGTGGTGGTCCTGAACTCTTCTGACTTATGGTTTGCTGTCCTCACATAATTTCTGCAAGACTTGTAGAAGCTCTGTATAGCATGAATCAGAGGTGCTGGAATATTCTTCCTTGCCAAACAGTCCCAAAGTTTGCTTCAGGGGACCCTGTCAAACGTCTTTTCCAGATCTATGAAACAAAGATGGATCTCACTCTTATACTCAAGGGCCTTTTCACTCAGCTGTCTGAGTGTGAAGATTAGGTCTTGAGTACTTCGGTTTGCTCGGAATCCGCACTGGACCTCATCCAATTGTGGCTCAGCTAGGCGTCGGAGTCTCTGCTCTAGGATTCTAGAGTAGATTTTACCAGGGACACTGAGAAGGGATATGCCTCTATGGTTTCCACATTGTCGATTGTCACCCTTTTTGAAAATTGGTGTTATGATGGCAATCTCCCAATCCTTTGGTATGGTCTTGTTGCACCATGCTGCCTGTAGGACCTTTAAGAGTAATAGGTCGCCTGATGCTCCCATGTACTTAACCATTTCTGGTGTTATACCATCATGCCCTGCTGCTTTGCCCATCTTGATTTTCTCTAGTGCTGCCCTCAGTTCTTCCATCTTTATGTCATCTTCACCATCATTAGTTTTCTCTTCTGTGCTACTGGTTATCATTTCTGATGCTTCACCATGCTCACCATCCAGGAGTTCTGAGAAATATTCTTTCCATCTTTCCATTACTTCCTTCGGGGCAGTAAGCAATTTGCCTTGCTTGTCCTTTATAGATTTGAGAGGCCCCTTCAAGTAATTAAGAAGAATGGATCAACATCCAACTTTCCTTTAATTAAGAGGTATGGATCAACATCCACTTCCCCTTCAAGTAATTAAGAGGTATGGATCAACATCCACCTCCCCTTCAAGTAATTAAGAGGTATTGATCAATATCCAACCTTCCTTTAATTAAGCGGTATTGATCAATATCCAACCTTTCTGCAATTAAGAGGTATGGATCAACATCCATCTCCCCTTCAAGTAATTAAGAGGTATGGATCAATATCCACCTCCCCTTCAAGTAATTAAGACATATGGATCAACATCCACGTTTCCTTCTAGTAATTAATAAGCATGAACTGTGGACGTAATGGCCAAGTCTAAGGAAGTTGAGTTACCATATCTGACCTCACCGATAAAAAACGAGTCCGCTCGCACGGGGAGGGCATAAGGAAGACAGACACATTAAAAGTGAGGGGGAAGAATACTTATGCTCATCAAAAATGTATTACATATGTATGTGTAATAAATACATCGATTACCTCATTTTGATTTGTACGAGTAAATCCATGATTTTGTCCTTTTCTTTAGTACATGGACTTTGTTTACCTACTAAAACCTTAGTCATATGATTTCGCATATATGTTAACATCTTAGTCCACAGACTGTGCTTAAATATAAACACCTTAGTCTACTGGTGTTCCTTAAATCTTAACATTTTAATCCACTGAATTTGCTTAAATATTAACATCTTAGTCACTGACTTTACTTAAATATTAACATCTTAGTCACTGACGTTACTTAAATATTAACACCTTAGTCACAGACTTTACTTAAATATTAACATCTTAGTCACTGACTTTACTTAAATATTAACATTCTTAGTCACTGACTTTACTTAAATATTAACATTCTTAGTCACTGACTTTACTTAAATATTAACATTCTTAGTCACTGACTTTACTTAAATATTAACATTCTTAGTCCACAGATTTTGCTAAAATTTTAACACCATAGCCTGCATACTTTACTTAAATATTAACAACGTGCTCCACTGATTTCGCTTAAATGTTAACATCATAGTACACGACTTTTCTTAAATGTGAACACTCGGTCTACATTCTTGTAAAGTGAAAGAGTAAAAAAAAAATAACTGGACAATTTTACACAGTTATGAAGACTGAATGCTTTTGAGTTTTCCCATCTATCTTGGCCTCTTTTGGTGTTCTAGTAACTTGTTGAATTCTGCATCATTGCAGTCAGTTTTTGTGAACTTCTTCACAGTCCTGAACTGATGAAAACACTTAGCACCATCAGTCGGGAAATCTTTGTCCATCAGATACATGATTGTTGCGTGCATATTTTGACGCACATATTACAAAAATCTATATGGCTATTTAATATGGGAAAAATATAGACATTCATTCATTTGTGTATGAAAATGTTGTCTATGGTAAAAGCGAGAGAATCCATGTTTGATTCACACTTTTGATTATAGGAGTAATCGTTCTTGATATTGATCCGGCGCATGGATTGCTCTTACGTTTGTACTTATTTTTTTGGGCCAGAAAATATATTAATTTGCTTATTATGTTTATGGCCTGAATTCATATGTATTACATATTATTAGTACAAGTAGAATCAGTCCTATATTGTATATTTTGGATGGGTAGGCGGGACTAGATTCTTATTATTCCGCTCTAGCGGAAGTATGAGTTGTCTTGACAAGTCGTGATGAGTTCCGATGTACCGTGATAATGGCGGGTACGCACTTTTCAAAGGGCTGGTAGATTCTTAAGGAAATATGATTTATGAAGTGGTTTTCTTCTAAAGGAGATGGTATCTCTACTAGAGTTTATGTTAGAGACTCTCCTAAGGTACGGTACAATGTATAATTCGGACTCCATGTATTGCCAGACCCTATGTTGATGATCTCATGTCGATTCGACCTAGATGGAACATTGTGCTTCGTATCGCTAGGGTCGTGTTTTGTATCGACGAAGATGACAGACTTTCCTACCGCGGTTATGGCTACGTAAATTAACCTGATCACCGTAGAGCTGTATGGAAACATTTATGAAATCATTTATATACCCATTATAAATTAACTCTGGCTTATATTCACCTTCCTATGAATGAGTGAACGACAACTCAGGGAGGCGGCCATGTTAGATTTCGGTCATCATATGTTTTGATCACTGCCAAGAGAACAGATTATTTATCCTATTATCGGACAGTGACAGGGAGATCTCAATCTTGCTAGAAACCCCTCTTTCGTGGTTTCATAATATATACTACAAACTATGGACGTCAAGTAACTTTAGTTATTTACCGATCTGCCTTCACTGACGCGTTTAGTCAGATAGGGGATGCGGCCATAATGTATCATGACATTGAACTTTTGATGTACTGCCCATTATTTCTGAATGTGTCATGACTTCAGATCTGCTATGTATACCTACAAATTGATATGTCAACATACCATGATGTACTCGTATGTCCCAGTGTGTACGTCTGAATAAATTGAGTAAACAAAGATTCCAGCAGTCTGCATTGGTGCCTTGTAGACACAAGTGTATGAGTGGTTATATTGGTCAGCACACGAACAGTACACCATTCGCGGTAATCACACTCTGCACTTCTACTCCATACATACACCATCCTGCGTCGGTTGAAGTGACCAAGTTTAGGGCCTGCTTCCCCTGGAACCTTTGCCTTCCCTAACTCAGGACTAGGGTGAGTTACCCATTTACAGCTGGGTAGACTGGAGCATGCCTGATCTCAACAACACACCACTCTTCCTTACAGAGCATACAGACTGACACTTTACAGAGTGGGAAATAAACAAAAAAAGAAGAAAGAACCTTTTACAGTGGCGAGCCAGATTCCTGGGTCCAGCTTACGCAGTTTTGTGTTGAGAATCACATTTTTACAGCTGAAAGAACATTTGTTTGACCACATCAACACCAGTAGGACAGCTATACAGTCGATGTCAGCTTGACCTGTATTACCGATAGGATGCTGTATCTAGGTCAGCGCTTGTTGACAGTTTTTCGCTGTACAGACAGTATTACACAGGACAGTGGTATCAAGTGTAGAAAATATCTGGAGCAGTATTGTTGACATTTCTCAACGTACAGAAGAATCACAGTGTTGTTGAACATAAAGTGCATAGTTCATCGTTGGATCTTCATATGCTCAACAGAGAAAAATTGACAGTGTAATAGTTTAAAATTAAATCTATTACTGAATAAAGTGGCAAGTTATTAGTATTAAAATAAACTGTGCCTGCTTTACAACACTATACCTGCAACACATTCCATTCATGACATAAATTATATTGTATGCTATATGCTATTTATGCTTACATGTTATTTGTTATGTATTAAATTAGTTTATGTTCTGTGTGTGACTAGTACAAGGTATGCCGAGTGACATTGGTCTGGTACTAGTATTCTATAGGTACACATTTTCTTAATTGGAAATTTGTTAGCAACAATTTGCTGCTATTTCTGTTAGTTGTGATGAGGTGTTCTTTTCTTCGTTGTTTTTGTTAATAATTTTGTGTTCCTTAGTTTTGTTTGATTTGTTTGCATTTGTTGGTCTAATCTTTTCTATTTTTGATTTTTTTTACACCCTTATGTTTATACACTGTGGCGTTATTTGTCTTGTTATATTATTGCAGTTATCATCACGGTTTCTGTGATCATTTTTTTCATTTCTCCTATTTAATTTAATTTGATCTCTGCAAATGTGTTCATATTGTCTTTTCTTGTCTGTCCTTTGTAATGTCTTTAGTTGACATATGACATAGGAGTTATAGTGGTATACACTGATAGTATAGTACAGATCAGTACTTTATGATTATTTTCCACAGGTACCCAAGTGATCTTTGATTACATTGAGATATACAAGACCTTTGTAAGGCTTGTCTCCCACAGTATTTGAGATACAGTTATTGTTGTCCACAGGTACTCAAGTTATCATTGGTTATTATAAACCATACAAGTTTGGACTAAGACTAAGTCTATGGTATAGACTTGTCTCCCATTAAAGTGAAATAGGGTAATTTGTTTACTTTTTCAGGTTTCTGATTTAAGAAGACAATATGTCTACATTAGATTATTTTATTGCACAAGGAAAATCTCTTGATAAGACTGGGAAAGATTTAGAACAATGGGCTGTTGCTCAATATGACAAAGCATTAGCTGCTGAAGAGAGAAAAGCTGCTGCAGAAGAAAGAAAAGCTATGGCTGAAGAAAAAAGATTAGAAAGAGAAGCTGCTGCTGAAGAAAAAAAAGCTCTGGCTGAAGAAAAAAGATTAGAAAAAAAAGCAGATATTGCTGCTGAACTAAAGAAATTGCAGATGCAAGTGGAGGAAAGGAGATTTGATGCAGAACAGAAGAAATTAGAAGCTGCTGCAGAACAGAAAAAACTAGAAGTTGCTGCTGCTGCAGAACAGAAAAAATTAGAAGCTGCTGCAGAACAGAAAAAATTAGAAGCTGCTGCAGAACAGAAAAAATTAGAAGCTGCTGCAGAACAGAAAAAAACTAGAAGTTACTGCTGCTGCAGAACAGAAAAAATTAGAAGCTGCTGCAGAACAGAAAAAATTAGAAATTGCTGCTGCTGCAGAACAGAAAAAATTAGAAGCGGCTGCAGAACAGAAAAGATTAGATAGAGAAGCTGAAGAGAGAAAAGCAATAAGAGAACATGAGTTTGAATTAGAGAAATTAAAATTGACATGTATGAGTAATGTTAATCAGGCATCTGGTGGTAATGGTAAACCCTTTGTGTACAAGGTCAAGGTACCAGCGTTTAACCCTACCAGTGATGACATAACATTTTGGCTTTCTAGATTTGAACGGGCTTGTCGATCTCATAATGTTGACAAATCACAGTATGTGAATCAGTTGTCTGAAAATCTAAAAGGGGGAGTCCCTAAGTAAGTTATATTTTGTTGAAGAGGCCGACAAAGATAATTATGATGCTGTTAGGGCAGCTTTGATAAAGAGATATCAGCTGTCTGAGGAAGGTTATCGTCTTTTGTTTAAAACAATGAGACCTGAGGTAGGTGTAGAATTCTCAGATTTCATCTCAAAAGCACGAATTACACTTTCACGATGGATTGAATTATCCAAAACAGAGAAAACATTTGATGGTCTTACGGATTTATTGCTAAGAGACAAGGTCATGTCTTCTGTAAATAAATCATTCCTAGAGTTCTTACATGAGCGTAAACCTGGTACAATAAAGCAAATGGAAGAATATTGTGACCAGTATGCCACGGCACACCCTGACATGATTCTTAGTAACTCTAACATTAAAGAGAGTATGCCAGTTGCTTCGGCAACAGAATATAATCAGAATTACTCACACAAATTCCAAGGAGCTAAAAATAAAAATAAATTTGAAAAGGTTAATTGGAATAAGTATCAAAACCAAGATAACCGCTCAAATCAGAGTTCTTCTTTGAAGAACTGGAATCGGGCTGATAGTCCTCGACACGCGAGGGGTACCCATAATGTTAGAAATTCTCGGAAGGGGAGTAGCTATAGGAACTACCCAAGTGCTTCATGGAGACAAAAGAAACAATATTACAGGGATACTCAATATAATGAGCATGATGATTATGATCATGAATGTTATGATTCAAACCCAAATAGGGGTTATAACAAGGGAAATGATAATTATAGAGACAATTATAACCGAGGTAGATCACAACACAAAAGACATGGTAAATCGTATTACCAGGCTAACTCTGCACAACAGGAGTTCCACGACACCGATAATCAGAATAATGATAAAAAAGACTCCAATAGTGTAGCAAATTCCGCTTTTGATTTTGCTAGAGCATCTCAGTGTTCGCAATGCAAAACATTATTCGATCCAACCACAGTGTCTACTTTAAGCTGCGGTCACCCACTTCCCGCTCTCCATGCGTCAATCGCGCATAATGGAAGGGGTGCTCTTGTCTTTAATAGGGGCCTAATAGATGGTACTCCGTATCAATTCTTTTCGACTCGGGGTGCACTACCATTGGAGTGAGGCAATCACTCGTAAATCCTTCTCGAGCTACAGGCAATATAGTCAAATGTGTAACATTTGGTGGCACATTGGAGAAGTACTCCACTGCCATTATCAATATTGCTACGCCTTTCTTTACAGGAGAGGTGCAAGCATGTCTCTTGCCGAATCCGATCGCTGATCTTATCATCGGTCGCATTCATGGAGTGAAAGAATGCACTCCACAGCAAATTTCTAATTGGGAAAATGTTAATATGCAATCTGCTAATGCAGTAATCACTAGGGCTCAAGCTCTTAATATGCCACAATCTTCACATTCAGAAGATAATGATGCGCAGATCCAAGATGATCCCTTGGAGATTTCCCACGATTCCTTTATCAAACAGCAGGAAGATGATCCTACTCTAAAGAAATTCTTTACTCTGGCAACAAAAGGTGATCCGAATAAGGATACAAATCGTAAATCTTGGATTACGATGAAGAATGGCGTACTTGTACGTATGGTACAAGACTCCGCTAAGTCCATTCATTCTCAAATCCTTGTGCCTAAAAATATGAGAGTTAAAATCTTACAGCACGCTCATGATTCGCAGTGTGCTGGACATATGGGTTTTTCCCGTACTAAAGCTAGAGTTCTTCAATCTTTCTTTTGGCCTGCTGTGAATAAGGACATACGAATCTATTGTCGATCTTGTAAAGTATGTCAAGAGATTAAATCCAGAGGTCCACGCCATGATGCACCTATTCAGGCTGCAGACATTCCCATTCGGCCATTTCAAAAAATGGCGATAGACATCATTGGTCCATTTAAGATAAAGTCTGCTAGAGGACACCAATTTATTTTGACGTGTGTTGATATGTGCACACGTTGGCCGGAGGCTGTTCCTCTAAAGAGCATAACTACTGCTGATGTCGCAGATGCTCTTTGGTTAATATTTTCTCGTCTGGGGTTTCCAGCAGAAATATTATCCGACCATGGTACCCAACTCATATCGGATACCATGTCTCAAGTAATGTCGACTCTGAAGATAGAGAGATCGCTGAGTAGTATTTATCATCCTATGTCCAATGGGATGGTGGAACGTTTGAATAGAACTCTGAAAAACCTACTAGGTAAGATAACAGAAGATCATCCTCAGGATTGGGATAGGGTTTTACCCGCGGCTCTCTTTGCATATAGAGAGGTCGCCAATGAACATACAGGATTTTCTCCCTTTGAACTTGTCTTTGGCGCGAAACCGCGAGGTCCTATGTCCTTACTTCATGATCTTATAACTGCTGATAATATTGTCGATGACACAAAATCCTCTTATGAATATGTCATCGCACTTAGACACAAGATTATTGAAGCATGCAAATTGGCAACTGCTTCTTCTGAATTTGCGAAACAGAAGGCAAGGGAATTTGCCAATAAAAAGAGATGTTTGCGACAACTTTGTCCAGGTGACAAAGCATTTGTCTTGCTACCTTGTAGGGAAAATAGACTTCTTATTTCTTGGAAAGGTCCGTACGATATAATATCAAAAGTTTCCGATGTTGACTATATCGTCGATATTGACGGGAAGCGTAAAACCTTCCACATCAACATGCTCACGGAATTCCATGAACGTCCTGATTATTTACAACCTGTTTTCCAGGCAACGGACGATTTTCCAGTCCAACATGGACAGTACTCATCTCTGTCAGTAATACAGGATGAGGAAACGAGTTTCTCGGATGTAAATTTACCTTTTCCAATGATTCCTCTTCACTCTAATGAATCATGGAAAGATGTTGCAATTTCTCCAGAATTATCTCCAGGAGAGCAGAAACAAGTTTCTACTATGTTAGAACAATTTCAGGATGTCCTTACTGACATTCCTGGTCAAACTGATGTCATTCAACATGACATTATTCTTACTGACCATAGTCCTATAAGAGTCAGACCGTATCCTATCCCGATACATTTTCAAGCACAGGTAGAGAAAGAGTTAGATGAGATGATAGAGTTAAAAATTATTGAACCATCCACATCAGCATATTCTTCGCCGATGGTTATAGTACGAAAAAAAGACAATAACATACGTCTTTGCGTGGATTATCGCAAATTGAATCAAGTGACTAAATTTGATGCTGAACCTATGCCTTTACTAGAAGAGCTACTTACGAGACTATCGAATTCTCACTTCTTTACTAAACTCGATTTGTCTAAGGGATATTGGCAAGTTCCACTATCCGAACACGCCAAACCGTTTACTGCCTTTTCGACGCCTAGGGGTCTATTCCAATGGAATTTCATGCCTTTCGGTCTTATGAACGCCCCTGCAACATTTGTACGCATGATGCGTCGAATCCTATCTCATCGCTCAGATGTCATTGCGTATCTTGATGACATCTGTCTTTTCAGTGATACTTGGAACGATCACTATAATGGTATAAATGAACTATTGTCTATCTTACGCGAGCATAACCTGACAGCGAAACCATCGAAAGCATGTATTGGTTTTAGCGAAATATCTTTCTTAGGACACCGTGTTGGTCATGGGTTCCTAAAAACAGAAGACCATAATACAAGTAAGATACTTAACATTTCTATTCCTAAGACTAAAAAGCAAGTACGAAGTCTCTTAGGTCTAATACAATTTTATGGACGATTCATCCCGAATCTGTCCTCCATTATGTCACCTCTTTCTTCCTTGCTAAAGAAAGGGTCTCCTAATGTAGTCCATTGGACTCAAGAATGTCAATCCTCTTTGGATAAGGTTAAAACTATGTTTTCTACTTCACCTATCCTAGTATTGCCTTCTAAGGATAAGACATTTATTCTTCGTAGTGACGCTTCATCCACCGGGATTGGAGCGGCACTAATGCAAGAGTACTCTGGAACTCTGCATCCTGTGATGTATATTTCTCGGAAATTAAATGCCGCAGAGAAGAATTACTCGGTCCTAGACCGTGAATTATTGGCTATGGTTTGGTCAATCCTTAAACTGCAAAGATTTCTTCTGGGCGCGCATTTCATTGTGGAAACTGACCAGAAAGCTCTTACGGCTATTCAGAGTAAAAATCTGAAGAGCGCGAGATCAACGCGATACGCAATTGCTCTACAGCCATTTCATTTTTCGGTGCGAGCTATCCGTGGGTCAGAAAATGTGATGGCAGATATTTTGTCTAGATGCCCACATGATTCATAACTGTTATACAACTTTGATACAGTTGTTTCTATGTTGAAATGTGTACACATATGTAATATATCATATATTGATTGTAACACTACTTAGCGGTTCATTGATATTTATTCACCGCTGATCTTTCAATGTTTTTCGTCTTTGATGATCATGATGTTAAGATATCTTAGATGAAATTTATGTATAAACTAATGTGGAAATTGTGTCATTGCTAATATTGTAGTATGCGTTGGTGACACCTCTCTGGAAATATTAATACTTAGAGAAGTGCTTTCTCTAAGGTCATAAAACTTATGCTTATCATCTGCGCATTGTTATTGGTGCGTTGTGAGCCTATTGTATGTTGCTCCTAGATGTGTTTCAAAAAAAAAAAATGTACCATTTTTTTTTTCCCGAGGGGTGTGGTAATCTGTTGCGTGCATATTTTGACGCACATATTACAAAAATCTATATGGCTATTTAATATGGGAAAAATATAGACATTCATTCATTTGTGTATGAAAATGCTGTCTATGGTAAAAGCGAGAGAATCCATGTTTGATTCACACTTTTGATTATAGGAGTAATCGTTCTTGATATTGATCCGGCGCATGGATTGCTCTTACGTTTGTACTTATTTTTTAGGGCCAGAAAATATATTAATTTGCTTATTATGTTTATGGCCTGAATTCATATGTATTACATATTATTAGTACAAGTAGAATCAGTCCTATATTGTATATTTTGGATGGGTAGGCGGGACTAGATTCTTATTATTCCGCTCTAGCGGAAGTATGAGTTGTCTTGACAAGTCGTGATGAGTTCCGATGTACCGTGATAATGGCGGGTACGCACTTTTCAAAGGGCTGGTAGATTCTTAAGGAAATATGATTTATGAAGTGGTTTTCTTCTAAAGGAGATGGTATCTCTACTAGAGTTTATGTTAGAGACTCTCCTAAGGTACGGTACAATGTATAATTCGGACTCCATGTATTGCCAGACCCTATGTTGATGATCTCATGTCGATTCGACCTAGATGGAACATTGTGCTTCGTATCGCTAGGGTCGTGTTTTGTATCGACGAAGATGACAGACTTTCCTACCGCGGTTATGGCTACGTGAATTAACCTGATCACCGTAGAGCTGTATGGAAACATTTATGAAATCATTTATATACCCATTATAAATTAACTCTGGCTTATATTCACCTTCCTATGAATGAGTGAACGACAACTCAGGGAGGCGGCCATGTTAGATTTCGGTCATCATATGTTTTGATCACTGCCAAGAGAACAGATTATTTATCCTATTATCGGACAGTGACAGGGAGATCTCAATCTTGCTAGAAACCCCTCTTTCGTGGTTTCATAATATATACTACAAACTATGGACGTCAAGTAACTTTAGTTATTTACCGATCTGCCTTCACTGACGCGTTTAGTCAGATAGGGGATGCGGCCATAATGTATCATGACATTGAACTTTTGATGTACTGCCCATTATTTCTGAATGTGTCATGACTTCAGATCTGCTATGTATACCTACAAATTGATATGTCAACATACCATGATGTACTCGTATGTCCCAGTGTGTACGTCTGAATAAATTGAGTAAACAAAGATTCCAGCAGTCTGCATTGGTGCCTTGTAGACACAAGTGTATGAGTGGTTATATTGGTCAGCACACGAACAGTACACCATTCGCGGTAATCACACTCTGCACTTCTACTCCATACATACACCATCCTGCGTCGGTTGAAGTGACCAAGTTTAGGGCCTGCTTCCCCTGGAACCTTTGCCTTCCCTAACTCAGGACTAGGGTGAGTTACCCATTTACAGCTGGGTAGACTGGAGCATGCCTGATCTCAACAACACACCACTCTTCCTTACAGAGCATACAGACTGACACTTTACAGAGTGGGAAATAAACAAAAAAAAGAAGAAAGAACCTTTTACAATGATAAAATGGCGTTTTTTTTTAAAATAAGGGCTTTTATAGAATGTTGTAGCGAAGCGGGCAAAACACACACAGGAATTGCCACGTAAACTAGTGTCTTTATCATAAATTATGAATCGCTCACCAGTAATTCTGCTATAACTTTATGATTAATGTCCCGAACGGATAAATTCTTTTTGACATTTTAATAGCAACAAATATCTACGATGCAAATGCTTAGATGAATGCACATATAGTTTCTCAGTAAAACATAGCAAAAGCTTAACTTTTCAGAGACTTTACGCTGTTCACGCCTCTAACGTGGTTTTGATATGATGCTGCAACATTACACGTGAAGTTTAGTTTATGACTCGAGTCTTCTAACTGGGCTTTGCTAGAATGTCAAGTGTTTCAGTAAAACATTTCAATGGTTTAACTGCTCCGAGGCGCTTATCTTTCCATGTCTGTAGTCTGGCTTGAGATGATGTTGCAGAATTACATATGAAATTTTAAAAACGGATTTGTTATATTATCAACGATGCAAATGCTTAGATGATTTTACATAACGTGTTTCAATAAAAATTAGCAAAAGCTTAACTTCTCATAGACTTTAATCTGTCTGTGTCTCTACCCCAGCTTTAAGATGAAGGTGCACACTACACGTGAAGTTTAGAAATCACATGACACTTTTATAAGGGCTTTGTTAGAATGTCAACGATGTAAGTGCTTAGATGAATGTGCATAACGTGTTTAAGTAAAACTTAGCAATAGCTTAACTTCTCAAAGACTCCATTCTTTCCATGTCTCTACCCTGGCTCTGCGATGACGGACTGGTGTAGTCTCCAGAGTTATCGCTGTTTTCGTCTGATGTATAGCTTAGCCTCATCTTCCATTTGCCATTGTGTTGTTGATGCTGACGCTGGCTCTGCTGGTGTTGCTGTTGATGGGTGACTGAATTTAAATCGTTAACCCTGAGCTCCAGCTTTTGTCTGAGCGAAGCCATCGATGCGGTGCTATCTCTGTTGTCGCTATAGAGAGACGAACGGGCACTGGAGTCGCTGTAACGAAACGCACCTGCATTTGCGATGTTGCTGCTGCTGCTATTACTGCGAGAGGGTGACCTCATGAGGACGCTTCCGCCGTTGTTGCTACTAGTGTTTGTGGAATAGTAGTCACTATCGGAACCAAAAGCTCCTGGTGGCTCAGTCAAAGGTGGTCCGTACCAACTTCCTCGCTCCCATCGTTCTATTGGTCGAGCTGTTCTTCTGAACTTTGGGGGCGGGTCGATCTTTGGCGCGCCTCCTCCGAATGATGACATACCATATGAGGGCGAAGCCGACGCAGATGAATAAGAGGCTGAAGTAAAAGGCTGTACATTGTTTAGCGATGGGGGTGGTTTGCAGTCCATTCTCTGAATTTTTGAATTTGCTGGGGAAGCTAGCGGGGAGATAAGTTTCACTTTGTCCGATGCCTCTTTCTTGTGTGGGGATGATTGTGAGGTACTCTTGTAGAAGTTAGGAGATCGGCACATGTAGGGGTCGGAGGTGTATGCAGGCAAGGGAGAGGTATGCGAGGCAGGGCGAATGTTAACTTGATGGTCAATGCTATTAGTACTACCAGCTTTGAGAGTACTGCTTTTGCTAGGAGAGGAGGAAGGTGGAGAGGAAGAAGAGCGAGCTGAATGCGTCAACCAATCATTGTTGCTGTCATCGCGGCCCGAATCTTGAGAGGATGACAAAGAGGAGGGGCCGTAAGGGTTGAGCCAACCGTTGGTTTCCCCGCCATTTAAACTGTATGTGAGACTCTCAGAAGACATCTCTTTATGGCCGCTGTCTGGAGAATCGGCGTCAAGCACTGCTGCTTTCGTATTGGCGAATGTGCTAGCCCCGCCCATTATACTGGTGTCGAAATAATGACTGGACGGCCGTAAGTCTGGCAGATACACAGGGGCGGGGCGTGGTGTAGTCGCGTCGGGAAGTGTTGGAATCTAGAGACGATAGTAGGGGAACGAACTTGATTATAATTTGTGAGTATCATGCCTGGAAAAGAGGGGAGGGACAATGGACATGCATGATAGGCACAGCTCAACGCTGACGAAAAGTTAGAAATTTTATGAGTGTGGGGTAATGTGGAAAAACGTTAATAATGACTCATAATACATTTGAAAATGTAAGTTGCATATGAATATGTTTGATGCAGGGGCGGACTGGCAGCGATCTGGGCCCCGGGCAAATAAGGGTCATTGGTCCCAATCAGCCCATGCCACTTAAATTAATTCTTCTGCCCTATACTGCTGTGGGCCCTTGAGAACAGCCCGACTGCCCTACAAGTCAGTCCGCCCCTGGGTTGATAACGTTATTCTTGAATAAGCAGATACTTGTAAATAATAAGAGAAAGAGGGAGAGCGCGAGAGAGAGTGAGAGTGAGTGAGTGAGTGAGTGAGTGAGTGAAAAGAGAGAGAGAGAGAGAGAGAGAGAGAGAGAGAGAGAGAGAGAGAGAGAGAGAGAGAGAGAGAGAGAGATAATTTGAAATGTTTGACTAAGTGTAAAGCTACATACGTGTTTATACAGCTCAGGGTAGATGGAGACTGACATACACACGGAGAAGAGAACTGCAGACAGAAACGAAAAAGACGAGGTAGACACGGAAAGATCTTGAGCTGATGGCACAGGACAGGATGACTTGGCTTAAATGTGTTAAACGGCTAAGCTCCTTAGGGTGCTGAAGGGTGATGATGATGATAACTACAAAAGCCTCTTGTGGTTCCCGGGGAATCTCTGAGGAGACAAAGAATAAACAGGACTTTCTACAACATCATTGTCTACAAAGTGACAAATGTGAGGTTGTGCATGGGCTGGCACCTTCACCATGTGAGACAAATTGCAAATTACACTTTGGGCACTTCTCTTACACTGTGGACACTTCTCTAACACTGTGGGCGCTTCTCATACACTTTGGGCACTTCTCTTACACTTTAGGCACTTCTCTTACACTTTGGACACTTCTCTTACACTTTGAACACTTCTCTTACACTTTGGGCACATCTCTTACACCGTGGGCGCTTCTCTTACACTTTGGACGCTTCTCTTACACTTTGGGCACTTCTCTTACACTTTGGGCGCGTCTCTTACAATTTGGCCGCTTCTCTTACACTTTGGGCACTTCTCTTAGACTTTGGACACTTCAATTTTACTTTGGGCACTTCTCTTACACTTTGGACACTTCTCTTACACTTTGGACACTTCTCTTACACTTTGAACACTTCTCTTACACTTTGGGCACTTCTCTTACACTTGGGGTGCTTCTCTTACACTGTGGGCACTTCTCTTACACTTTAGGCACTTCTCTTACACATGGGACGCTTCTCTTACACTGTAAACACTTCTCTTACACTTTGGGCCCGTCTCTTATACTTTGGACACTTCTCTTACACTTTAAACACTTCTCTTACATTTTGGGCACTTCTCTTACACTTGGGACGCTTCTCTTACACTTTGAAAACTCATAACGATCATTCATGAAATCCTCACTGATATTTTTAATCACTCTACATGACACCGCCGGAGTATCCATAACTATTTGTGAGTCTGTTATTCTGGGATTCAGCCAGATATTGAAATATCAGAGTTACATTCAGAAGTTCATAAGCACCGACGTACATACAGCTATAGATGATTACACACATAATCTAATCTGTATACCAACACGCTCCAGTCTACCCAGCTGTAAATGGGTACCTGACAGTTTGAGTTAGGGAAGGAAAAAACAGCGAGAAATGGGAACTGGTCACCCCATCTCTCGATGCTGGACATAGTATTGTGAAGTCTCTAACACTTCACTCCCCTACCGCAGTATTTGCTATGGGATTACCAAAACCTTTATGTGTTAAGACATATAAGTCCTTCTGTAGATGCTTACTCGTGTTAATCTCACCTGCGGGGAGGCATGATAAGTATCCACATTGTGAGGGTTGACCCCTGTGACCTTCATCTCCAGCTGCTGAACCCGAGTGACCAGCAAGGACACGTGATCAAGAAGGTCCTTGTTATGCAGTAGGAGCTGGTGCGCTCTGGCCTGTCGTTAGAAGGGATACAGATGAGAAAGGAGTGTTTTAATTATTAAAGAAACAGGAAAGAACCATTGATAATGGATGCTAGGGAAGGACAAGAAATATAAGGGTATATAAGTCTACATAATAAGTCTACTTCTACCGCCGACGTCCCGGTTAAATATCTGAGAGGTGAGACATGGACAATTAAGAAAATTAATCTGACAGGATGCTTGATTTTTTTAAATTGAAAGACTGATCCCATAATTTAAAAAAATAAAAATAAATAACAATGATAGAAGTTCACAGTAAACGGCACATGCAAGCAAGTTTTTTTAAGTTTTGAGGCAATACGATTCACATGTTTAAGCTTCATCATAAACGCCATCTTTCGTGATTCATCGCTCAATCGGATTTTCCAGTTCATGGAAAATATTATCCATTTCCTGCTTAGTGAATTACACTTGTGGCCCTGACCTACAGTTCATTCCAAGAAAGTGCGTTTGTTGAGTAGACAATAGTTTTATCTTTATACACTAAGCTATAGTCCGTTCGGAAATTCGTGCCCACAGAAAGTGTCAATTTTCTCCAAAACTGTTTGTTGTATGGACATGAATTTTTGCATGCAGTCTTAGATTTTCCATGCAGTTATTAATATATTTTTTGCCCTTACAAAACTCATGTCATGTTCGAATTTTCTTCTTTACGTTATATAAAAAACTCTTACTGTTGTCTGGGTTAATTTTTCTTAGTTTTACAGGAAAGTTACAAGATCCGTTCAAAATTTTTTTTTTTTTGTTTGAATTAGTGTAGTGACTACATGTTCGCACGAGTGCGCACCTATTGTACACAGTCGCGAGTAACTAATTCAAACACTAAAAAAATATTTTTGAACGGATCTTGTAACTTTTCTGTAAAACTACTAAAAATTAACCCAGACAACAGTAAGGGTTTCTTATATAACGTAAAGAAGAAAATTCGAACATGACATGAGTTTTGTAAGGGCAAAAAATATATTAATAACTGCATGGAAAATCTAAGACTGCATGCAAAAATTCATGTCTATACAACAGACAGTTTTGGAGAAAATTGACGCTTTCTGTGGGCACGAATTTCCGAACGGACTATATCAAATGCCGTTTACTGTGTGCTTCTAATAACATGCGTACATCTGAAAGTTATTAAAGTTTAAATTTGCACAAGTAGTTTATAAACACCCTGTATCATCATCCATCCATCCGCGCATTCATCCATTCATTCATCCACCATCCATTCATCAAAATCATCCGTTCATCATCATCATCAATCATCATCATCATTATCACCACCACCACCACCACCACAATCATCAATCATCATCAGTCATCATCAATCATCATCATCAATCATCATCATCATCAACCATCATCATTATCATCACCGTCATCATCATCGTCTTCAATCATCATCATCAACCATCATCATCAACCATCATCATCACCATCATCATCATTATCATGATCATTATCATCACCATCATCATCATCACCATCATCATCATCATCACCATCATCATCATTATCATCACCATCATCATCATCACCATCATCATCATCATTATCATCATCATTATCATCACCATCATCATCATCATCATCACCATCATCATCACCATCATCATCATTATTATCATCATCATCATCATCATCATCATCATCATCACCATCATCACCATCATCATCATCACCATCATCATCATCATCATTATCATCATCAAACAAACAACCATATCGATCATCAGCCAGCTATGGAGCATAAGCCTTCAACAAACGTCTGCCAAGGCTTCCTGTCACGTGCCATCACGTCAAGGTCCTTACATGTCATCTTCACCCTTGTTATGTCTGTCACCAGTTCTCTTCTCCAATGTGTTCCTTGGTCTTCCCCTCCCTCTTTAACCCTGTGAATTCCAGAACAAGGACTGCCCAGTAAAGCTATGAGCAAGTTTGCTCAATGTGTGTTCCATCCAACTTCGGTGTTTTCTTCTAATAATGTCTTGTTTTTCTGGCACTTATGGGGTTCTTGTCATCAGTTTGTATGAGTGCTTGTATGAGTGCTTGTATGAGGGCTTGTATGAGTGCTTGTATAAGTGTTTGTATGAGTGCTTGTATGAGTGCTTGTATGAGTGCTTGTATGAGTGCTTGTATGAGTGCTTGTATGAGTGCTTGTATGAGTGCTTGTATGAGTGCTTGTATGAGTGCTTGTATGAGTGCTTGTATGAGTGCTTGTATGAGTGCTTGTATGAGTGCTTGTATGAGTGCTTGTATGAGTGCTTGTACGAGTGCTTGTACGAGTGCTTGTATGAGTGCTTGTATGAGTGCTTGTATGAGTGCTTGTATGAGTGCTTGTATGAGTGCTTGTATGAGTGCTTGTATGAGTGCTTGCATACAAAAGAAGGATTGAAGTGGTGCGACAAGATCACTAATGTACACGCTTCATATCCTAATTATTGAACAGGATATTTTTCCCTAAATTAAAAAAGATAAATACGTAAAAATAAGACACATTATTATTATTTTTTTAAATCACAGAACGACAGTGGCCAATATTAATTGAATACATGAAAACAAATATTCCTTCACAGAGAATAAACATCTTTAGGTTAAAGAAGAGAGATAACGATACGACACAGTGAGACAAAAGAAACCAGGCAGATAGTGAAACAGATACTAACTTGAGCTTCGATTCTAGCAGCTGTCTCGGCAGAGAGCTGATCCTTCAGCAAATGTACCTGGGCTATGGCCACCTGGTTGTTAGAGACAAGACAGAAGCATTCAATAGAGATTAACTTTCATATTTGTTAGCTTATTTGTGTCATAACTTGAACAAGTCATTATAGAATTACCAAGCAACCTATTGTCTTTATGATAAATCATGCTATAACTTTATGGATAATGTCCCGAACAGGATATTTCTTTTGTAATTTGAACCACAACTACAAAAAACATGTAATTATGGCAGTGGGAAATCAATATCTTTGGTATTTGACGATGAAATTACGCTTTTTCGGTAAATTCTCACAACAGCATTGAAATCCCACGAAAATTTACAAATTAAAAAGTGAACTCAGGCGCGGAGCTCTGAGAAAGCGCGGGTTAGACCTGAGATTGGGTATACAAGGTATATGCTTGTCTGAGACACAGTTCCTTACTTCCCGAAATCACTTCGAGATCTGACAGAGCTAAGAAAACATTCAGAGGGCTGACACTTCTAGTTAGAAGTCTTAACCCAAAACACAAGATAACTGAGAAGAAGCCACAACTGAATGCTGTTGTGAGCGAATTGTAGATCGAAACTTCAAACAGCCGGAGACTGAAGTACCAATGTGTCTTGAGGGTATGTCATAAGCTCACAAAATATCCTAGTGAATTAACGTACATTTAAAACTGATGAATATTTAAACTTTGTTATGCCTAACATAAATCCTCATGTCTATATCTTGCCTTGTGCCCGAAGGATTATGGCTTCCATCATTATATGACCTTAATCCTGAACAGCATTGGCTCAGCTAGAAGTCCTCGTGTAGGACTCACCAACACTAGCAATAAAAGCGTACAATCCTTTTTAGGGCTTTGCGTTTGGGTGCTGTGCTTGTGGTGAAATTACAGTGATGCAACGTTAAAATTCCTCCATTTATAAAGATAATAGGTAAAATAACATGTAGGGATAAAAATATTGGTAAGATACGATGATACATTCTCGCCCACGCCAGCGTTTTCTAGCGCCATTGAAACTAACTAGTTAGAACATGCAAACTAACGGACTATCCTTTTAGACGGGGTAGAAACGGAGATAAAAGAAAAAAATTATGACGGTCTGAACACGTGTTTGAATCTAAAGACTAAAAGACGCAATTTGTAGTTTTTAAAGAAAAAATTACGCCACTAGTTGACACAATGTAAGGAAATAGACAAAAACTACCTTAGCTCTTGTTAGAAACAGACGTATCTTGGACGGTTTACGGTAATTAGTCGTTTTTAGTTTGAATATAGCGGCAAACGCCGTACACGAAGGTTCAAAAACAAATTTCAAAACTAACCTTGAAAAGTAGGTTTTTTCTTAATAATAAGTTTAGGAGAATAAAAAATAGCTAGTTTGATAGCCCATCTTAATCTGAGAAATAATATACTTTTAATTACACAGACGGACAGATAACACGGAAGATATTGACGAAAGACTGTATTGTTCACTACAGACTAGCAGACAGTTTTTTGTGCATATTTTCACTAAAGTTACATTTTGACGTCCTTGAGACTAAAAATGCAAAAACCATCTGCAGGTGGACTAGGGGCATGGTAGGAGGATAGTAGCTAAAAATAACTTAGCATAGAATCTTAGAAGTAGGGGGAGACAAAAATTTGTGTAGTTTTTTCTTGTAGTTTCGTCCAAAAACAAGTGTAATTTTGGGAAAAACCAAGTTGAAACGGACAGACCGACAGAAAAATACTACACACTAGACTGAAACTGGACCGAAATTAGACATTTGTAGTTTGAATATTTGAAAGGTTGAGGGGAAGTCCGCTGATTGGACAGAAGCTTTTATATTATAGAAAGAAAGACGCCCGCTAGTGCCATTTGATAGAAGACTGTCCATTGACACAGTACGTTAATGCTAGAGGTGTGATTTCCAGGAAATATTAAATATTATCAGTGGGACGCCTTAATCTAGCCAGCAGCTGAGCTGGGTTTTGCTAGTACAACTTAACTGTGTTCTCAATTTTGAATTGTGGTAAGGGAAAAAGCATTTACCTTTTATATTTTAATATTTTGAGTGATTGATACTGCCATGTCATGAAAAATGATTACGACAAGTGAGTGCTTACTCTAGGTCCCCAGCAGCAGTCCAGGGCCTAGAGACAAACAAATAACATAGGAAAACATATCGAAGACTATAGAAGAAAGATCTATATTGGAAATCAGTGGGAACATATCACCCACCTTATTGGATGGAAGAGGAAACTATTGAACATATTTCGGATGCAATGCAGTCATGGGAAACTAGTACTATTTGATACCACCTGGGTGAGATGTGCTGAGTGGGTCAGAGAGATCTGACCCGATCTTTGTAATGTTTTTTCGTTGTTATGTGTATAAAATTGGTGCAGTAGGCAGTGTGTTGACACATGGCACAAATTTTGGTTTCAGAGTTTCTGGTCTGGCACTATGCTAGTGCCAGATGCTGTGTAGAAGTACAAGAGTAGAAGCCTAAGAAGCCTATCATTTTACTCCAGCTACTGTGAGGAGTGGGCCGCTTGAATTCTTTACTGCATCGTCACAGGCCAGATAAGTGAAACCCTGGCCTGTTGTGGATTCATCCAACTTATCCACAATAAATAAATAAAATCCTGTTGTACAAACACTATACTGCAGTCCATATTTCAAAGACAATGAACATTATAAACAAAGATTGGGCGTGATGACACCACCCCAACTAGACATCCAGTGCTAGTTTTCCCAAAGACACTGTAGTTAGTATTAATATTAACCAATGTAACAATATATTTATGTATAAAATTTTCATTTGATTATTCAATACATATATGCACTTTTATTGATAAATACATATTGTTTCATACGTCCTGACCAGAAGAAACATTTGGTTCAGGACTAAATAAATTCAAAAAATTATAAAATCTAAACTTCTAAAGCCAGTGTTAGTTAATTTGATCATAGAGCTTATTATTATTATTATTAGACTTAGTGTTTACATGTGTGTGTCTGTGTATTCAATTACCTACACATCACATTTCATTACCCTAGACATTAAACGTAGCTAACATACATAATAGCAGAATAAGTCTGTTTGAGGTCGTAAGTGGTAGCGGAAAGGCATTCTGTAACTCACATAAACTTTTATCTTCAGGAGCCTTCACAGCTGACCTCATCCAGTACACTAGGTAACATAGCAACCATACAATAACATCAAAAACCACTACAATGCTACTTCTCTTTTTTCTTTCTTGTCTTTTATTTCCGCATATTTTATTGATGTATTGTAAGGGAAACAAATTAAGCCACAGTTTATTTTTGTTTTAACGTTTTATTGTTTGTGACTTAACTCTTTGACTCCTGACCAACGCTCAGAGAGTTGGCCAGATTTGACACCCGTGCCAAAACAACTCTCTGGGCGTTGTTTTTAAGTCTATTACGAATTTAAATTACGGCACAGGGTGCAAAAGAATTGCGGAGCCAAAGAGTTAAGCTGCGTTTAGATCAGAATGACTTAAGAATACAGTATCACCTCAGACCTCTTGGTCTTTTGTATTTGGGCATATAATATATATTAGGTACAGTTTGAAACGGGGCACCCCATGTCAAAACAAGGCAGAACCATTTAAAAAAAAGAGGAACTGAGCAGTAAAAGGGTGATCTAGAGCTGTGATTTTCAACCGGGGGTATTCGTACGCCTGGGGATACATGATGAAAGAAAATTTACCTAACTATCTGTCGTGGTTGAGTTAAGTGTAAGAGTAATTGTCGAGTTAGACAATAGTAGTGAAGTCGACAATGATAGTGGACAGGCAGAGTTATAGACTACACATAGATAAGGTGTAAATTAGGAGGTGGACTTGAGACCAACCTGGAAGAAGATTTATTAAAAGTTATCTCTCTCTCCAAGCCTCAACACACTAATATAGTCTAAGCACCGCCTGCTCTTCCTCTTTTCTCTGGATTATAAATAGAGACTATAGTAAAGAGCTAGTAAATGTTAATTATGGATGGAAAAAGGGTCGTGAACAGCGCATTAATAAATGAGTAAAATTTATTAAAGAAGAAATGTATGAAAATAATGCATATCATCACAAACAACATCAATAATCACAAATATGAAAATACACACCAACGAACACACGGACCACCAACATAAAACCTGTAGAACACAGAGAAATAAATGAACCGAGTGTCAGTCTGTCCACTTTCGTGGAACCAAATGTAATAACTCCGGAAAGTGTCTTTACGTGTAGATATCCTTCAAGGTGATGGAATAACATAAATAAATTCATTGTAGGCGCTATCGTTGGTGACCCCTAATTGCGCGAGGGAGACTGGAAGACTCTGTCTATCTCCGGCTGACCGCTCATAAGTGCGGGGGTTTAACTAACCAGAAATACACACAAGACGAAGTTACTTGAGGACAAACGGTCCCTTGCGTTCTTATCCGGTGCTTTGAAGTTTGCTTGCGTACTTGGTATTAAATCCGGTTTGGGCTGGCTTGAACTGTGATTTGACTGAGTGCTCCATTTAAGCACACAAAGTCTGGTGATTTAAATTCTGCTATAGACGCTGGGCTGCTAGATATGCGGGAAGCCGCAATGCTCTGACTGGTAATCCAAAGACGAGTAGGAAACTACTACTGCAATACAATTTCAGATCTTGCGTTGGCTCGTTGCACACTGCGTGAGCTTAATTTCCCGTTAGAGAGAATGGCGTTGACAAAAGGATTTTGGTTTCAGGTATGAGGTGACAACTCGTAGTGCTAATTACGTTCAGGAGCCGTGAGAGCAATGAGAATATTACGTTCGTCGCCTGCCTGGACTCTTGCAATAGCGATACCGTATCCTGAAACCCGAGAAATGCCGAGAACATAGGAGTAGTATGCAATGCGCAAAACAGGTAGTATTCTGCAGGCGCGCTGCAGGCGCGTGACTTTTTATATAGCAAAAATTCTGCAGGCGCGTGACTTTTATATAAGCGCAATCTGCAGGGGCAAGATGGCGGACTTGAGCTAACAAGGGGAGGTTATTTGGGGCAAGATGGCGGACTTGAGATAACAAGGGGAGGTTATTTGGGGCAAGATGGCGGACTTGAGCTAACAAGAAGAGGTATTTTTAGACTTTTAGATAACAAGAAGAGGCGGGGCAAGATGGCGGACTTGAGATAACAAGGGGGAGATAACAAGATGGCGGACTTGAGCTAACAAGGGGAGGTATTTTTTTAGTATGCAATGCGCAAAACAGGTAGTATTCTGCAGGCGCGCTGCAGGCGCGCTGCAGGCGCGTGACTTTTTATATAGCAAAAATTCTGCAGGCGCGTGACTTTTATATAAGCGCAATCTGCAGGGGCAAGATGGCGGACTTGAGATAACAAGAAGAGGAGGGACAAGATGGCGGACTTAAGCTAACAAGAAGAGGTATTTTTAGACTTTTAGATAAAAAGAAGAGGCGGGGCAAGATGGCGGACTTGAGATAACAAGGGGAGGTATTTTTAGACTTTTAGATAACAAGATGGCGGACTTGAGATAACAAGGGGAGGTATTTTTAGACTTTTAGATAACAAGAAGAGGAGGTGCACGATGGCGAGATGACTTTTTATATAAGGAATTGAGGTGGAGCATCAGGCGGAGGGTAATGACTTTTTATATAAGAAAATACTCAGTGTGCAGGTGGAGCAACAGGCGTTGGTGATGACTTTTTATATAGGAAAATACTCCGATGACTTTTTATATAGTAATATATTAGTGTTTATTTTTAGATAACAAGAAGACGTTATTTATAGACATATATTAACTATGCAGGAGTGATGCAGGGGCAAAATGGTGGGATGACTTTTTATATAAGGAATTGAGGAGGAGGGTAGGAGGAGGCGGGTGTATATATATATATATATATATATATATATATATATATATATATATATATATATATATATATATATATATATATAATTGATAAAGGGTGTTGCTATACAACTGGTAGATAATGTTTGTCGTAGCTTTTATCAGGTAGGTAATAGATGGTTATATTGCTGTCTGAGCCGAGATGATAGTGATGACAATGTGAAAGTAAGGGGTAAGAAATAGTTTTATCACAAGGTGATCGTGTGAGAGAAAGAATTTTCTGTCGGTCTGTTGAAAAAAGTGAATGTGGACAGATATTTATGTTTATTGGAGTGTGTTTTAATAACTTGCCAGTTGTCAATGTAGACTTGTCGTATGTCAGCCTGTAAGTCTTCTAAAGAGTCTTCTTCTGACGACAAGCGGGGTTTTTTATATGGGTTTGAATGCTGGTCATGGGGCGTTTTTTGGTCTGGCCTGTTTTTGGTGGGTGGGATGGGATGGGGCTTGAAGTTGTTGCTGTTCTCGGCGATGGTGTGGTCCCTGCTGCAGCAGGTGATGTCTTTGTGCTCGTTGATGGTGTGGTGGTCCCTGTTGGTGATGTCTCTTGGTGCGTTGATGCTGATGATGAGTCTGTTGGTGATGTCTGTTGGTGCCCTGATCTCGATGTTGTTGTGACATCTGTTGGGGCACCTGATGTTGGTGCTGGGACAGTCTGATGTTGTTGTTTTATGTGGGTTCGTAAACTGCTGCGTCGTGTAAAGTCTTTCCGACAGAGCTCACAAGAAAAACGAGGCATTGCGTGGACTGTTTTTATGTGCTGTCCTAAATTGTCAAGGCGGTTAAATGTTTTACCACAGCGGGGACACGTGAGACTGTGCTCCGGTGCAGTGGTGGTCCCCACTGATTTGTCTATATTGAGTCTTCGTGCAGTGGTGGTCCCCACTGATTTGTCTATAGCGCCCGCCGGTGCAGTGGTGGTCCCCACTGGGACGTTTATAGCGGCCCCCGGTGCAATGGCTTCCGCTGTGGGGGATCTTGGTGCACCGGGTCCATGAACACTCTCAATGTGTTGTTGAAGTACCTCAGGCCTGTTAAATATTTGAGGACACACACGACAGGGATGTGTCGGTTCAGCATGTACTGTCCGCATATGTCTCGCGAGATCACGGGATCGAGTAAAAGATTTGCTGCATTGGCCACAAACATTTTGAATTGAAGACATCTGTGAAGTAGAAACGAAAACACATTACTCACACATAAAATTAAATACAAAGAAAGAGAGAAAGAAAGAGAAAGACAGAGAAAGATAGAAAGAGAGAGAGAGCCAGAGAGAGAGAGAGAGAGAGAAAGAAAGAGAGAAAAAGAAAGAGAGAAAAAAGAAAGAGAGAGAGACAGAGAGAGAGCCAGAGAGAGAGAGAGAGAAAGAAAGAGAGAAAAAGAAAGAGAGAGAGAGAAGAGAGAAGAGAGAGAATAAACACAGTGTTATTTCTTATTCTAGGTGAAAAAAATGCCCCTCGCGCCCTGTCAGAAAGATATCGATTTAAAAAACCACGCGCTCACGATACAAGTGATGCCCTATCGTTTAAAATTTGTGTTATAACAAGATCTTGTGTAGTTCAGTACTGTTAAAAAATATGCTATGTTCTCTTTAATTTTCTTTATTATGTGAAAAAAAATATTCATCACGCTCGAGTTTAGTTTGTAGTATTGCACCATCAGTTGAAATCCAGGTTGAGTAATCTCACATAAATGACCAACTTGTCTAACAACAGGGGGGAGAAACACGGATAAGTTTAAATAGAAATAATTATTTTAACACCCTAACACAACACACGCATAAACAAACAACTAAAACTTTTTATAATTTTATTAAATAGAAATAATTATTTTAACATCTTAACACAGAACATACTTAACGAATACGCACTCAACTAAAACTTATATATTCTCTAAATAGAATTAATTATTTTAACATCTTAACACAGAGTACCGAATACAAACAATCAACTAAAACTTTTTATAATTGTATTAATTATTTTAACATCTTAACAAAACATACGAATGAAACAGAATAACTTACTTTTAGTTGTCTTGTTTTCTGAATTTCTTGATCCCAACGTCTGATTATTTTTCTTCAAAAAGACTGATCCGATCTGAGCGGTGGCTGGTTACAGAATGAGATATCTAAATCATTTCTTCCTTATATCAAAAGATTTTGAGACAAACACTAGTGTGAATTCAGAAAGATTTGGATGTGTATTCATCCGCGCGCCAGGTTTTCGGAGCGATTCGGTTAGATCGTCCGTGGTACGTTCGCTGTTTAATTACGGGACATCTATGTTTATCCAGCTGTTATTGCTCGTAAACAGTTGCCTGTAAATTATCACGTTCCGTTAAGAAGTGTCATAGTAATGTTTAATTACTGTGCAGGTGTTATGAAAAAAGAGTTTATCGGATGGTAATAAGATACCTAAACAAACAATACGTCTGTTAATTCGTCTTTCGTTTGGACACGGACAATTATTGTTGAATATCGACAACCCCGAACATTTGTTTACCTAACCACAGCTGTTTATATACCTCGTGGGGTTTCTACATTACCAAACTTTATTTGTGACACGTACCAGCATAAAATTAGCAAACATTTTGTTTGTGATACGGACAGATGTCTTGTTGACAGCTGTCGATAGACTGTTACGACAATTTTTTGCGATCATTTTATGAAATGTTTTCGAAACACTAATGTCCCTCTGTATATTTTTTCTATATTAGTATTTTCAAACAATATATAAAAAATATATCCAGAACAAGATACAAATCATGTCTTTAAAAAAGCAAGCTTTAAAATAACTAAAAAAAGAGAGAGACAGATAGATAGAGAGAGAGAGAGCAAGAGACAGAGAGACACATTTTAAAACGGTTTACAAAAAAAATATCTAACAAGTATTTTGAAATAAATTGAGACACATTTCTTCTTAACTAAAACACATATATTAAAAGAGAAAGAGACACATTTTAAAACGGTTTACAAAAAAAAAAATATCTAACAAGTATTTTGAAATAAACAATAAAGTGCGAGAGACATAGAGAGAGAGAGAAAGACAGAGAGAGATAGAGAGAGAGAGCGAGAGAAAGAAAGACAGAGAGAGAGATAGAAAGACAGAGAGAGATAGAAAGACAGAGAGAGAGAGAGAGAAAGACAGAGAGATAGAAAGACAGAGAGAGAGAGAGAGAGAGAGAAAGACAGAGAGGGAGCGAGATAGAGAGAGATAGAGAGAGAAAGACAGAGAGAGAGACAGAGAGAGAGACAGAGAGAGAAAGAGAGAGAGACAGAGAGAGAGACAGAGAGAGAGAGACAGAGAGAGACAGAGAGAGACAGAGAGACAGAGAGAGACAGAGAGAGACAGAGAGAGACAGAGAGCGAGAAAGACAGAGAGAGAGATAGAGAAAGACAGAGAGAGATAGAGACAGAGAGAGACAGAGAGAGAGACATTTTTAGACTAAAACATATATATATATTAAAAGAGAAAGAGAGAAAAATGATATATAAGAAAACAAAAAAGAGATATTTATGCTAACTTTTAACACACGAATTTGTTTAAAAGTGTATGTTTTAAATTCCAGGTGTTGTCGTATTCTTGATCAGGGATTCTCAATGTGATTCTCAATACATGTTGGTTGAGTTCTCACAATGTTTTACACTTCTCAAATTCTTGATCAGTGGTTCTCAATATATGTTGGTTGAGTTCTTACATTTTAAATTTTATTCTCAAATTCTTGATCAGTGGTTCTCACAATGCTTGATTCTCACGTTACTCTAAAGGTTCTCACAATGTTTGATTCTCACGTTACTCCAAAGGTTCTCACAATGTTTTACACTTCTCAAATTCTTGAACAGTGATTGTCACGTTTTGTTGGAGTCTCACAATGTGTAAGGTTTTTGATATAAAATAACTTGTTGTAAGTGTGATCTATCATTCTTATCAATGGACACGAGATTCGCACATCCTTTTACCTGTTTAATCTCAGGCCCTAGTTCTTGTGGGAAGACTGTTTTTGTCCAGCGTTTGCTAACACATATCAAGGATATGGTCACAGTCGTACCCGATGAAATTTTATATTGTTACTCCGAATGGCAACCTTTATACAAGTCCATGACTGGAGTTCAGTTTATTGAAGGACTGCCCGATATTGAACAGTGGACAGGTGATAAGAGACGGTTGGTGATTATCGATGACCTCATGAACGAAACAGACGAACGTGTAACTAGTTTTTTTTACAAAAAAGTCTCATCATAAAAATATAAGCGTATTTTATCTCGTGCAAAATTTATTTGGCAAGAACAAAGAACACAGAACCATTAGTTTGAATTCTCATTACATTGTGCTTTTCAAAAATCCACGCGATGGATCTCAGATTGTTAATCTAGCTAAACAGATGTACCCAGGTCAAACTGGATATGTTCAGGATAGTTTTAAGGACGCAACCTCAGTCCCACACGGCTATTTGCTAATTGACCTCCGGCAAGAAACACCAGATAATCTAAGGCTTCGTTCAAGAATCTTCCCAGAGGAGCAACATATTGTTTACGTACCCAAGTAACATGGGAGAAAAAGTAAAAAACATGCTGATATGTTAAAATTTCTAGGTACAGCCAAACCACCAGTCATCAAGGCTGTTATGAAAACAGCATCACCCGAGCTGGTAGGAACACTCTGTGAATGTTGTCACAACGTATTAAAAGGTAACGTTACACTAACTCCCAATCAGAAGAGACGTATGCGTCGTTACAAAAACACCTTGAGAGCCCTTACCAAGAGGACATTATCGCTCAAAAGACGAAAACAATGTTTACAAACTGGAGGTTTTTTAAGTGTGTTGTTAAAACCTTTACTAACTGTACTAAAAGGTTTTTTGTAAAATGGCTAAGAAAATGATTTTGATGGATCCTCGTTTGTTAGAAAAACCTTATAGACCACCCGATGCTCTAAGAGATAACTTGGGAGAATTGGACACTCAAATGCAACTAGTCTTGGATCGACAAGATCTCCCAATCGGTGACAAGGCTAGACTCTATCAACAAACATTACAGCGTTATTTGACTCGACTAGAACAGTACAGCCACGTACCTCTAGGTCTCGTGGACATTAAGTCTCCACTTAATGAGTCGAGCTCGAAGCCTCCAAGCGAACAACCCACTGTACTTAAAGAGGAGGTCGTCGACAAAACGCCTCAGTCACCACCCGTCACACCCACTAATCGAAAAAAGGTGGCTAGTAAAGTGCGAGAAACATCGTCGTATTCGCTCAGAAGAAGGAAAAAGACGCCAAAGTGGGAACCATGGCCAAAGAAGTGATTTTAAAACGACATTACTACGACCCAAAACGCCCTGGAGCTTATGGCGGAATCGCCCCCTTACAACGTAGTACCAAACTTAGTCGTAAGAAAATTGAAGAGTGGTTAGGCCATCAAGACACTTACACCCTACACAAACCGGTGCGCAGAAAATTTAAACGACGTACGACCATTGCAGGTGGTATCGACCAACAGTTCCTGGCTGATTTAATTGACTTGCGTGGTTTAAAAAGATTCAACGATGGGTATTCGTATCTAGTAACGTGTATTGATGTATTTAGTAAATTCGCTTGGGCTGTTCCTCTGAAAAACAAGACTGGGACAGCTTTAGTAGCAGCGGTAAAGACAATTTTTAACAGTCGCAAACCGATAAATTTTCAAACAGACAAAGGCAGTGAGTTTGTCAACAAAACATTCTTAAAGTTTCTTAAAAACGAAAAGGTCCATTTCTTCACTACGGAGAATGAGGATACCAAAGCAGCTATCGTCGAACGGTTTAATCGAACCCTCAAAGAAAAAACGTGGCGTTACTTTACCAAAACCAACAGTCTTCGCTACGTCGACGTGATACAACAACTGGTCCACAACTACAACAATTCGTATCATCGGAGTATTAAGATGGCGCCGGTGGAAGTTACCCCGAGCAATCAAGAAGAAGTATGGCGTACTTTGTATTCGACCCCCGACGTCGTCGGTAGAAAAGTCTATTTTAAACCTGGTGATCGCGTGCGGATCGCCCAAGCCAGACAAACTTTTAAAAAGGGTTATACGCCGGATTGGACAGAAGAGTTGTTTACGATCAGTCGACTAAACCAAACAAGACCGGTTACGTACATCCTTAAAGATGATTCGGGTGAGGAATTGAAAGGTTCTTTTTACCAAGAAGAATTGCAACGAGTCGGCGACAAGATAGTTTATCGAATCGAGTCCATTTTGGAGGAACGCCGTGGTGGCAGGGGTGTAAAAGAATATTTAGTCAAATGGTTCGGTTATAACTCGTCATTCAACAGCTGGATTTCGTCCAAACAACTAGCGAGATATCGAGACTGATGGATATTGAAGAAGACGTGAGCACCCCAGTTTTGAGGCCACCCCCTCCCAAGACCGCGAGAACCTCGTTCTGGCCTTTTTTGGGAAACTAGTCCCGCGACTAGAGATCGTTTTCCTCTGTCAGATGATCGTTATATATGTCGTCATCGGTGTCTCATTATTCAATCTGAGTCGGAGCAACGCAGAGGGACCAGACGGCAAGTTTTGGATCGCTTTAATGAGCAGTTTTCTGGGTTACATGTTACCTAACCCCAAGATAGGATGAGTTTTTACGTGACTTTACCCAGCAATGCCTCGATGAAAATATACCCAAACAATAACGCCGGTCACTTTTTCGTCAAATTGCCACAGACTATAGACTTGACTTCACGTTATGAGGTTGGTTTGGTTGAGATTCAATTTCCCAAAAGTTATTTTAACGTGTTAGAGGGTGATGTATGGCTACATTACTTTCCCAACAAAGAAGACGAGTCTATACTACTCACGTTACCCGCTGGTCTATACACGTCACCCGACACGCTGATCGACGAGTTGAATCGTTTGCTTTTAGCCACGGATGTGGATGAAAAAGCCCGAGTTAGATTCCATTTTAACAATAATAAGGCCACCTTGAATCTGTATGATCCGGAGGTTGAAGTTAGAATTAGCGAGACGTTGAAACACATGTTAGGTTTTCCTGCGTCGCTCGCCACAGACATTGACCCAATACTACGAGGCGAGACTGAAGTACAAATGGATAGCGACATGAAAAATGTATACGTGTACTGCGATCTCGTAGCGGCGAGACCGGTTGGAGATGCCTCTGTCCCTTTGTTGCGGATTGTGCCTATTTTGGATAGGACTACCGCTTCTGTTTTCAGGATTTACGACAAACCACACTACGTACCACTGAGCCGTTTTTCGTTTGACGCGGTGGAAATCCTTTTAACTAACGATCAGGGTAAGACTATCCCATTCACTAGCGGAGCTTCGGTGTTGACACTACACTTCCGAACTCACAGACGGTTTGATTTTGACTAGAAAAATGGTCAGACACGTACCCATCCGACGAAACCCCAAGATGTATGAGTTTTACTGCAACCAAGCTGGTCATGGGCTGCCAGTGTTTATCGGAGGCAGAAGTCAAAGAGGACATGGTTTGGGTAGTTTTTTCGGCGGGCTCGGTCGTATGGTTCTACCGTGGTTAAAAACTGGAGGCAAAGCTTTACTCAGAGAAGGGCTTGGGACCGGTCTACAGGTCGCGAGCGATGCGTTAGCCGGCAGAAATGTTGGCGAGGCATTTCGTGAACGAGCGAAAGAATCTGGTCAACGTTTATTACAGGGAGCGGTTGAACACCTCACCACTAACCAATCGGGTAGCGGACTTAGAAGAAGAAAAAGAAAAAAAGAAATAAATGGCGAGCCGAAACGCATAAAACGCAGTAACCGAGCTCGACCTTCTCATTCTCACCAGAAGAAGCGAAGGTACTCTGATATATTTGAATGATGGCGCTTATTCACCCCAACTCGTGCGAGTGTCTTCACAGTGGTCTAGATTTGTTTAGCGTACCACCAACGCAGACAGTCGTAGAAGAGGGACAATTTGTGGAGATACATCCGTTGGCCGCCTTAGCCCCCGGAGCCCCGGTGGAATTTGTAATTTCGGGAAACGGTGAGGAATATCTAGATTTGTTCAATACTTTTCTACACGTGCGCGCCAAAGTTACGTTAGCTAATGGCGGCGCATTACCCGCTGACGCAGAGGTGGCCCCGATCAACTATTACCTGCACAGTTTATTCTCCCAAGTCGACGTTTCACTGAACGATACGCTGATTACACCCAGCGAGAACACCTACCCTTATAGAGCTTACATCGAAGCCACGTTGAATTACGGGGAGGAACCCAAACGAGGCCATCTGACATCGGCTCTGTTTTACAAAGACACGCCAAATTTTATTACGGACACAATTGGTGACAATAACAACGGGTTAAGACTGCGTCGACATATAGCGGCTGGTTCTCAGGAGATTGATATGATGGGTCGTTTACACTCAGATATCTTTGCTCAAGATCGTTACTTGTTAAATGGTGTGACAGTTAAAGTAAAACTCACCCCGTCTAAAGATGCCTTCAACGTGCTGGGACACGACCCTACCGCTGGTTATAAATCTATTATAACTTATGCGGCCTTGGTTGTCCGGAAAGCTAAATTAAATCCTGCCGTTTCGCTAGCCCACGAGAAAGCCTTGGTGCGAGGTAATGCCAAGTACCCCTTGAAACGAGTTGTGCTAAAAACTTTCCCTATCCCTAGAGGTATGCTATCGCACATGCAGGATAATCTGTTTCTCAGTCAAACACCTACACGGATCGTGATTGGACTAGTCACTTCGTCCGCTTTTAACGGGTCGTACACGGCTAATCCGTTCAATTTCGCTACCTTTGGTCTGATATATTTGAACGTCAGCGCGGACGGCAGAACCGTCAGTGGCAAGCCTTTGTCCATGGATTATGAACACAACCAGTACGTGAGAGCCTTCTTCGCGACGAATCTAGCTATGGGACTGGTTGGTAAAGACGCCGGCAACGACCTCGAGTATAGACATTTTAAGCACGGTTGCGCCTTATACGCCTTTGACCTCACCCCCAGTCTACTAGACGGTGACCAATTTGAGATGGCCAAGTCGGGCCCAGTCTCAGTAGAACTTAAATTCGCCGAGGTCACACCCGAACCATTACAGGTTCTCGTCTACGCCGAGCAAGACTCGATCTTGGAGATCTCGAAATCGCGCCAAGTTTTGACAGACTACACCACTTAGACAATGAATAGGGACGAGATACGCACCATCCTCCTGTCGGACATATTTGTTAAACGAACTGGGCTCGTTAAAGTGTTAGCTCGTGACCAATTACCTCTACGCATCGATCCGACCAAGACGGCTGCTTTCGTCATCAACACTGACCCTAGCTATCGCCCCGGTGACCACTGGGTCGCACTATATTATAACGGACTTGGTACTTTTGAATATTTTGATTCTTTTGGCCTACCACCTACACACTCGGACCTGGTTAATTTTATAGCCAGAAACTCTACTCGACCTGTTAACTACAACGCCAGACATTTACAAGATGTAGTCACCAACGTTTGTGGGCTCTACGCCATTTATTTCATCTTGATCAAAACACGAGGTGGCACTATGCAGCGGGTCCTACTACCATTTTCGGCTAGACAACACGCCAACGATCGATTAATTACGCGCTTAGTCAAACCCTGGCTAGTGAAACTCAACCCCACTTTGATAAACAAGAGACGAAATCAATAGACAGGTGTATTTTTTCCCTCACGACAATACAGCCATGTGTCGTTGTTCCCACGCAATACAGCGACGAATCACGTCCTGCCTAACACACGCTCGATGTTCGACGAATCAAATCCTAGCTAGGGCACGCTTAAAAAACCCAGATTATACGATACAAACCGAAGACACTTTATTAACACATTAGATACATCTCGTTGAAAATGACTGCTCCCACCAACTGGGTCTACATCAAGAGAAGTGATGAAATGCTTAAACCTTTGGCTAGTGGTCTGAAGGCTGCGTCTGTAAGTGTTTACCGAGGCCAACCTTTACTGCACGTGCGAAGATATTTTGGTGAATCCTACCTCAAATTTCCTACCAAACACGGCATTACGTTAACTCGACCCGAGTTTGAACATTTCTTAACGTTACAGAGCGAAATCCTCGCCGAATTTGACCGATTACAGCCACCAAGCACGGATACCTATCCTACTAACACTACCACGTTTGATCAGTACATCAATTCCAGTTGTTACCAACCAACAGAACCGAGTTGGTTTCCTACCACAGACCTGGCCGATGTCCTACCCCCGAAGAAGCCTTCCACTAACCTGTTTGACGAAATCATGAAGTCTAGCTGTCCAGTATCCCCAGACCCGAGTTGGTTTCCTACCACAGACCTACCCGATGTCCCTAATCCACCACAGAAGAAGAAGAAGCCTACCAAGCGATTGAGAGTTGTCCTTTAGTATTTAAGAAAAATAAAAACTATATTAATTAAAACGCTTTTTGTTACCTATATATCGTCTAAATGTTTGTCTAAATATTTGTCTAACTGTTTGTATAACTGTTTGTATAACTGTTTGTCTATATGTTGTTTGTCTAAATGTAACGTATACATATCGTCTTCTTGTTATGTAAATATTGTCTCCCTATTATCTAAAAGTCTCAAACTGTTTGTCTAACACTATCTAAGTTGGCTATACTAAAAACAACAATACATAAAAAACCACCATCTTACAATATTTTCCTTATATAAACATCCTCTTCTTGTTACCTCAAGTCCACCATCTTCCCCCTCCTCTTCTTGTTATCTCAAGTCCGCCATCTTGCCCCTCCTCTTCTTGTTATCTAAAAGTCTAAAAATACCTCCCCTTGTTAGCTCAAGTCCGCCATCTTGTTATCTCCCCCTTGTTATCTCAAGTCCGCCATCTTGCCCCGCCTCTTCTTGTTATCTAAAAGTCTAAAAATACCTCTTCTTGTTAGCTCAAGTCCGCCATCTTGTCCCTCCTCTTCTTGTTATCTCAAGTCCGCCATCTTGCCCCTGCAGATTGCGCTTATATAAAAGTCACGCGCCTGCAGAATTTTTGCTATATAAAAAGTCACGTGCCTGCAGCACGCCTGCAGAATACTACCTGTTTTGCGCATTGCATACTAAAAAAATACCTCCCCTTGTTAGCTCAAGTCCGCCATCTTGTTATCTCCCCCTTGTTATCTCAAGTCCGCCATCTTGCCCCGCCTCTTCTTGTTATCTAAAAGTCTAAAAATACCTCTTCTTGTTAGCTCAAGTCCGCCATCTTGCCCCAAATAACCTCCCCTTGTTATCTCAAGTCCGCCATCTTGCCCCAAATAACCTCCCCTTGTTAGCTCAAGTCCGCCATCTTGCCCCTGCAGATTGCGCTTATATAAAAGTCACGCGCCTGCAGAATTTTTGCTATATAAAAAGTCACGCGCCTGCAGCGCGCCTGCAGAATACTACCTGTTTTGCGCATTGCATACTACTCATAGGCAATAACATTTAGTTCTGTGTTAACGTTTGCCTGAATCTCATTATGGTCATCCTGGGCAGGACATATTTTACGAGTGTGTCTGCCTGATTAAAACCACCTACTCTTATAGTTTACAAACACGCTACCCGGACACCTGGCATGGCTTGTTTCTACAGATGTTTCGGCGTATAACGTAATCAAGAGTAAGACAAAGGTTATTCTAGAGGTATACATCAGAAGCCACAACCGCGAGAAAGTTTCCCTGATAGGCAATACATAATATTAATGGTCAGGGGCCACAACGAATCTCTCAGAACGAACGTGAGTTTTATCTCCCCCTGAATCGGAGATGAAACGGTTACCCAGACCTCAAAGGGTACCCGCCCGCTAGCGGACCGTTTCTTCACAGACCCTCTCGCTCGTGATCAAACACTTTACTCGCAAGAGATATTCCTCTGGTCAGACAAACACCGGTGCGCTTAGGTAACATTATCGTTAGGTGACCGCTGCTGACCAGTGGGGAATTTATAATGAAGCCAGAACGAAACAGAGCCGCGGGTTGGGTCTGATGAGGGGAATAATGGGCCACGTAGGTAAAATCCAAAGAAAGAAAATACAAAAGTCAAAGAAACCAGGACATTAACAGAGTAATAAAAGAGATGGGACGTGATGGAAAGACAAATAATCAGTCAACGTGACACTATCTTAAGTTGTAATTATTAAATTTATATAGAAATTTTCATATTGGTAAACTTTATTGAATGTTTGTAATCAATACTTTAAACAATAGAACAGTTTTAATTAAAACACAATGTGATATCAGTTTAGGGTTGTGTTTTTATTAAACAAGGTGGGAGTAAGTATTTCTACAATTATCAGACAGAAGTTTGGGACGTACTGATCTAATACTTGTGCCTTAAAGCTGCGAAGGGAGAATCGTTAATGGTTTTCTGATTCAGCGCATGTGCTGCAGCTTAGTTGTTGTTTTTGTTGTTTAACTAGGACTGCTGAGCTTCTCGCTCTTTAGCATCCAATACCAAGTTGAAGACTCCTTGGTATTATCTACACTGTAGATCTAGGCTCTTCCTGTAGCCTTTCTGCCGTTCCGAAACGTGTTTAGTTGAAGTCATGAGCTCCAGCTTGGCTTGCATTTAAAGGAGCGTCATATCTTGTACCATGCTAGGAGTAAGAAGTGCGTGGCATACTGTGCATTCCCCGCCTTCCAAAGGGGCTCTCCAACTATGCACAGCTAAAATACTGTACTCTGGTTCTGGGCTCTCCCAAGGAATTGTCACGTCCTGCACAGAGCCACTTCTCAGCTTCCCATGCCTATCACTGAGTCCACAGTGAGATCCTTCTGCATGCATTCAACCAAGTCAAAGCCAAAGAATTACGCCTGGGGCTTAAATAACTTCTCCAAGCTTAGTGTGCAATGCTGGGTTCTCAACAAGTTTCACCACAAGGGGAATCCTTGGAAGTGTGTGGATGATTTCAAGAGTCAATGAGGGCGTAATTAGCCTCACAGACATAGGTTCACTTCCACGTACATATATTGTAGCATTGTGCATAGCTGGTGGTCATATAAGGATGACTACAGATATGCTTCCATGCATACTGTAGCTTAGTTAATAGTTTGTTGCATTTTTTAAAGGTTTCCTCGACCTACTTCCCAGATTGTCTTCTACTCCCTCTTCATCTCTTCAAGTAATCATGCCAGTTGGCGTAGGATGGATGTTAGATGATGTTTTGTTTTCTTTTTTTCTGCTAGATGTATGATTCGACCATCGCAGGTGATCATGTTTCTCCACGACGTCTTTTTCATAGTCTTCTCTCTTTGTCTCCCTGTATCCAGGTATTGAAGTCTTTGAGATGTGAATATTTAGAAGAATGGGGCGCGTCTTTATCGAAAGAGTAGGAAACCTAGGAAACATAGGTATTACAAAACCTAGGAAAGAAAAGGGAATTAATGAAAGAGATCAAAATATTGTGACCACGTTAAAAGACATAACACCTTACTGAAGACCATAATAGAAGAAAGAGTTGAAGACAAACGTGCAAGAGGAAGACAGTGCTTTTAGCGGGAAAATAACACCAAGAGATGGACAAGAAAGTCTATCAAAGTGCACCATCAAGACAAGAGACAGAAGACGTTGGAGGTTCATTGCAGGTGACCTTCGATGTGGAGATGGCAGCTGATGATGATCCCGTTCTCCATCAGTCGTACCTGCTTTTCTAACGGCTTTCCAACTGACCTCGTTTCATAACATGCTTAAAGACTGCTTCCTTCTTGTGCGTGTAATAATTTTCGTTTGCTTCTCTCTAGACATCCTCAGTAGTCTTGTCTGCCCATGGAATTCTTAACTTTCATTTATAAAACAACGTTTCAGTGGCCTCCAGGGATCTCTTTGATCGTTTACTTACTGTCCATGTCGGCTTGCGCATGACAGGATTGGTTCTATGAAACGCTGAAGAACTGTTTTGCTTCCGTTCACACAGTTATATTTGTGTGTGCATCCGTATCAACTTGTGTCTAATTTCCGTGTATCTCACCCGTACATAATTGCCTGATACAATTAACTGAAATTTTGGTCAAAATTTTAATTGTTTATCTCAGTGCCCTATCAATTACCTTTCCCGTGTGTTTAATTTATAACAAACAGTAACCTTGTCTAGGGAATTAAGATAAAGAAAATTGTCCACAGTATGTTTATTTCCCTTTTCCAGGTTGTAATAATAGAAATCTCTATTTTTGTTGGCGTCGAATATATACTGGGACAGAGTATAGAAAATTTGTAGCAATTATACCGTATGAATATACATATTATTTTTAGACACTGACTATATAGACATTTACCTGGGTTTGATGCTGTTGTTGTTCAAGCTGTTGTCGCACCAGCTGCATCTGATGGTGCTGACTAAGTGGTAGTTGGGTATTTTCGCTGCTACCATTGCCACTGTCCAGGTTGTCACCAAGCATGACTGGAGAGGCCAGAAGTGGCGAAAGTTTCATAGAACCCTGAAACAGTCACACAATGTTTAGAAGTGTATCATAGAATTATGCAGACAAAAAAATATGCACACAAGAAAGTTTCATAGAACCTTGAAACAGTCACACATGCTTATGAAAAATATCCTAGAACATTTTTTTTTTAAATTACACGTTTTACAGGAGAGTTTCATAGAACCTTGAAACAGTCACACGTATAATACAAGAGTTTCATAAAACTATGAAAAAAAACAACAACATGTAAATTGGAAGTTTCACAGAACTATGAAAGAATCAAACGTATATAGCCGAGTTTTATAAAACTATAAAACATACGTATAAATGAGAATATCATAGAACCCTAAAACAAGGACTAGTACGCAGGGGAATGTAATAGAATTGTCAAAGAATGAAAACACATACACTGGAATTGCCTAGGTAGTGTTTCTGAAATAGTGTCCAATCAGATTCGTGCATTTTCTGCAAGCTCGCTGACAATGCGATGCCTAACTTACAATGGAAATATCGCAGTGAAAACATTTGTGTTATGACTGCATCGTTTCAGTAGAAGTATAATATAACTGATGGACATACTGAAATTCTACTTAATCATTTTGTTCAAGGAGGAAACAACGTATATGTGAATATATTGGAAAGTGTAATGCGTGCTGTATTTTCGGAGCAAGTAAGTGTGTCAAGTTGTTAGCAAATAGGGCTAAAAGTCACTTTTGCACAGGAAGCAAATCTAAAGCTGAACAGATTTGGGAAAACTATATATGGAAAGAAAGCTACACTTCTGCTTGATAAAAAGAGATAAGGATGGAAACAATAGCTGGTATAGGAGATGAGCACGACGAACAACCGTGGGGAATGAAAAGCACAGATGACCAAAACGTACCAGTTCACCCAAAATAAAATCTCACACCAAGTTCTGGTAACGTCACATTTCTAACTTAGCCGGATGCAAGGCTATTTAAGCCGCGCTAAGTTTGAATGTGGACACACACGAAATCAGTTTTTGCATGACGGACAGAGGAAAGAGCTAGTCACGAATTCTTTCACTATTTGTGTATTGTGGCAGCCTACCCTGACCAAGTCAATTGTCCAGTGTTTAGTTTCTGAGAGCTAGAAGGGTTCGATTCAATTCAGTTCATGTCAGAAGATCAAACTGATCTACATAAAGGAACTCTGAAGTGGGAACTTATAGTGTTATCCTGCCTAATTGTCAAGAAGCACTGCAGTGGGACCACTCATATTCACTGTTAACTCTAGTGCTGAGGAACACCAGTGAAGAGTTCATCATCGTGTGTAACCCTATCAACTCTTGTCTGGGACATTGCAGTCTAGCAGCCCAAGAGACTTTGAAGATAAGTTCACCACCACATCAACTATTGTTACAATTAAAGTGCGAGTTGTCACAGAAGAAACTTTATAGAATCACAGAACAGTTTGCAGGAAATCTGTTATTCCAGTGACACTTTATTAGTGTAAATATAATTGGAAACTGTGAATTATTGTGTAATATAACATCATATAAAACTCATTCTTATTCATTCTGAAGAAAAAAAAATGACATATAAATAAATTGATTCATTAATTGTACCTTGGGACTTTGTAAATTCCTTTATGTTCAATGTTGAATTTTTAAATTGGAATTACATTATTGTTTAAGCGTAGGGTAGTCTGAACGAGAGGGCACCATAGGCTCTCGATCTGCTACATCATTATTTGGACAAGAATACTTTACAGCCTGATTATAACCTGTGCCATCCATACACCAGTGCTCTTTTCTGAGACTGGGGTATTTCTTTTAATCCATAATTCTTGTCTGGCACTATCACCTGGTATCATCTAAATACACCTATATTTACCATCTCGTCAATTGAAGCAGTCACACACATAAAGTGGAATGTCAAGGAGTACCGCCGTCGTAACAAACACACTCAGGAGTGTCATGGAAGTCTAAAACAACCATACATTTACAAAGAGTATCAAAGGTCACTGAAAGACACACACACACGAGCACACACATATACATTATGTATCAAAGATTCCTTAAACACACACAAACAGTCATACTGCCAGAGTCACAGTGTGACAACAGCGAAATTTATTGTCAGTTCGTATTATTTTATTTATTTTTAAATTTTCATGCATTCAGATTTGTTTGTCCCCGAAAAAGACTATCTGGTCGTAACATTATTTCCGCCTTTAGTCCTAGCTAGTCACACCTAGATATACCTACAGATAGTCCTAGCTAGACGTATACAAGAACATGTTCGTTCACCTCACAGTTTTCTTCCAGGCTAATAACTTTGTTTGGTTCAAGCAATTATGCTTTATTTTTCTCTGTGGGTTTTGATAGTACATCTTCTACATGAGAGATCTCTTGATTTTGTTGCACATGTAGTTTTTGTAGCATTGATTCTCTTGTTTCAGTTTGTCTTTCATATTACTTATGACTGGCTTTGTTAATTAATTTCTCAGTTTGTTTCACAATTCTGTTCTGCCATTTTTCATGTTCTAAGAGCGAAAAAAGGGTAACGGTAGTCTCACAATAGAAATTGCCTTAGGGAAGTGAGGTGTTAGAGACTTCATCATGATACGTCCAGCTTCATGAGGTGGGGGTGGCCCGTTTCAGTTCTCGCTGCTTTTGCCATTCCTAACTCAAGAGCAGAGTCAGGTACCTGTTTACAGCTGGGTAGACTGGAGTGCAGTGTGACGCTACCAGACTTAGATCCCTGAATCCGGTAGCTGCAACGAGAGAAAAACGCTCTAATCACTCAGCTGTGTACTTTCTGTGCTTCTCTATGGTGCGGAATGTTGGAGAGTAACAGAAGGAAATGTCGAAACTGTCCTCCTTCCACACAATCTGCCTACGGAAAATTCTCCGAATCTTTTGGCCAAACACCATCAGCAACCAAGAACTACTTATTCGGAGTAACCAGGAGGACATGCACACCATCATAGCTGGCAGACGCTGGAGTTGGGTTGGCCATGTCCTCAGAAGGGACCCTGATACCATCACAAGAACAGCTATGCTATGGACCCCCGAGGGAAAGCGAAAGAGAGGCCGACCAAAAACAACTTGGCGGAGAACTGTGGAAGCTGAGATGCAAAGAATGAACCACAGTTGGGGCACTGTACGAAGGATGGCCGCCGACCGAGCAAAGTGGAATCAATTTGTTGCTGCCCTACAAGACGCCACCAGGCGTGATGGCCGCTGACTGCTATGACGGTTTGTGGTTATGGATCAAAGAAGAAGAAGACTCAGCGGGACCAAAAGATGCAGCAATAGAGAATGCAGTCAGCGACCCATAGCTTGACTGCTTGCATCAGGGTCAGCGAACCAGAGCTGACCAAGACCTTACTCCACCTCCACGTGGTGGTCCTGGAAACAGTCTGCAGCAGTGCAGTCTGGCTGAGCGAGTACGGATCGAAGAGGGAAGGCAAACCCGGCCCCAAGAAATGCCATGCTGAAGTCGGATGTGTCGACCGAAAGGTGCAGATATCACAGCTACGGCGTAAACAGACACAACGCAACCACCGTCCTTTTCAGAGCGAACGAGGAAGAAGAGGAAGAAGTAATCACTCAGCCAATAGAACAAGAGCGAAACACAAGACGCAATGAGATCATATAAGTTTACGATCAGCCCAGTCGTTGAAACTTAACATTAGTTAAGGCACTTTGAATGCGCTTTGAGTCCTTAACGACCAGACTATTAAAAAATATGTTTTGTTCCGTTCACATAGCTTCATAATTGTAATGTGGACGGACACTTTTTTAAATTCTGCTATTTTACAGTTTGTGTGTGTACTTCTGTACGTGTGAATATTGTTGTTGTTTTTTTTTTTTTTTTTAACATAAGACCGTATAGTTTCCGAGCGCCCCTAAAGAGACAAATTAAGAATTTAACTACTGCCCCCTCAGGTAACTCGTACAAGCCGACTAACAAGAGACTATGCATGGGTCTGGCAACTCCATCAGGTACAACTAATTGTCGTAGAAACCACCCCTGCGAAAGCAGGTAAGTTCATGGTGCAGGTTTCCTGCAAGGGACAGCAACAGTAGTGGCTTCGTGTTCTGTAGTGAGCCCAAAGGAAAAGAATAATAATAATAATATCTTCTTTTTCTTCTTCCTCGTTCGCCTTCAGACTTCTACATTATTGACTCTAATAAAGGCAGTAGTCAGCTCAAGGTTCCTGACGTCTCAGAACAGTTTTTCATGAAGAGAAGTGGGTCGTTATTATAGCTGCTACTGTTAAATTGCCTCCCAAGCAATGTTGTTAATGCTTCAGCTACCGCTACTATTGCTACTAACAGTACTGCTACTTCGTGCACCACAACCATCACCACCACCACAACAACTACTAGTACCTCTTCTTTTACTAATCTTTTTTTGCTACAGCCGTATTTGCTACTTCTGCTCGTACTGTACATTACTGTTTGCAGGTTTTGACATTACAGCTTCCACTACTATTAATATTGCTACAGCAATATAAATAAAATCGATTACTACTACAATATAAATAAAATCGATTACTACAACATAAATAAAATCGATTACTACTACAACATAAATAAAATCGATTACTACTACAACATGAGTAAAAATCGATTACTACTACTACTCATAAATAAAATCGATTACGACTACTACTCATAAATAAAATCGATTACTACTGCAACACAAATAAGAACAGCAACTAGAAATAATTGAGTACTAATAATGATAGATCGCCAAAGTAGAACGGATGACGAAAGCTATACAAATACTACAGGAATTCTGTTTCTTCTCTTCTTCTTCTGATCCACAGGAATTCGAGTTTCTCTCTCCTTTACCCTTGAGGCAATTGGGGATAAAGTTTTGTTCTTTCTTGCAACCACTCAAAAACAGGGAAGAGATACACCTACAGATCTTAGAAAACGCCACACTAAAACGCCAGAGAATTTGCAGTCTGGAAAAAACAACAAATGTAAGGTATTATATAGAAAAAGGAACATTATATACCCAAATTATATACCCAAATTATAACCCATATGAGGTTGAACTGGGTATCCTATACAAAAAACAAAATCCAATGGTTTATATAAGGTCCTAAAATCAACAGCAACAACTTCATCTCAGCGGGCTAAGTTAGTGGAGGTCACACCAGACCCACAAATTGGCGGGTGTAGCAGTGCCACGAGAAAGTTGGTCCTCTACCCAGATTGGGGATCATACTACTGGAATAAGAAGTGAAGGAAAGGCGCTGGCTTGGATAATACAAACACTGTGAAAAAAACTCATTTATAGCACTACAATGCAGTCCTTGTTCTGGAACCCCAAGAATAAAAGAAAAAGAAGAAAACCTATAAACACGCGGAGACAAGAATGGGAGACAAACATGAAAGCGATAAAACATGCACGGAAAGACTTTGAGCGGATAGCACCGGGAAGGAATGCTTGACGTGCATTTTTAGACGACCTATGCTCCACAGGGGATTTAAGGTTAACATACTAATGATGTCAATAGTAATGATGAGGATAATAATTACCGTCTGAAAACCGTGTTGAGTGTGCTTGAGGTTCAGTTCATTGGGCTGGTGTGGCTTGTGGGTGTCTTTGTTGACGTCCACACTTTTTGTTGGCGTGTTGAGCTCTTTCTTGTCAACGTGGTCGGCCTCTTGATCTGTGGAAATCGAGTACACTTTAATATTTAACTGTCATTTACTTCTCATGCACAATCTCCCGTCACACTTCGCAAGTTACGTCTCCCGTCACACTTCGCAAGTACAATCTCCCGTCACACTTTGCATGTACAGTCTTCTATCATACTTCTCATGTGCAGTCTCCTATCATACTTCTCATGTACAGTCTCCGGTCAACTTTTACATGTACAGTCTCCTGTCATCTTTACATATACAGTCACATGTCATCTTTACATGTACAGTCCCCTGTCATATTTACATGTACCGTCTCCTATCATCTTTACATGTAGTCTCCTGTCATCTTTATATGCACAGTGACCTGTCATCTTTACATGTACAGTCTCCTTTCATCTTTACATGTACAGTCTCCTGTCATCTTTACATGTACAGTCTCCTGTCATACTTTATATGTACAGCATCCTGTCATCTTTACATGTACGTTGTGAGATTACTAGTCCCAAGTGCTACCTTATATTTGTTGCCTCTTACGATATGCCGGAGGGAGCATTGAAACATATATTTCTTTGTCTCCTCAAAAACCCCAGAAACTACGTGGGGCTAGTGTTTTAATTACGTTTATGATTATTTTGAACCATACTGCGATGACTAGAATTAAGAACAAACGAATTGAACGAACTTTTTTTTAAAAAGGGGGTTGAGAATTGGGCGCGTTGGCCCGGCAGATATTCTGCCCTCAACCTACATCAAACGGATCTTGAAGACGATGGCCTTGACAATTAGAGTGGTTACCCCTAGAGGAACACAACACCAACAACAAATTATCATCAACACCTGGCTATTTAAGTATACCTGTCAGGCCCAGCAAAAAAACTATTTTTACTATAGCCGCTTTAAAGTCACTACAAGTGATGAAAACATCAGTGCTTCATTGTTTCATAAAATTTTAACTTTGTTAACTATAATTGACTATTAAATTTGTTATCTTTAAATACAAATTGATAGTTGATTTAATCATTATTGGGTGAATTGCACCCGTATGACTCAGTTGATTTAAATACATAATCATTCAGAGCTAATAAAGTAATATTTTACTGAACTGTTGGGGGCTAAAAAAAAAAACATAAAAAATACGAGCAAATTTCTTTTCCCTCACAGAAGGGGCGGGAAGATAAAAAGTTCATGACAACTTAGGAGATCTAAGTTGTTATGCTTGTTTTCTTAAAATTCTTGTGAGGCTCCCTGAAATAGAAGCATCATTATTCTATCTGTATCTCTGTCAAGAGTAATCCGTCAGCGAAGGTTGATACCTTTGAAGACCCTCATTTTTATACTCTTCGTTTAGCCATTGCTGGACCACCGCTGCAGAGCAGTGGAGACAAACACGCGACAAATACGTACTTTTGGACACTCGTCTTTCGTTGTCTTCCGACGATCTGTCGCTCCCATCCTCTTTAACGTCTGAGTTAGGCCGGGACTGACCTCCCAACTTGTGGCACACTTCGAAGGCCTGGCCTATGGTTCTCACTATTCGCATAGCCTGGCTCTGTGAACAAGATACACAACTCTGAACTTATATTTCGACAAGATACATGGCAAAGAACTTATATTTTGACAAGACATACAGCAGAGAACTTATATTTTGACTAGACACGAAACAGTGCGATAATATTTTGACTAGGCACACTGTAATGCACGTTTAATTACGATCTTTCGCGGAACCCATAGCGACCTCTCGCTGAACTCTATCATCAACACCTGGCTAGTTAAGTATACCTGTCAGGCCCAGCAAAAAAACTATTTTTACTATAGCCGCTTTAAAGTATCGTGAGGAAAGAAACCCCTCCCCCTCAGATTTTTTTACACGTGATCATTCTCTCACGATTGTTCCACTGTCACACTTTTGTACCATTCTAGTACAATTATATCATTTCTAAAAGTTCTACCATTTTTTTATGGTTATATATACTTATATATTACCCCATCGCTGAACTCTAGGGTTCCGTGGAATCCCTGTTGAGAAACCCTGGCATAATGCGAATGATTATATTTAGGTTGTGCAAATGTTTGCCTTTGACACTCACAGTTAAATGTTTATCTCCAGATAAACTCTTGTCACGTCTCTGTTTCACTTCAAAGCAAATCGGTTCTTTCCTACTTTCTCTCTGAGCTTCTATTTTAGTAATTTCAAACCCTTCTAGAAAACCCTGGAACATGAAACCCTGTCATTTTCATCAGCATCATTTTTTATAACTTCCTGTTTTCGCTCACTATTGAGTGTGAAGTCATCACAGTAGCTGGACCCTTTGTAGGAAGCGTATACCAAAGCATTTATGTACTGTTGCAGTTGTGTATTCTTTGTTTGTTTGTAGCACTTTGTTTTACGTGAAGAGTTGTCTATCTCCACGAACAATCTCATATTAGTCACCGTTTACGATTTGCCTGACTGAGCAGTGGCCATGTTCTTTCTTTGTCTCACCGAGTCACCAGACCCACCGCCCCCCCCTCCCCCCCCTTTCCTCCCCGGAATAACACGAGGCAGTTCTGAAGAGGAGTAAAAAAAATAAAACGTGCTTACCAAGGTGCACCTTCTGAATTTGTTCTAGCTTCCCCCCTCCCCCTCAGATTTTTTTACACGTGATCATTCTCTCACGATTGTTCCACTGTCACACTTTTGTACCATTCTAGTACAATTATATCATTTCTAAAAGTTCTACCATTGTTTTTAGAATATTACCGTACACATTTTAATGGTATATGACGGCATGCAGTGGGGGTGGGGGGCGGGGGGGGGGTGTGTGTCAGAATTTAGTTACGTTGTGTGACGATGGGGGGTATGTGAGGGGAAATGTGACGTCAGACCAAAATAAAATAGTCATACTCGCTTCTTACATACATTATGTTTCTACTTTTATTAGCAAAAGTCATCGAGAGATGGGGTTATCAGTTCACTTCCTGGTTGCCTTTTCCTTCCCTATCTCAAGAGTAAAGTCAGATACTCATTTACAACTGGGTGGGCTGGAGCGTATGTTGCTTGTTTTCATAAAATGTGTCGTTCTCACATAATCTATTAGTCACAGAAACACCCCCATATTACTTTTTGTCTAAGTAAAACGTATTGTAATGAACAATGACATATTCCCGTCAAAGCTAAATTGAACAGGCTTAAACAAATAAGAAGGTGAAACCTGAGGCCTGTAAAAAGTAAATAAATAACACACAAAGGTATGTTTCAGGCGCTCTATAATTAGTCTGGGTCGTCCCTAGTGTAAAGTTTCTTTTCTTCTTTCCACTCTGTAAAGTGTCAGTCTGTATGCTCTGTAAGGAAGAGTGGTGTGTTGTTGAGATCAGGCATGCCCCCAGTCTACCCAGCTGTAAATGGGTAACTCACCCTAGTCCTGAGTTAGGGAAGGCAAAGGCTCCAGGGGAAGCAGGCCCTAAACTTGGTCACTCCAACCGACGCAGGATGGTGTATGTATGAAGTAGAAGTGTAGAGTGTGATTACCGCGAATGGTGTACTGTTCGTGTGCTGACCAATATAACCACTCATACACTTGTGTCTACAAGGCACCAATGCAGACTGCTGGAATCTTTGTTTACTCAATTTATTCAGACGTACACACTGGGACATACGAGTACATCATGGTATGTTGACATATCAATTTGTAGGTATACATAGCAGATCTGAAGTCATGACACATTCAGAAATAATGGGCAGTACATCAAAAGTTCAATTGTCATGATACATTATGGCCGCATCCCCCTATCTGACTAAACGCGTCAGTGAAGGCAGATCGGTAAATAACTAAAGTTACTTGACGTCCATAGTTTGTAGCATATATTATGAAACCACGAAAGAGGGGGTTTCTAGCAAGATTGAGATCTCCCTGTCACTGTCCGATAATAGGATAAATAATCTGTTCTCTTGGCAGTGATCAAAACATATGATGACCGAAATCTAACATGGCCGCCTCCCTGAGTTGTCGTTCACTCATTCATAGGAAGGAGAATATAAGCCAGAGTTAATTTATAATGGGTATATAAATGATTTCATAAATGTTCCCATACAGCTCTACGGTGATCAGGTTAATTCACGTAGCCATAACCGCTGTAGGAAAGTCTGTCATCTTTGTCGATACAAAACACGACCCTAGCGATACGAAGCACAATGTTCCATCTAGGTCGAATCGACATGAGATCATCAAAATAGGGTCTGGCAATACATGGAGTCCGAATTATACATTGTACCGTACCTTAGGAGAATCTCTAACATAAACTATAGTAGAGATACCATCTCCTTTAGAAGAAAACCACTTCATGAATCATATTTCCTTAAGAATCTACCAGCCCTTTGGAAAGTGCGTACCCGCCATTATCACGGTACATCGGAACTCATCACGACTTGTCAAGACAACTCATACTTCCGCTAGACCGGAATAACAAGAATCTAGTGCCGCCTACCCATCCAAAATATACAATATAGGACGGATTCTACTTGTACTAATAATATGTAATACATATGAATTCAGGCCATAAACATAATAAGCAAATTAATCTATTTTCTGGCCCTAAAAATAAGTACAAATATAAGAGCAATATCCTTGCGCCGGATCAATATCCAGAACGATTACTCCTATAATCAAAAGTGTGAATCAAACATGGATTATCTCGCTTTCCCCATAGACAGCATTTTCATACACAAATGAATGAATGTCTATATTTTTTCCCATATTAAATAGCCATATCGATTTTTGTAATATGTGCGACAAAATATGCACGCAACAGATTACCACACCCCTCGGGAAAAAAAAATGGTACTTTTTTTTTTTTGAAACACATCTAGGAGCAACATACAATAGGCTCACAACGCACCAATAACAATGCGCAGATGATAAGCATAAGTTTTATGACCTTAGAGAAGGTACTTCTCTAAGTATTAATATTTCCAGAGAGGTGTCACCAACGCATACTACAATATTAGCAATGACCCAATTTCCACATTAGTTTATACATAAATTTCATCTAAGATATCTTAACATCATGATCATCAAAGACGAAAAACATTGAAAGATCAGCGGTGAATAAATATCACGCGCTCTTCAGATTTTTACTCTGAATAGCCGTAAGAGCTTTCTGGTCAGTTTCCACAATGAAATGCGCGCCCAGAAGAAATCTTTGCAGTTTAAGGATTGACCAAACCATAGCCAATAATTCACGGTCTAGGACCGAGTAATTCTTCTCTGCGGCATTTAATTTCCGAGAAATATACATCACAGGATGCAGAGTTCCAGAGTACTCTTGCATTAGTGCCGCTCCAATCCCAGTGGATGAAGCGTCACTACGAAGAATAAATGTCTTATCCTTAGAAGGCAATACTAGGATAGGTGAAGTAGAAAACATAGTTTTAACCTTATCCAAAGAGGATTGACATTCTTGAGTCCAATGGACTACATTAGGAGACCCTTTCTTTAGCAAGGAAGAAAGAGGTGACATAATGGAGGACAGATTCGGGATGAATCGTCCATAAAATTGTATTAGACCTAAGAGACTTCGTACTTGCTTTTTTAGTCTTAGGAATAGAAATGTTAAGTATCTTACTTGTATTATGGTCTTCTGTTTTTAGGAACCCATGACCAACACGGTGTCCTAAGAAAGATATTTCGCTAAAACCAATACATGCTTTCGATGGTTTCGCTGTCAGGTTATGCTCGCGTAAGATAGACAATAGTTCATTTATACCATTATAGTGATCGTTCCAAGTATCACTGAAAAGACAGATATCATCAAGATACGCAATGACATCTGAGCGATGAGATAGGATTCGACGCATCATGCGTACAAATGTAGCAGGGGCGTTCATAAGACCGAAAGGCATGAAATTCCATTGGAATAGACCCCTAGGCGTCGAAAAAGCAGTAAACGGTTTGGCGTGTTCGGATAGTGGAACTTGCCAATATCCCTTAGACAAATCGAGTTTAGTAAAGAAGTGAGAATTCGATAGTCTCGTAAGTAGCTCTTCCAGTAAAGGCATAGGTTCCGCATCAAATTTAGTCACTTGATTCAATTTGCGATAATCCACGCAAAGACGTATGTTATTGTCTTTTTTTCGTACTATAACCATCGGCGAAGAATATGCTGATGTGGATGGTTCAATAATTTTTAACTCTATCATCTCATCTAACTCTTTCTCTACCTGTGCTTGAAAATGTATCGGGATAGGATACGGTCTGACTCTTATAGGACTATGGTCAGTAAGAATAATGTCATGTTGAATGACATCAGTTTGACCAAGAATGTCAGTAAGGACATCCTGAAATTGTTCTAACATAGTAGAAACTTGTTTCTGCTCTCCTGGAGATAATTCTGGAGAAATTGCAACATCTTTCCATGATTCATTAGAGTGAAGAGGAATCATTGGAAAAGGTAAATTTACATCCGAGAAACTCGTTTCCTCATCCTGTATTACTGACAGAGATGAGTACTGTCCATGTTGGACTGGAAAATCGTCCGTTGCCTGGAAAACAGGTTGTAAATAATCAGGACGTTCATGGAATTCCGTGAGCATGTTGATGTGGAAGGTTTTACGCTTCCCGTCAATATCGACGAAATAGTCAACATCGGAAACTTTTGATATTATATCGTACGGACCTTTCCAAGAAATGAGAAGTCTATTTTCCCTACAAGGTAGCAAGACAAATGCTTTGTCACCTGGACAAAGTTGACGCAAACATCTCTTTTTATTGGCAAATTCCCTTGCCTTCTGTTTCGCAAATTCAGAAGAAGCAGTTGCCAATTTGCATGCTTCAATAATCTTGTGTCTAAGTGCGATGACATATTCATAAGAGGATTTTGTGTCATCGACAATATTATCAGCAGTTATAAGATCATGAAGTAAGGACATAGGACCTCGCGGTTTCGCGCCAAAGACAAGTTCAAAGGGAGAAAATCCTGTATGTTCGTTGGCGACCTCTCTATATGCAAAGAGAGCCGCGGGTAAAACCCTATCCCAATCCTGAGGATGATCTTCTGTTATCTTACCTAGTAGGTTTTTTCAGAGTTCTATTCAAACGTTCCACCATCCCATTGGACATAGGATGATAAATACTACTCAGCGATCTCTCTATTTTCAGAGTCGACATTACTTGAGACATGGTATCCGATATGAGTTGGGTACCATGGTCGGATAATATTTCTGCTGGAAACCCCAGACGAGAAAATATTAACCAAAGAGCATCTGCGACATCAGCAGTAGTTATGCTCTTTAGAGGAACAGCCTCCGGCCAACGTGTGCACATATCAACACACGTCAAAATAAATTGGTGTCCTCTAGCAGACTTTATCTTAAATGGACCAATGATGTCTATCGCCATTTTTTGAAATGGCCGAATGGGAATGTCTGCAGCCTGAATAGGTGCATCATGGCGTGGACCTCTGGATTTAATCTCTTGACATACTTTACAAAATCGACAATAGATTCGTATGTCCTTATTCACAGCAGGCCAAAAGAAAGATTGAAGAACTCTAGCTTTAGTACGGGAAAAACCCATATGTCCAGCACACTGCAAATCATGAGCGTGCTGTAAGATTTTAACTCTCATATTTTTAGGCACAAGGATTTGAGAATGAATGGACTTAGCGGAGTTGTCATGAAATATTCTAATCCACATATATAAATTATTAGGTAAATATGAAGCCTAACAAATAAAATTAATAAAGAGAAGAGCAATGGTAAAATAACAGTGCTGTCACAAAGAATGTACTCGAAATCCCCTTGTTTTCTGCTTCGTCTGCAAATTGTAACGCTTTCACGTTGATATAAAAGCTTACTGTATTATTACCCGCCTTCTTCAATGAAACGTGTGCTGCATTTCTAAGAAAAACATTGAGACGTACTGCGTAATGACCTAAATTAATCCTAACATTAATTATATTACGTTACCAAAACGAACGAACAGATGGACAAAAGGATAGCGAGAGGGGAGGGCTGAAAATCAGGAACGCATGCAACACGCGACGCGCGATATACAAATGCTGGCATCACGCGTGTAAGTCTACAAGCACTAACTTTTTTTCAGACGGACAGTGATAAAATACACTACCCTTTCCCAGAGTTAGGTTTATAAATCATAACAAACTCTTATTAGAAAAGACAACATTAGATGGGTTTACGTTTGAACACATAACAGTACCCAGACAGCACATCTTCGAAACAGGAGGTAGAAGAAATTGCATATTTTGAACGCAGCCACGTAGCTCCTTTAAATTAGTATTTTTGGGTTCCTTAGGGCTTGCTGACAAATAATATGTAAAACGTTACGCCAATAGTCCAGGAATTAATAAATTATACCCAAAATAAAATAGTGAGGCTGCCTGACAGCATGAAATCATTTCTGCTCATAAGATTTTTTTTTAACGTGTTTGAAAAAAATTTACGTTACATAAATAGCCTACCATGTAAACTCCAAATTGATTGGAGCGCAACAAATGAAAGCCTAACCACGATTGGTCGGGCTATAAATACTATCTTGGTTGTTAGGGGAAACGGGGAAAGGTAACATTTTTTCAAACACTTGTCGAAACGGGGCTCATTGGTCAGACTCGCTGATATACACACTTGGGAGCGTTAGTTCGAAACCACTTGTAAAAATAGCTTGATAAAGCATCAGTGCGTTGAAGCCAGCATATATTTGGCTCAATAAAAGCCTGGAACATAGGCAGATGGAAGTTTGTGCCAGTTTGTGCCAGAATTCATTGCTAATCAACGTATCTGTGTTATTCGTATGAATTGTGGGACAGTGGTCTTGATGGTACTGAGCAGCATCTGGTCAGAGATTTGCTGAATCCAGTGTCGGACAGCATACTCCTTGGTCCTTTTAGCTATCAGTGAGGTGTCTCCTGAGCCCAGAGGAGAATTCGAGCAGAGGAGTCCTTTCCTGCCGCCATCACTCAAGATAAGCAGAGTTGGCCAGCTGAGCTCAACATTATGTCCCCTCATCTTGAAATAACTTTATAAAAATACTATTCAGAGGGGAATTTACTTGTCTTAAAATCAGGAACTGTGAACATCTCCAATAATAGTCCCTAAAGACAAACTATTGAAGTCATGATGACAAATACCAACAGAGCTTGAACAAAACAAAACCAGTATTACCTCATTTCACTACTACACAACTGACACACATAGAACATTTGTACTAATATATGTCACTACAATATTCATATTAAATACATTCTGTACATAACTTGTAATTTAAATTGATTGTGATTCCTGGTTCCCTTGTAGTTGAATCAGGACACATATTCATTCATGCCAGTAATGACTACATATTGTTATTCGAAAGTTTATCAGTGACTCTTTTAAGATATCTTTGTAGAGTGTTATATGTATGTGAGTGTCACAGTGTTGTCAAGAGTAGTGGATTAAATTAAATTGTTTATCTGTCTGTTGTTGTGACTTACACTTCACCATACTCATACCCTAGACACATAACGTAGCATCACACTATTCCAGAATAATTCTGACTGAGATATATAGATATGTGGTAGCAAGTAAGGTTATCTATAATACACTACTCTTAATAGATATAGATACCTTCACAGCTGATCTCAGTCAGTACACTAAGTTCCCTATAAGTATTTATAACTTTCCACTTCACCACATATATTGGGGTCTCGCTCTTGGGATTTTGAATCTTTAACTATTAAAAATATTGGGGGTAATTCACTTCAGGGAATATAAGAATTAAAAGGTATCCTTGGGTGGAATAAAATAAGGTTGAGCTCACGGTGCCTGTGTTGTCCATTAGAGATTGAATTGTTGGTTAGACATTGTATAAATTTACATAATAGACAATGGCGGACCTGGCCAAATTTCGATCTGCTGCGGTTCAGACTGCAAAAGAGTTAGGATTAGATGGGCAAGTTATGGTTGCCTATGTCACGACGGAATGTGACAAATTTATTGAACGTGAAGAAAGAAGGTTTGAAGCCGAAAGAAAGTTAGAGGCTGACAAGGAAATTAAGAGGTTGCAGATTGAGGCTGAGGCTAAGAAATTGGAGGCAGAAAGAGAAGACAAAAGATTAGCTGCAGAAAGGGAAGAGAGGAGATTAGCTGCAGAAGAGAAGAAATTAGCTGCAGAAAGGGAAGAGAGGAGATTAGCTGCAGAGAGGGAAGCAGAAAAGGAGGAGAAAAGATTACAAAGGGAACATGAATTACGACTAAGGGAGTTTGAGTTTCAAGGCCATGCTCCTGAAAATGGTGCCAGTCCCTTTGCCTCTGATGCTACGGTTACTCAAGGAGCCTCAACCTCAGCTATGAATTTTCATTTAGATCATTTTGTTGAGAAAGACGATGATATTGAGAGCTACCTAAATAGGTATGAACTATTAGCTACCACGTATGGGTTAGAGAGAGAAAGGTGGAGCTTAAAGTTATCTCAGGGACTTCGTGGGGCAGCTTATGAAGTTTTTGCAAAATGAGCAGAGGTGATCAGGAAAATTATGACATGCTAAAGCAGGCTCTTTTGTTAAGGTATGAAAAGAATGCAGAGTTTTACAGGAAAAAATTTAGGAATGCTAAACTACTGTCAGGTGAAACCTATCACCAGTTCGCTGCACGAATCGAGACATACTTGGAGAAATGGACTTCTCTGGGGAAAACCCAAGATCTTAAGGAAATGGTCCTTATAGAGCAACTAAGAGAGTCCATGGCTCCAGACCTGAGAAAGTTTCTCATGGAACAAGGTGCAGAGAGGCTGGATGAGTTGCTAAATGTTGCTGAAAGGTATCAAGCAGCTCAAGCAGAGGTAACAGGTAATAAAAAGAAACAGGTGGATAACTTTAGGGCACCACAGAACTTTAATAAATTTGATCCTAGGGATCAAAATAAAGGTAAGCACCAATTTGATAGGCCACGGTATGACAATAAAAATAAATTCCCACAATTCGATGAAAGGAAATATGATGAAAGAAAATCTTTCAACCAAGGAAAAAGGTGGTGTAAAAATTGTAAGATGAACAATCATGACACTGACCATTGTAGAAGGAAACCTCCTCATTTTGCTGCTATGACATCGGGGGAAAAAGGAAAAGAAGGGCAAACCTGAAGAATTACAGGAACCATACCACCCCCCAGTGTGTGAAGATGTCATTTGTAATGGTGTCACTATAAGATGTTTATATGATACCGGTTTAGATTACGATTCCGTTGTGAGTTCTCACCTGGTGCAGGCCGATCAATACACCACAGAAACAGTGGAGATTCAAACTGCAACCAAGGATGTAGCTACCATGACACTTCCCGTCGCCCGAATAAAAGTGAAAACGCGATATGTGGAAGGAATCATAAAAGCAGCAGTGATAAATGAGCCAATCTACCCTCTAATATTGGGGTGTAGATATGTCTTCTTGGGGAATCCCAAGAGACCTGTGATATTGGCAACAGTGCAGACCAGATCACAGACAAAGAAGGAGGAGGATAATCCAATAAATACTCACCCAGATGAGATGAGGAAGGCACAGGCTGAGGACAAAACACTCAAGCCATGTTTCAAGAAGTTGCCCAAATCTCATACACCTCCAGGCAAGGGAGAGTTTTATATGAAGAACAAATTGATATATAGGAAGGCTGGATCTGAATCCAATGGTCACGGACAGCTGGTCCTTCCCACTTCATATAGGACTAAAGTGTTGGAACTAGGGCATGCGATTCCCTTCAGTGGTCATATGGGAATCAGCGCAACAGGACAGCGAATAGCTTGTCACTATTTCTGGCCAGGAATAACTGAAGATATCAAACGATATGTAAAATCCTGTCCAGAGTGCCAACGAGTAGCACCTAAACATTGGACTGCACCAGCAACTCTGGGGGAAATGCCCATAGTGGGAACACCCTTTGAGAGAGTTGCCGTGGATCTTGTGGGACCTCTCACCCGAACCAAGAGAAGGAACAGCTACATTCTGACTCTGGTGGACACTTGTTCTATGTGGGGAGAGGCAGTAGCCCTGTCATCGATTGATTCAAAACATGTGGCAGAGGCATTGCTCACAATTTTCACAAGGTTAGGCTTTCCCAATCAAATCTTGACTGATAATGGCTCTCAGTTCAAGGGGAAACTAACTGAAGAAGTTTTCAGGATCTTCCAGGCCAAACACTTCCATTGTAGTGTGTATCATCCCCAAGGGAACGGCCAAGTGGAAAGATTTAACGGCACATTAATGTCGATCCTGAGAAAGTTGGCACACGAAAAAAACCAGATACATGGGACCAGTACCTGCACGCCGCCCTCTTTGCTTATCGGGAGGTACCCCATAGTTCAACCGGTATGGCCCCGGCAACATTATTGTTTGGAAGGCCAATAAAAGGTCCACTTGAAGCTTTGTTAAGAACGTGGACTGATGAAAAGGCAGAGGAAAACATTACATCTTCATACCAATATGTGAATGAGCTGACCACTCGGTTGAAAACTGGCTGGAAACTTGCCAATGAAAATTTGAAACAAGCCAGGAAGAAACATGCTGCCTATTATAACAGGAAGGCGAAAGACAGAAATTTGGCTGTGGGAGAGAAGGTACTGCTTCTTTTGCCTGGGAGTCAGAATAAGTTACAAATTGGATGGCAGGGTCCATATACAGTTCTAGAGAAGGTGTCTAGAACAAATTATAAGATAGATAAGAAGGGGAAAGAAAAAATCTATCATGTGAATCTCCTGAAGAAATATTTGGAAAGAGAACATCAGGAAGAGACACACTTGTTGACCTTGTCCATCGCCATGGAGATGAAAAAGGAACCACTTTCATCATTTGAATATCCATTACACCCCTGTGAGACAGCAGCACAGGTGAAAATCAGTACACATTTACCGAAAACTCAGAAAGAGAGAGTGCAACAGGTTCTAAATAATCATGCAGAGGTGTTAACAGACCGACCAGGGCATACAAACCTATTGGAATATGATATGAAACTCATAGACTCCACACCTGTCTGTATGAAACCATATTCGATTCCGTTTGCTAAGGAAAAAGCTTTGAAGGAAGAGATAGACTATCTATTGAAGGAAGGAATTATTTCGCACAGTGAGTCTTCGTATAGTTCCGGTGTTGTACTCTTAAGGAAGCCCTCTGGAGAACATAGACTCTGTATAGATTACAGGAGACTGAACGCTATTACAGAAGGACAGGTGGATCCATTGCCGGATACAAATCAGCTGTTTGCCAGACTAAATAAAGCTAAATATTTCTCAAAAGTGAATCTGAGTAAAGGATACTATCAGATTCCAGTAAAGCCTGAGTTTAGACCATACCTAGCTTTTAGTACCTCAGAAGGACACTATGAGTTTAATAGATTGCCATTTGGATTGAAGAATGCGCCTAGTGTCTTCTCTAGAATGATGAGAAAATTATTGGATCCTCTGAATAATCCCTGTATAACAAATTTTATGGATGATATCCTTATAGCAACAGAAACATTTGAGGAACACATTGACTCTCTGAACATGCTGTTTGATCGACTTAGGGAGGCAAATTTAACAGCCCGACAAACCAAATGTTGCGTTGGATGTAAAGAATTGGAATTTTTGGGACACACAGTTTATCAGGGAAACATGACCCCTGACCCAAAGAATTTAGAGAAACTACAGAAAGCCCTGTGACCACAAACCAAGAAGGACGTGAGATCCTTTGTCTCATTATGTGGTTTCTACCAGAAGTATATCAAAAACTTTAATTCCATATGTGCACCTTTAACGGAATTGACACGTAAAGGACTTCCAGATCGCATTACATGGACACCACAATGTGAAATGACTTACCAAGAATTGAAGGAAAAGCTCACAAGTAAACCCATTTTGAAATTACCTGACTTAAGTCAAGAATTCATAGTAAGGACGGATGCAAGTAATATTGGGTTAGGTGCAACTTTACTACAGAAATCAGATGCATTGGATGGGGAATTAAGCCCAGTGGCATATGCTAGCAGAAAGTTGAATAAAGCTGAAATCAACTACTCAACTAGCGAAAAAGAATGTCTTGCAGTAATATGGGCAATAAAGAAATTCAATATTTATCTATATGGGAAGGCATTTAAGTTGCAAACTGACCACAAACCTTTATCGTTTTTAGCACAGGCTAAGCATGAGAACTCTAGGTTACTCCGATGGTCTTTGCTTCTGGCTCCATATAATTTTAGCATTGAATATATATCTGGAAAAACCAATCTGGGAGCGGATTTTTTAAGCCGCAATCCGTGTGATGAGAATCACCGTAAACCCCAGAAATAATAATAAATTTCTCTATGTGTATATAGAATAAAGGACTGACATATAATGTCTGTTTTAAGAGGGGAGGTGTCATGAAATATTCTAATCCACATATATAAATTATTAGGTAAATATGAAGCCTAACAAATAAAATTAATAAAGAGAAGAGCAATGGTAAAATAACAGTGCTGTCACAAAGAATGTACTCGAAATCCCCCTTGTTTTCTGCTTCGTCTGCAAATTGTAACGCTTTCACGTTGATATAAAAGCTTACTGTATTATTACCCGCCTTCTTCAATGAAACGTGTGCTGCATTTCTAAGAAAAAACATTGAGACGTACTGCGTAATGACCTAAATTAATCCTAACATTAATTATATTACGTTACCAAAACGAACGAACAGATGGACAAAAGGATAGCGAGAGGGGAGGGCTGAAAATCAGGAACGCATGCAACACGCGACGCGCGATATACAAATGCTGGCATCACGCGTGTAAGTCTACAAGCACTAACTTTTTTTCAGACGGACAGTGATAAAATACACTACCCTTTCCCAGAGTTAGGTTTATAAATCATAACAAACTCTTATTAGAAAAGACAACATTAGATGGGTTTTACGTTTGAACACATAAACAGTACCCAGACAGCACATCTTCGAAACAGGAGGTAGAAGAAATTGCATATTTTGAACGCAGCCACGTAGCTCCTTTAAATTAGTATTTTTGGGTTCCTTAGGGCTTGCTGACAAATAATATGTAAAACGTTACGCCAATAGTCCAGGAATTAATAAATTATACCCAAAATAAAATAGTGAGGCTGCCTGACAGCATGAAATCATTTCTGCTCATAAGATTTTTTTTTTTAACGTGTTTGAAAAAAATTTACGTTACATAAATAGCCTACCATGTAAACTCCAAATTGATTGGAGCGCAACAAATGAAAGCCTAACCACGATTGGTCGGGCTATAAATACTATCTTGGTTGTTAGGGGAAACGGGGAAAGGTAACATTTTTTCAAACACTTGTCGAAACGGGGCTCATTGGTCAGTCTCGCTGATATACACACTTGGGAGCGTTAGTTCGAAACCACTTGTTTAAAAATAGCTTGATAAAGCATCAGTGCGTTGAAGCCAGCATATATTTGGCTCAATAAAAGCCTGGAACATAGGCAGATGGAAGTTTGTGCCAGTTTGTGCCAGAATTCATTGCTAATCAACGTATCTGTGTTATTCGTATGAATTGTGGGACAGTGGTCTTGATGGTACTGAGCAGCATCTGGTCAGAGATTTGCTGAATCCAGAGTCGGACAGCATACTCCTTGGTCTTTTTAGCTATCAGTGAGGTGTCTCCTGAGCCCAGAGGAGAATTCGAGCAGAGGAGTCCTTTCCTGCCGCCATCACTCAAGATAAGCAGAGTTGGCCAGCTGAGCTCAACATTATGTCCCCTCATCTTGAAATAACTTTATAAAAATACTATTCAGAGGGGAATTTACTTGTCTTAAAATCAGGAACTGTGAACATCTCCAATAATAGTCCCTAAAGACAAACTATTGAAGTCATGATGACAAATACCAACAGAGCTTGAACAAAACAAAACCAGTATTACCTCATTTCACTACTACACAACTGACACACATAGAACATTTGTACTAATATATGTCACTACAATATTCATATTAAATACATTCTGTACATAACTTGTAATTTAAATTGATTGTGATTCCTGGTTCCCTTGTAGTTGAATCAGGACACATATTCATTCATGCCAGTAATGAATACATATTGTTATTCGAAAGTTTATCAGTGACTCTTTTAAGATATCTTTGTAGAGTGTTATATGTATGTGAGTGTCACAGTGTTGTCAAGAGTAGTGGATTAAATTAAATTGTTTATCTGTCTGTTGTTGTGACTTACACTTCACCATACTCATACCCTAGACACATAACGTAGCATCACACTATTCCAGAATAATTCTGACTGAGATATATATAGATATGTGGTAGCAAGTAAGGTTATCTATAATACACTACTCTTAATAGATATAGATACCTTCACAGCTGATCTCAGTCAGTACACTAAGTTCCCTATAAGTATTTATAACTTTCCACTTCACCACAGGAGTCTTGTACCATACGTACAAGTACGCCATTCTTCATCGTAATCCAAGATTTACGATTTGTATCCTTATTCGGATCACCTTTTTTTTGCCAGAGTAAAGAATTTCTTTAGAGTAGGATCATCTTCCTGCTGTTTGATAAAGGAATCGTGGGAAATCTCCAAGGGATCATCTTGGATCTGCGCATCATTATCTTCAGAATGTGAAGATTGTGGCATATTAAGAGCTTGAGCCCTAGTGATTACTGCATTAGCAGACTGCATATTAACATTTTCCCAATTAGAAATTTGCTGTGGAGTGCATTCTTTCACTCCATGAATGCGACCGATGATAAGATCAGCGATCGGATTCGGCAAGAGACATGCTTGCACCTCTCCTGTAAAGAAAGGCGTAGCAATATTGATAATGGCAGTGGAGTACTTCTCCAATGTGCCACCAAATGTTACACATTTGACTATATTGCCTGTAGCTCGAGAAGGATTTACGAGTGATTGCCTCACTCCAATGGTAGTGCACCCCGAATCGAAAAGAATTGATACCGGAGTACCATCTATTAGGCCCCTATTAAAGACAAGAGCACCCCTTCCATTATGCGCAATTGACGCATGGAGAGCGGGAAGCGGGTGACCGCAGCTTAAAGTAGAAACTGTGGTTGGATCGAATAATGTTTTGCATTGCGAACACTCAGATGCTCTAGCAAAATCGAAAGCAGAATTTGCTACACTGTTGGAGTCTTTTTTTATCATTATTCTGATTATCGGTGTCGTGGAACTCCTGTTGTGCAGAGTTAGCCTGGTAATAAGATTTACCATGTCTTTTGTGTTGTGATCTACCTCGGTTATAATTGTCTCTATAATTATTATTGCCTCTGTTATAACCCCTATTTGGGTTTGAATCATAATATTCATGATCATAATCATCATGCTCGTTATATTGAGTATCCTTGTAATATTGGTTTTTTTGTCTCCATGAAGCACTTGGGTAGTTCCTATAGCTACTCCCTTTCCGAGAATTTCTAACATTATGGGTACCCCTCGCGTGTCGAGGACTATCAGCCCGATTCCAGTTCTTCGAAGAAGAACCCTGATTTGAGTGGTTATCTTGGTTTTGATACTTATTCCAATTAACCTTTTTATCAAATTTATTTTTAGCTCCTTGGAATTTGTGTGAGTAATTCTGATTATATTCTGTTGCCGAAGCAATTGGCATACTCTCTTTAATGTTAGAGTTACTAAGAATCATGTCAGGGTGTGCCGTGGCATACTGGTCACAATATTCTTCCATTTGCTTTATTGTACCAGGTTTACGCTCATGTAAGAACTCTAGGAATGATTTATTTACAGAAGACATACCCTTGTCTCTTAGCAATAAATCCGTAAGACCATCAAATGTTTTCTCTGTTTTGGATAATTCAATCCATCGTGAAAGTGTAATTCGTGCTTTTGAGATGAAATCTGAGAATTCTACACCTACCTCAGGTCTCATTGTTTTAAACAAAAGACGATAACCTTCCTCAGACAGCTGATATCTCTTTATCAAAGCTGCCCTAACAGCATCGTAATTATCTTTGTCGGCCTCTTCAACAAAATATAACTTACTTAGGGACTCCCCTTTTAGATTTTCAGACAACTGATTCACATACTGTGATTTGTCAACATTATGAGATCGACAAGCCCGTTCAAATCTAGAAAGCCAAAATGTTATGTCATCACTGGTAGGGTTAAACGCTGGTACCTTGACCTTGTACACAAAGGGTTTACCATTACCACCAGATGCCTGATTAACATACTCATACATGTCAATTTTAATTTCTCTAATTCAAACTCATGTTCTCTTATTGCTTTTCTCTCTTCAGCTTCTCTATTGTGGGAGACAAGCCTTACAAAGGTCTTGTATATCTCAATGTAATCAAAGATCACTTGGGTACCTGTAGAAAATAATCATAAAGTACTGATCTGTACTATACTATCAGTGTATACCACTATAACTCCTATGTCATATGTCAACTAAAGACATTACAAAGGACAAACAAGAAAAGACAATATGAAAACATTTGCAGAGATCAAATTAAATTAAATAGGAGAAATGAAAAAAAATGATCACAGAATCCGTGATGATAACTGCAATAAGATAACAAGACAAATAACGTCACAGTGTATAAACATAAGGGTGTAAAGAAATCAAAAATAGAAAAGATGAGACCTACAATTATACAAACAAATCAAACAAAACTAAGGAACACAAAATTATTAACAAAAACAACGAAGAAAAGAACACCTCATCACAACTAACAGAAATAGCAGCAAATTGTTGCTAACTAATTTCCAATTAAGAAAATGTGTACCTATAGAATACTAGTACCAGACCAATGTCACTCGGCATACCTTGTACTAGTCACACAGAACAAAAACTAATTTAATACATAACAAATAACATGTAAGCATAAATAGCATATAGCATACAATATAATTTATGTCATGAATGGAATGTGTTGCAGGTATAGTGTTGTAAAGCAGGCACAGTTTATTTTAATTCTAATAACTTGCCACTTTATTCAGTAATAGATTTAATTTTAAACTATTACACTGTCAATTTTTCTCTGTTGAGCATATGAAGATCCAACGATGAACTATGCACTTTATGTTCAACAACACTGTGATTCTTCTGTACGTTGAGAAATGTCAACAATACTGCTCCAGATATTTTCTACACTTGATACCACTGTCCTGTATAATACTGTCTGTACAGCGAAAAACTGTCAACAAGCGCTGACCTAGATACAGCATCCTATCGGTAATACAGGTCAAGCTGACATCGACTGTATAGCTGTCCTACTGGTGTTGATGTGTTCAAACAAATGTTCTTTCAGCTGTAAACTGTGATTCTCAACACAAAACTGCGTAAGCTGGACCCAGGAATCTGGCCACCACTGTAAAGTTTCTTTTCTTCTTTCCACTCTGTAAAGTGTCAGTCTGTATGCTCTGTAAGGAAGAGTGGTGTGTTGTTGAGATCAGACATGCCCCCAGTCTACCCAGCTGTAAATGGGTAACTCACCCTAGTCCTGAGTTAGGGAAGGCAAAGGCTCCAGGGGAAGCAGGCCCTAAAGTTGGTCACTCCAACCGACGCAGGATGGTGTATGTATGAAGTAGAAGTGTAGAGTGTGATTACCGCGAATGGTGTACTGTTCGTGTGCTGACCAATATAACCACTCATACACTTGTGTCTACAAGGCACCAATGCAGACTGCTGGAATCTTTGTTTACTCAATTTATTCAGACGTACACACTGGGACATACGAGTACATCATGGTATGTTGACATATCAATTTGTAGGTATACATAGCAGATCTGAAGTCATGACACATTCAGAAATAATGGGCAGTACATCAAAAGTTCAATTGTCATGATACATTATGGCCGCATCCCCCTATCTGACTAAACGCGTCAGTGAAGGCAGATCGGTAAATAACTAAAGTTACTTGACGTCCATAGTTTGTAGCATATATTATGAAACCACGAAAGAGGGGGTTTCTAGCAAGATTGAGATCTCCCTGTCACTGTCCGATAATAGGATAAATAATCTGTTCTCTTGGCAGTGATCAAAACATATGATGACCGAAATCTAACATGGCCGCCTCCCTGAGTTGTCGTTCACTCATTCATAGGAAGGAGAATATAAGCCAGAGTTAATTTATAATGGGTATATAAATGATTTCATAAATGTTCCCATACAGCTCTACGGTGATCAGGTTAATTCACGTAGCCATAACCGCTGTAGGAAAGTCTGTCATCTTTGTCGATACAAAACACGACCCTAGCGATACGAAGCACAATGTTCCATCTAGGTCGAATCGACATGAGATCATCAAAATAGGGTCTGGCAATACATGGAGTCCGAATTATACATTGTACCGTACCTTAGGAGAATCTCTAACATAAACTATAGTAGAGATACCATCTCCTTTAGAAGAAAACCACTTCATGAATCATATTTCCTTAAGAATCTACCAGCCCTTTGGAAAGTGCGTACCCGCCATTATCACGGTACATCGGAACTCATCACGACTTGTCAAGACAACTCATACTTCCGCTAGACCGGAGTAACAAGAATCTAGTGCCGCCTACCCATCCAAAATATACAATATAGGACTGATTCTACTTGTACTAATAATATGTAATACATATGAATTCAGGTCATAAACATAATAAGCAAATTAATCTATTTTCTGGCCCTAAAAATAAGTACAAATATAAGAGCAATATCCTTGCGCCGGATCAATATCCAGAACGATTACTCCTATAATCAAAAGTGTGAATCAAACATGGATTATCTCGCTTTCCCCATAGACAGCATTTTCATACACAAATGAATGAATGTCTATATTTTTCCCATATTAAATAGCCATATCGATTTTTGTAATATGTGCGACAAAATATGCACACAACACCTAGGTACATATGCGGGTTACGTGGAGAGATCATGTTAATGCCCTCTGTCAACGAAGCACTATTTTGCGGTGCCTAGCTGGCAGAGAGGATAGTTACGATTCGCTCCCGTAGCTAGGCGGTGGTGCCATTCGGAAGGTCCTGGGTTCGATTCCCGGTAAGCCTATCACTTGTGTTGTTTTTCCGTTGTCTAGTCTTCTACTTCTTTATTTCTCACGAGTGTCTGACGCATACTTTTATGTGTGTTATTTATTTATTTACTAAATTAATAGCCACTAAAAGGACACGGAGGCCTATCAATATTCTTTCGTGGTGTATTGACCATTGATCACAAGTCATTAAAAAATTTGATTAAAAAAATCAGTTTATGATGAAATGAAATATAAAGAAATGACATATACAGAAATGAAATATAAAGAAATGAAATATAAAGAAATGAAATGTAAAGAAATGAAATATAAAGAAATGAAATATAAAGAAATGAAATATAAAGAAATGAAATGACCACAGGAGAATTAGTGCCGTCATCAGGACATACAGCAGAGAAAACGCAACATAATTATTTCGCCCCGTCATGTTTTAGCGATTTACTTGCTCCTGTAACTTGCTCAAAATACGCTGATGATACAGTCTTAATAGCAACAAGTGAAAAGGAGTTACAGGAAATGACTTAAATAATAGACTGGAAGGGAGGCATCAAAGAAAGTTGGCTACCCGAAGAGTGGAAAATGGGAGACTTTTTCAGGCAATAAATCGAGGATTCCTCAGTAAAAGAGTTTGGCAAGAGGATGAAGATGGCTTTATACCGCTTCATCTATGTTTCAGTCTTGACGTATGGATGCGAGTCATGGGCAATAACTACACCCCCACAAAAGCCAGCTCCAATCCTCAGAAATGAGTTATCTGAGGAAAGTTGTCGAAGTAACAAGAAGAGACCATAAGGCAAGGCTTCAAAACCCAGCCCCTGCAGACCCAAGTAGAACAGTCTCAACCACGATGGTTTGGCCATGTATGCAGAATTGAAGAATAACGCCTACCACGACAAAAATAGGTAACCAAGAGCCAGGGATCCACACGTCCAGGACGACCCAGAGTTTGCTGGGAGGACAACATTAGACAATCCCTGAAGGACCGAGAACAAAGATTGAAACCAGGCCAGGAGGAAGTCCGCCGAAAGGACAGTATGGTGTTACTCACGGACTGGCACCAGAAGCCACTGTACATATTTTTTATATGTCGCACAGATTACAGTTGATACGATTACAAATGAAAATGTAACTATCTGTTTGATAAAAGGATATTTATTTATGAACTTACAACTTTTAAGAAAGGGGAATAACTCAGAATAGTAAATGTGTATTTTATTCTTTGAGTGATCGGTTCCTGTTTTGTTTCCGTGGATTGAACAAGCGGAGGAATCTAGATTTTATATTATAGCTGGAAACAGATTGTTCTCGCTTAAGGTTTTGCAGGAATATTGAAAGTCCGAATCTAGGTTTACTGTTTGTCTGTTTGAGACGATTCCGTCTTATATCATGTTATCTTTGTGTGTCTGGGCTGGATTATTTGTTCTTACACTCTGAGCGGATGAAGATAAGAGAGTGTGTTTTTCGGTTATGGAGTCTGGCGGGACGCCAATGTCGGGCGGTCCAAAGTTTTGTGATCTCAAGTTATCATGGGGAAGAAGATTGTGTCTTCTAGGACTGTTTTAGTCTATGTGTTCCCCAGTATTGTTTCTATTACGCCAGAAAAGTGTTTTTGTGCTTGCTATTGATTCTTGGCCAAGGTAAACGTACTTTTACTGACTTCGTTCCTAGGCTTACGATGGGTTATGTTTAGGCCTACATGAATCTACTTATGTTCAGATGTCAGAACGACATATCGTTTAGCAGCACTAAGAATGTTTCTACACAGCAATTATGAGGACAGATAATGCTGATATTGGTGGAAACTTTGATATCCTTATGAAGTGAATCTTTCTAGAAGTTTTGTCATCTCACCGTTGTGTGAGCGATGTTAAGGACCAAGGAAGCCATCTTGGAATCCGAATTATTGTCAATCATTCATCAGAGAACAGGGTTGTCCCTTACTACCCGATAATGATCCAGAGATCACAGTTATGAAAGAAAGATCTATTATGGGAGATTTAGCATTTACTCCGAAGATATATGTGCTGAATGCTATTTGAAAGAATCTACGCTAGAGTACAAGCTACACTCATGCTAAGAGAGATTCTGTACAAGAGTCACTATGAACATTATGTATAAACTGACGTGATCTGTCAGTACAACCTGATATATATATATATATATAGATGTGGATTAACTATAGAACTCTGAATGCTTGTCTACAAATGTTCCAGTATGAGGTTATCCAGCATGTATGCTAACTTAAGATGATACACCATTGATCAACACCATGCTGTTTATGTCGTCATGTGTTCCTGTAACCATACACGTACTGTTCCAGTGTGCGTCTCATTAAATATTATAAAAAGAACACAGTAGTTCCAGTAATCCTTGACTTCTACATGTGAGAGTATGAATATATTGTTACCAAGTTGTCAACTCTTCAGAACCATTCTACCATTCGCGTACAATGTACTCTCACTTCAATGTTTACACTACCCTGTGTAGGTCGAGTTGACCTGTGTCTGTCTTCACGGTGACAGCACCTCTTTGAATACAACAGTACTACCAGCCATCATACTTTACAGTGAGGTTCTTTACACCACACTCGATTCTTTACAGTGGAGTCGCAAACAACAGAACTTTACAGTGGTGTACTACAGGTGTAGTAAGAAATAACTTCTTTACACTGGTGGCCGTATAACTTCTTTACAGCGGTGGCCACTTTATCCATTACAAGAGACTGTAGTAAGAGAGAGTTCTTTACAGTGGTGTGCCAGCTTCCTGGGTCAACCTGCACAGTGGACATATTTGAGAAGTCAGCTACTGAGACCAGACCATTCCTTGGGGCCTGTTACGACACACGTAAACACCAGCAATACAACTTTACAGTCGATGTCAGCGCGACCTGTCCTATCGAGGTATACAGTAACTAGGTCAGCGTTTGTTGACATTTTTTGTTGATGGACATTTGCCATAGAACAGACAGCGTTACACAGCAAGTTTGTTTGGAACAGACAGCATTACATATCAGAGTTGGAACATATATTTGACAGTGTTTGCAAAATGTACAGTGCAACTGAAGCGAGAAGTCTTACTTGTGATTCTGAGGAACTGTAAACAGTGGATTCTCCTGCACTGCCATAGTTTGTGTTGAACTTTTATGATTTAGGCCAGATTTGATTATTTAATAAAGTACCATAGTACTGTAGCATTATTGCGTATAACTGTGCCTTCTTCGCAACACATTCTATCTGCAACACATTACATTACATTACATTATATTATAAATATTTATGCTATATGTACATTTATGTTTACATGTTTATATGTGATATTTGTTTGTATTCTGCGGGTTGTTGTTTCGGTTGGGCGGAGTCTCCCTTAGATCATACCACGTGATAGAGGTCGTCTATTGTGAGCGTTTTCTATAGGGTGTGCAAATTTCCGATACTGGAATTTGCAAAGCGACTGCTGTTGCTATTTTTTTTTTTGGTTAGTTGTGACGATATGGTCAGTGTTGTTTTCGGAAGTTTCTTCACATTCTTTAGTTTTGTTTTGATTTGTTTGTAATTTGTTGGTCTACCCTTTGCTATCTTTCAGTTTCATACAACATTTATATTTATATACTGTGGCGTTATTTGTATTTGTTATCCTCTTGCGGTTTATTTTTTATTATTTTTTCCATTTGATTTATTTGATTTCCGCAAATGTTTTCATGTTGTCTTGTATAATTGTTTTTTTATGTTCTTGATCGACATACACTATTTAAAATATAGTTGATCATATGGATTTATGTGAAAGAATCAACTGATGATTAATGTTGATTAGATAAGACACTATTTCTTGTGCATTGCACTTATGTTATAGAGTGTTGCAGCAATTTATAATTGTTATTTTTCAAAGAAATATACAAGACCTTGATAAGGCTTGTCTCACACAGACATTGTGATTGTGTGCTGATTAATACAGTGATTAAGAACTTTTTGCTATATTACCTTGAAATATATTTTATTATTATTGTTTCAAGTGAGTAGTATCATTGTCAGACATCATGTCTACATTAGAATACTTTATTGCACAAGGGAGATCCCTTGATAAGACTGGTACAGACTTAGAACAATGGGCAGTTGCTCAATATGACAAAGCATTAGCTGCTGAAGAGAGAAAAGCTGCTGCAGAAGAGAGAAAAGCTCTGGCTGAAGAGAAAAGATTAGAAAGAGAATTTGAACAAAAGAAATTGCAGATACAGACTGAGGAAAAAAGATTCCAGATGGAAATGGAAAAAGAAAAAAGAAAAGATGAAGCTGCTGCGCGGCTGCTGAAGAGAAAAAAGCAATGAGAGAACATGAACACCAAAAAGAACTTTTAGCATTTGAGTTAGAAAAGTTAAAATTAACAAACATAAGTAATGTTAATCAAGCATCTGGTGGTAATGGTAAACCCTTTACTTACAAGGTCAAGGTACCAGCGTTCAATCCTTCCAGCGATGACATAACATTCTGGTTAAATAGATTTGAACGCTCTTGTCGAGCCCATAATGTGGACAAATCACAATATGCTAACCAGTTGTCAGAAAATTTGAAAGGTGATTCTCTGACTAGTTTAAGTTTGGTTGAAGAGGCTGACAAGGATAATTATGATGTTATTAGGGCAGCCTTATTAAAGAAGTACCAGTTGTCTGAGGAAGGTTACCGGAATTTGTTTAAGACAATGGTTCCTGAGGCAGGTGTAGAATTCTCAGAATTCATTGCAAGGACACGTCTTACATTTGATCGTTGGATTGAGTTGTCCAAAACAGAAAAGACATATGAAGCCCTTATGGACTTGATACTCAGAGATAAGATTATGTCAAGTATAAATAAACCATTCCTTGAATTCTTACATGAGCGTAAACCCAAGACACTAAAAGAAATGGAACAGTATTGTACCCAATACGTCACTGCACATCCAGACGTAGCTATTAGCAATACTAAGGTTAGGGAAGGTATGCCAGTTGCTTCAGCAACACCATACAACCCTAATCACTCACGCAGATTCCAAGAACCTCAAAATAGGTTTAATAAAAAAAGGTAGCCATAACGGTTATCAGAACCAAGGTAACCAATCATTTCAGGGTTCTTCTTCGAATACCTGGAGACGAGCCGACAGCCCTCGATTCAGAGGTGGTCATAATTATAGAAACTTTCGCAAAGGAAGTCATTATAGAAATTATCCAAGTTTTCCCTCATGGAGACAACAAGATCATAATTACAGAGATACTCATTATAATGAATATGATAATAGTAACCAAAGGAACTATGACTCAAACCCAAGTAGGGGTTATAACAGTGGAAACAAGGATAATTACAGAGGCAATAATAACAGAGGTAGAGCACAATACAAAAAACATAAATCTCATTACCAGGCGAACTCTGCTCAGCAAGAGTCCCACGAATCCTATAAACAAAATAAAGATAATGATGACTCTAATAATATGGCATGTGCCGCTTTTGATTTTGGGAGAGCATCTCAGTGCCCCCAATGCAAAACATTATTTGAGCCAACCACAGTGTCTACTTTAAGCTGTGGCCATCCTCTTCCCGCTCTTCCTGCGTCAATCGCGCATGATGGAAGAGGTTCTCTAGTCTTACACAAAGGTTTAGTAAATGACAATCCAGTCTCAGTACTTTTTGATTCTGGATGCACAACAATTGGTGTTAGGCAGTCACTCATAGATCCTTCTCATGCTACAGGCAAAGTAGTCAAATGCGTAACATTTGGCGGCACCATAGAGAAATACTCTACCGCTATCATTAGGATTGCTACTCCTTTCTTCACAGGAGATGTACACGCATGTCTTTTGCCGAATCCGATCGCTGATCTTATCATCGGTCGCATTCACGGAGTAAAAGAATGCACTTCGCAACAAATTTCCGTTTGGGAAAAGCAAAATATGCAAACTGCTAATGTTGTAGTCACTAGAGCTCAAGCTCTCAATATGCCTGAAACTTCATCTACTGAAGATATTGAAGTGCATAACCAAGATGATCCCTTGGTAATTTCTCGTGACTCGTTTATAAAACAACAAGAAGAGGATCCGACTCTTAAGAAATTCTTCACTCTTGTAACGAAAGGTGATCCGAATAGAGATACCAAGCGTAAATCTTGGATTACAATGAAGAATGGTGTACTTGTACGTATGGTGCAAGACTCCACTAATTCAAGTCATTCTCAGATTCTTGTACCCAAGAAATTGAGAGTTAAAATTTTACAACATGCACACGACTCTCAGTGTGCTGGACACATGGGTTTTTCCCGTACAAAGTCAAGAGTTCTTGCGGCTTTCTTTTGGCCTTTTGTGAATAAGGACATACGGATCTATTGTCGATCTTGTAAAGTATGTCAAGAAGTCAAATCCAAAGGTCCTCGTCATGCTGCGCCCATTCAGGCTGCAGACATTCCTATTCGGCCATTTCAGAAAATGGCGATAGACATCATTGGTCCATTTAAGATCAAATCTGCTAGAGGACATCAATTTATCTTAACGTGTGTGGACATGTGCACACGTTGGCCAGAGGCTATCCCTCTGAAGAGCATTACTACTGCTGACATTGCAGATGCTCTTTGGCTTATATTTTCTCGCCTGGGATTCCCCGGAGAAATATTATCAGATCATGGCACCCAACTAATATCGGATACCATGTCTCAAGTAATGTCTACTCTACAGATAGAGAGATCTTTGAGTAGCATCTATCATCCTATGTCCAATGGGATGGTAGAACGGCTAAATAGAACACTTAAGAACTTATTAGGAAAGATAACTGAGGATCATCCTCAAGATTGGGACAGGGTTCTACCCGCGGCCCTCTTCGCTTACAGGGAGGTCCCCAATGAACATACAGGATTTTCTCCTTTTGAACTTGTCTTTGGCGCGCGACCGCGCGGCCCTATGTCTTTGCTTCATGATCTCATAACAGCGGACAATATTGACGATGACACGAAATCCTCTTACGAATATGTCATCACGCTGAGAGAAAAAATTATCGAAGCATGCAAATTAGCAACATCCTCTTCTGAATTTGCTAAACAGAAGGCAAGGCAATTTGCTAATAAGAAAAGAACTTTACGACAACTTTGTCCTGGTGACAAAGCATTTGTTTTGCTACCTTGTAGGGAAAATAGACTCCTTATTTCTTGGAAAGGTCCGTACGATATAATATCGAAAATTTCAGATGTTGACTATATTGTCGATATTAACGGGAAGCATAAAACCTTCCACATCAATATGCTTACGGAATTCCATGAACGTCCTGACTATTTACAGCCTATTTTCCAGGCAACGGACGATTCTCCAGTTCAACATGGTCAATACTCATCACTGTCCGTTATACAGGATGAGGAAACAAGTTTTTCGGATGTTAATCTTCCGCTTCCAATGATCCCACTTCACTCTAGTGAATCATGGAAAGACGTTACTGTTTCTCCTGATTTGTCTCTAGGAGAACAGCGACAGGTTTCGGCTATGTTACAAACATTTCAGGATGTCCTCACTGACATCCCTGGGCAAACTCACGTCATTGAGCATGACATTATTCTAACTGAACATACTCCTATTAGGGTTAGACCTTACCCTATCCCTATACATTTTCAAGCACAGGTTGAAAAGGAGTTAGATGAAATGATAGATTTACAAATAATCGAACCATCCACTTCTGCTTATTCTTCGCCGATGGTTATTGTTCGAAAAAAAGACAATAACATACGTCTTTGCGTTGACTATCGCAAATTGAATCAAGTGACAAAGTTTGATGCTGAACCTATGCCTTTACTAGAAGAGCTACTTACTCGACTTTCTAAATCTCATTTTTTCACTAAACTTGATTTGTCTAAAGGATATTGGCAAGTTCCATTATCCGAACGCGCCAAACCTCTTACCGCTTTTTCTACTCCTAGAGGCCTTTTCCAATGGAATGTTATGCCTTTCGGCACCAGCTACATTCGTACGCATGATGCGTCGAATCCTATCGTATCGGTCAGATGTCATTGCTTATCTAGACGACATCTGTCTTTTTAGCGATACTTGGGAAGATCACTATTTAGGGTTAGTTGAATTGTTATCAACTCTACGCGAGCATAACCTGACAGCAAAACCATCGAAAGCTTGCATTGGTTTTAGCGAAATTGCTTTCCTAGGCCATCGAGTAGATCATGGTTTCCTGATGACAGAGGACCATAATATCACTAAAATACTTAACATCTCTATCCCTAAGACTAAAAAGCAAGTGCGAAGTCTTTTAGGTCTCATACAATTTTATGGACGATTCATTCCGAATCTGTCCTCTATCATGGCACCTCTTTCGACACTACTAAAGAAAGGGTCGCCTAATATGGTTCACTGGTCTCAGGAATGCCAATTATCACTTGATAAGATCAAACCTATGTTTTCAACACCACCTATTTTAGTGTTACCTACTACAGATAAGACATTTGTTCTTCGTAGTGACGCTTCATCCACTGGGATTGGAGCGGCACTAATGCAAGAGTACTCTGGAACTCTGCATCCTGTAATGTACATATCCAGAAAACTTAATGCTGCAGAAAGGAATTACTCGGTTTTAGACCGGGAATTATTGGCGATGGTTTGGTCAATTCTCAAACTTCAAAGATTCCTTCTTGGTGCACATTTCATAGTGGAAACTGACCAGAAAGCTCTTACTGCTATCCAAAGTAAGAACTTGAAGAGCTCGAGATCAACTCGATACGCGATCGCTCTTCAACCTTTTCATTTTTCGGTACGAGCTATCCGTGGTTCAGAAAATGTGATGGCGGACATTCTGTCAAGATGCCCACATGATGCCACTTAACTGTTAAATATTGGACTTTCCTAACATGTATAACTTTACATCAGTTATTCTTTTTCTTCTATATTAAAATGTGTACACATTTGTAATATATGATTTGGTGATTGTATAAATACTTAGCGGTTCACTTATTTTGATTCAATGCTAATTCTTTGATGATGTTTCTTTTGCCAATCGTGAACTTATGATACCTAATATGAAATGATTATTGAAATTATTGTATACATTGTGTCATTGCCAATATGGTAGTAGGCATTGGTGGCAACTCCCTGGAAATGTTTACACTTAGAGAAATACTTTCTCTAAGTTGTTGAGATATATATTCTACTTCTTTGCCTTAATCTGGCTTTATAAATTCTTGATACTTCTCATCTGCGCATCATATGTGCGTTGGGGGACCTATTTTATGTGGCTCTCAGAGAGAGAAAAAAAAATTTCATTTTTTTTCCCGGGGGTTGCGGTAGTCTGTTGCGTACATATTTTGTATATGTCGCACAGATTACAGTTGATACGATTACAAATGAAAATGTAACTATCTGTTTGATAAAAGGATATTTATTTATGAACTTACAACTTTTAAGAAAGGGGAATAACTCAGAATAGTAAATGTGTATTTTATTCTTTGAGTGATCGGTTCCTGTTTTGTTTCCGTGGATTGAACAAGCGGAGGAATCTAGATTTTATATTATAGCTGGAAACAGATTGTTCTCGCTTAAGGTTTTGCAGGAATATTGAAAGTCCGAATCTAGGTTTACTGTTTGTCTGTTTGAGACGATTCCGTCTTATATCATGTTATCTTTGTGTGTCTGGGCTGGATTATTTGTTCTTACACTCTGAGCGGATGAAGATAAGAGAGTGTGTTTTTCGGTTATGGAGTCTGGCGGGACGCCAATGTCGGGCGGTCCAAAGTTTTGTGATCTCAAGTTATCATGGGGAAGAAGATTGTGTCTTCTAGGACTGTTTTAGTCTATGTGTTCCCCAGTATTGTTTCTATTACGCCAGAAAAGTGTTTTTGTGCTTGCTATTGATTCTTGGCCAAGGTAAACGTACTTTTACTGACTTCGTTCCTAGGCTTACGATGGGTTATGTCTAGGCCTACATGAATCTACTTATGTTCAGATGTCAGAACGACATATCGTTTAGCAGCACTAAGAATGTTTCTACACAGCAATTATGAGGACAGATAATGCTGATATTGGTGGAAACTTTGATATCCTTATGAAGTGAATCTTTCTAGAAGTTTTGTCATCTCACCGTTGTGTGAGCGATGTTAAGGACCAAGGAAGCCATCTTGGAATCCGAATTATTGTCAATCATTCATCAGAGAACAGGGTTGTCCCTTACTACCCGATAATGATCCAGAGATCACAGTTATGAAAGAAAGATCTATTATGGGAGATTTAGCATTTACTCCGAAGATATGTGCTGAATGCTATTTGAAAGAATCTACGCTAGAGTACAAGCTACACTCATGCTAAGAGAGATTCTGTACAAGAGTCACTATGAACATTATGTATAAACTGACGTGATCTGTCAGTACAACCCGATATATATATATATAGATGTGGATTAACTATAGAACTCTGAATGCTTGTCTACAAATGTTCCAGTATGAGGTTATCCAGCATGTATGCTAACTTAAGATGATACACCATTGATCAACACCATGCTGTTTATGTCGTCATGTGTTCCTGTAACCATACACGTACTGTTCCAGTGTGCGTCTCATTAAATATTATAAAAAGAACACAGTAGTTCCAGTAATCCTTGACTTTTACATGTGAGAGTATGAATATATTGTTACCAAGTTGTCAACTCTTCAGAACCATTCTACCATTCGCGTACAATGTACTCTCACTTCAATGTTTACACTACCCTGTGTAGGTCGAGTTGACCTGTGTCTGTCTTCACGGTGACAGCACCTCTTTGAATACAACAGTACTACCAGCCATCATACTTTACAGTGAGGTTCTTTACACCACACTCGATTCTTTACAGTGGAGTCGCAAACAACAGAACTTTACAGTGGTGTACTACAGGTGTAGTAAGAAATAACTTCTTTACACTGGTGGCCGTATAACTTCTTTACAGCGGTGGCCACTATATCCATTACAAGAGACTGTAGTAAGAGAGATATCTTTACAGCACTCAGTGAGAAATAAAGAAGTAGCAGACTAGACAACAGAAAATCAACAGTCCTGGGTTCGATTCCCGGTAAGCCTATCACTTCTGTTGTTTTTCTGCTAACATACCTTTGTGTGTTGTTTGTTTATTTATTTATTGTTTACAGGCCTCGGGTTTCACCTCTTTATTTGTTTATACGTTTTGAAGAAGAAGAAATACTTGCTTGTATTAATCTAAATGGTAACAATTTAAGCAATGTTATCTCTCTTACAGAACTGTTAAAATTCCCTCAAAATATATCCCTAGTAGTAACATCTCGGCCATTAAACTAAGACCAGCCATCTCCATTATTTCCAGCACTTTCTAAACCCACCCGCCTCCTCTCAAGTTTGAACATTTGACCGGCCAATCCCATATCCTTAGCCACACAATCTTGACACTCAATCACAACAGACAAAGACGCCTGGACAAACGAGGACACTTAAAGACAGCGGGCATAAACACAGGATTTTTGCGATTCGGGTTTTCCCTGATGAAACGCGTTATTTTCCAGGAGGTTTAAAAAATCGATATCTTTATTTTTGAATCAGTTGGAAAACTGTAAAAAGGAAAATTTTCTTCTTCGGGAGATTTTTGTTTCAAAATGTTTGTGTTCATCTTTACACGTCCTCGGATTTTCAAGGAGAGAAAAAAAAAAAAACAGCAAAAAGAAAACAAAAAACAAAAGATAGATTTTATTGCAGTATGCAATAATTGTTCTTGCCTAAGACAGAATTAATGTGACAGCACTTGTCGTCAGTACCGCTGTAGGGAAGTAAAGTGCTCGAGATTTCACAATACTAGGTCTCAGCTTAATGAGGTCGGGGTCACCAGCTCGCTTCCTCATTGCCTACGCTTTTCCTAACTCAAGATCAGAGGCAGGTACACATTTAGGGCTTGGGTGACTCGCGTGTGGCGTTTATAGGTTTGAAACCCGATAACTTTGCCTCAAGACACAAGAGCTCTTGTGACTGTGCCACTCTACTCTCAAAGAACTTGTCGCATGACAAATACAGAACAAGGCACGTATGATAGAATGTTTGTTTTCTTCGATGTTGAAGCACTTTCAAGAGGAACGCCTCTTTCTACAATAGGGGTTGGAGCGGTTAAGAGCTATGGGGTCTGCCTCTAATTCTAAAGGTAACGGGTTCGCTCCGACTATTGGGAATATAACTGATAGAAGTTTTTTTTGTCAGAACCAGCGGTTCCTAATGATGTCATACTACCCTCTGATCTCCTGGGTAGTGAGATCTCCTGGGTAGTGAGATCTCCTGGGTAGTGAGATCTCCTGGGTAGTGAGATCGGATGCCTAGCGTTCCCGGATACGGGCAAAAAAAATTGGAAGTCCCGTGTGCAAGTTGCGCACGTTAAAATCCCTCGGCAGTTGGAAATCGAAAAGAGTAGGCCATACAGCCGCCGCCCTGGCAAAATTAAAAGAAACCTACCCACTACAAAAATATTTATAGAATGTGTGATTCCTGTATACATACATTAGGGTCCTCGCCGGTGCTACGGAGTTCGTGCACTGTGCTGAGATCCTCTTTATGTGACCTAAGGGAGGAGATCGGGGCACTGATGGAGTTGTCCGTGTGCACTAAAGATAGTCCTTAAAACCAAAACCAAACCAAACCAAAAACCAAACCAAAAACCAAAACAAAAACCAAACCAAAAACCAAACCAAAAACCAAAACCAAAAACCAAACCAATGGGATGTGTGTCCTTCGATTATTCCAGTTAGTGTTGTTGTAGGTAGCGTTTGTAATGTTCGTGTGATATCAGATTAACAGCCTTCTCTCTTTGCTTGTCTCCATTCTTCGTTAATTTGATCCCACGGTCGACAAACCTACTGTCTCACCCAGCAGCAGGAAACCATGGAGTTGTGGGGTTCTACTTTAGCAACACCAAGCTTTCAAAAAACATCTGCCTGGATAAAAATCATGTCAGTTTTCAGGTTGTAGGCTTTCTGAATTTAGAGCTTGGGATAAGTGCAGCCTGTATGTAGCTGTTGCATGTCGTACAAGGCGACTAACATCAGGTTGTGTACGAGGCTGGCAACCTCATCATATAAAACACATTGATACAGAAACCACCCCCATCTTGCAAGAGCATGTGAATGTTTGGTGAAGGCTTCCCATAAAAGGGACCAGTGGTGGCTTCATGCTACATAAGGAGCGAAAAGGAATAACATGATGATGATGATGAAGACGATGAAGAAGAAGTCGATGATGAATGATGATTAAGGATCATGATATGTAGCTTTTATCTCTACCAGGTGATCTTCTTTCTGTAATTTCATTATCAGAGCGGTGTAAAATTCAAACTATATGATACTATACGGAATGTTCGCTTCAAAGAAAAGCGTTCCTATCCCATGGAGTCACCCGTGTGTTACCGGGGCCCGAAAGGGGAGCAAAGAATAGTAACACTGTTCCCTTCCATGCATGTTGTAGAAAGCGACTAAGGAGGGTTGGGCATGGGGCCGGTTACCCCATCCTGTAAAAAATTTAAACCACAAAAAACTTCAACAAACATGGACAAGTCAATTAAAGAAAATAAAACACAGGCATCCAAGACAGGGGAAGGTCCTCTCGCAGGGAGGCGTATGATGCAACACAGAGAAAGCCGAAAGGAGTCGGTGTTGCTGACTAACCTTCTTTCTTCTTCTAGGAGATCTTCCAGATTTGGCACATGGAATGTTCGGACATTAAACGAACAAGGGAAAGTGGCACAAGTAGCAGCAGAGATGAGGGAATATAAAAATCGAGGTTCTGGGACTATGTGAAACAAAGTGGAAGGGGGTAGATAAGAAGAAACTCATCACAGGTGAATTGGTGCTGTCCTCAGGACATGAAGACGAAAGTTCACACCACAGTGAAGGGGTAGCTCTTATGTTATCTAAAGAAGCACAGAAAGCACTCATTGAATGGGAAGCCGTTGGATCCTGAATAATAACAGCTTCTTTTAAAACAGCTAAAAAGAAAATAAATGTAAATGTCATCCGATGTTATGCACCAACTAATGACAAAGAAGAGTTTGTGAAAGAAGCATTTTATACTAGACTACAGGAAATTATGGAAAAAGTAAAAAAAAGAGACATCACAATTTTAATGGGTGACATGAATGCAAAGATAGGTACAGTCAACACCGGCTTTGAAGAAGTCATGGGAAAACCGAGGCTAGGAATAATGAATGAAAATGGGGAACTATTCTCAAACTTCTGTGCTTCAAATCAACTGGCTATAGGAGGAAGCATGTTTCCACATAAGAGAATACACAAGGCAACATGGATATCACCAGACCATAGAACAGAAAATCAGATTGATCATATATGCATAAACAAGAAGTTTACATCATCATTGCAGGATGTAAAGGTATATAGAGGAGCAGATGTGGCATCAGATCACCACCTTCTGATAGCCAAAGTAAAAATGAAACTCAAGAGATATGCAACAATGCAAAATCATAGACAACAATTTAATGTAGGACATCTAAGAAATCAAGAAACAAGAGACAAATTTGCGGTCACAATATCCAACAAATTCCAAGTGCTCCAACAGATGGAAGATGTAGAGAATACAGAAGACTATTGGCAGCAAATCAAAACGGTATGGAATGAGACATGTGAAGAAATACTGGGGAAAAGGGAACGACAACAAAAAGCATGGATAACAACAGAAACCATTAATAAGATAAAAGACAGAAAAAACAAGAAAGCAGATTTAAACACAAGCAAAATCAGAAGTTCCAAAGCCAAGGCTCAAGAAGTGTACACAGAAGCAAACAAAGAAGTTAAAAGAAGTATCAAAAGAGACAAGAGGAGTTGGCAAGAGAGGCAGAAGATGCTGCAGCCAAAGGAAATATGAGAGAACTGTATAACAGCACAAAGAAGCTGACTGGGAAATACAAGCAAACAAATTGCCTCATAAAAGACAAGAATGGAAAACTGCTCAGCAATATACAAGAGCAAATGAAGAGGTGGACAGAATATTTTGAGGACCTTCTCAATAGACCAGCTCCACAAAACCCCCCGGACATCAAGCCAGCAGAAGAAGAGCTACAAATTAACGGTGAAAGACCAACGAAGGAAGAAATAAAGAAAGCCATAAAGCTTCTAAGAGATGGAAAAGCGTCTGGACCTGATGGCATTCCAGCAGAGGCCATCAAAGCAGATATCGATACGGCTACAGAGATGTTATAAAAATTACTTGGTAAAGTCTGGGAAAAGGAAGAGATACCAGCAGAATGGAAGGAAGGATATCTGGTTAAGTTGCCTAAGAAAGGAAATTTACAAGAGTGCACAAATTATAGAGAATAATGTTACTATCAGTGCCAGGAAAAGTATTAAATAGGATTATCCTTGAGAGATTAAAATAATCTATAGACAAGAAACTGAGAGATTAACAAGCAGGTTTTCGACAAAACAGATCTTGTACACACCAGATAGCCACTTTAAGAATAATAGTTGAACAAAGTCTGGAATGGAATTCACCACTATACATCGGATTTGTGGACTACGAAAAGGCATTTGACAGTGTAGACAGAGAATCACTTTGGAAATTGATGAGGCATTATGGAGTTCCCCTGAAGATCATTAATTTAATAAAGAAAACATATGAAGACATGACATGCAGAGTTCTTCATGAAGGACAGCTTACAGAACCATTTGGGATAAGAACAGGAGTGCGACAGGGATGCCTCTTGTCTCCATTTCTTTTCTTATTAGCAATAGACTGGGTTATGAGAACATCAACAACACACAACAGAAATGGAATCCAGTGGACTCTGACTAAGCAGTTGGATGATCTGGATTTTGCTGATGACTTAGCTCTTCTGTCCCATAACCGTAATCAGATGCAGGACAAATTGAAAACACTCGATGAGAGGTCACAGCAATTGGGTCTGAAAATACATAGGGAAAAGACAAAGATAATGAGAATAAATGCAGGTAATGAAAACAGGGTTGAACTTGAAGAAGCACCAATACAAGATGTAGAATCGTACAAATATCTTGGCAGCAATATAGACAAAGTTGGAGGGACAGACAGTGATATCAAAATAAGAATACAAAAAGCAAGGGGAGCTTTCATTGCATTGGGAAATATATGGAGATCAAGAGAAATCGGATCCAACAAGAAAATAAGAATCTTCAACTCAAATGTGAAGTCAGTCCTATTGTATGGCTCTGAGACATGGAGAACAACAAAGACAACAACCAAAAAGCTACAGACTTTCATAAATAGGTGCTTGCGTAGAATAGAGGGATTAAAATGGTATGACAAGGTTACCAACGTGGAACTGATGACAAGAACTAGACAAGGGCCAGTGGAACAAGAGATGAGAAGAAGACGATGGCGATGGATAGGACACACACTGAGGAAACCTGTTGATAGCATTACAAGGCAGTCCTTGTTCTGGAACCCCCAGGGCAAGAGAGGCAGAGGTAGACCAAGAAGCACATGGAGAAGAGTGCTGGAAACAGAGATGAAAATGATAAGGAGAACGTGAAAGGAACTTGAGATGATGGCATGTGACAGGAGGACTTGGCATGTGTTTGTTGAAGGCCTATGCTCCTTTGTGGTTGGAGGGTTATGAATGAATGAATCTCATGGAGTGCACTGGGGTTTTGAAGTCGGCCAAAAATTTTTCCGACCGACTCCGGAAATTTTAGAAGTCCGACTGTGACTACAGTTTTCTTGTCACTAGTGATATAGCATAAACGTATGAACTTATACTTACTTACTTAGTCGTTCCTCTTCTACCGTTAGGTGTAGATGTGTATGCACTTATTATGCATTCGTAGACTACATGTTAAACTATTGATTCACTCATACAGTAATACAAAATAACAAATCATCCACACCTGCACACAAATTACTCCTTTGCCAAACACCATGAGGCAAAATAGCTTTCATTTTAACAATGACAGGAAATTGACAGTGTATATAGTTTATTTTCATGTCTTGTGTGCTTTTTCTAAATGTGCCAATAAATTTCCACTTGTGATAAAAACTGTATTTATGATCGGAAGCAACTGAAATTTTCCTACATTAAGTCAAAATGGATGTACTTTAACTTGAAAGTGGTTTTATGAGTTATTCTACATTAAATTGTTATTGCAATATTTTTAAGGGTCCCCTCCCTTGCAAGAATCAAATGTGAATCTGCTTTAATTTAAGTCTCGTAAAATTCGGTGTCGGGACATTTTTTACCGACTACGACTCCATTAAATATGACCGACTCCCCGACTCTGACTCCACAGCCCTGGAGTGCACTATAAAGTGACATTTTATACGCCAGCTCGTGAGTTTTTGCAAGGAATGCAGAAAAACGTGCCTTTAAAATCCTGATGATAAATGTTTCTAAATGTCGATCTTGGCTGGAACGTCCGAAATGTTTTCTTTGTTCCTCTCCGTCATCTAGAGATCTACCAAATTATGGTGTATGATCTATCGATAGATCGGGATCTACCTAATGACGGCCTCTGGTTCAAGCGGTCATAAGAACAGTTATATAATCAATTAAACATTCTATCTATAAATGTACCTATCTTGCATCTGACTCTTTCCTTACACACACACACCCCACATACACCACACTTGCCCTACATATACCCCACACCCACACACACACCACAAATACCCTACATATACCCACACATACCCTCATACACATACACACTCACAACCACACCCACAAATACACCCCAGTCATCCCATAACACGCATCCCATTCATACCCCCACACGCACTCACACAAACCCCCACTCACACATATCCACCCCTATTGTTTTGACAACAGTGTTGCCATTTCCGCTGTTGTTTTGCCAGAATGGACAAAGCGATGCTGGACTTCGCCTGATAAATAAACTTTTATTTCCAGATTAATTGTTATCTAGTTTTTCTGAATATTCCTAATTATTTATAGGCCTTCGATATAGATTTTTTTTTTAATTTACGGCATGAACTCGTGTAGACCTCTACTGTATCTTTATTTAAATATTTGGAGTTCACATGGCTTTGTTAGTTAACAAACCAAGTTGTAAATGGGTACCTGGCTATGCTCTTGAGTTAGGGAAGGCAGTGGCAGCGAGGAAGGGAACTGGTCACCACAGCTCATAAAACAGGATCTAATATGGTGAAATCTTTAACACTTTACTCCCCTACGGCCGTTTCTGCTATGTGACTACTTGTACACTCTTAACATACTTTGTGGCGACTTTTCAGTGGCCAGTTAGTGGAAAACGCGTTATGTTTTTTTTTTGTCAAGCAACACTGTAAAATCAATCTACATATTTTTCTATTATTTTCTATACTGATTTCCCCCGATGAGATGTATGCAACCTTTCTGTTCAACCTATCTCCTTTTGTCATAATACAGCCTCCCCTCTACACACAGCACACATCCAGGGATGAATAGAGTATTTGTTATCTCTAATTCTTGTCCCATCTGTTCTAAATGTGAACCACATGGTTACAGCGTACTCACGACATTTAGTTCAATAATACGCTATATGCAGAAAATGTTAATGTTACCAGTATGATAAATGATGACATTATAAAACTTGTAGTAACTTTATCCTGCTTTAAGCATATAGAGAGACAGAAAATGTAGTGGTATGGCCATGGCATGAGAATGGAGCCCGATAAATTACCAATACGCGCCTACAACAGCAGACGATCTGGTTTCAGGGCACGAAAAATGACCAAGAGGCAGATGGATAGACAACATCACAGACAACCTACAACAACACGGGCTGACAGCAACCAAGGCGACGACGCACTTGGCTAGACAGCGCAAACGTCAGCTCCCCACGACGCTTCATGGCAATAGTGGAAGGGAAAGGTCAATTGAGCAAGCAATAAGCTGTATTCTTTAACTTATTATTGTTATTTCTTCTGTGACCGCTGGGGTCTCAGAATGGTAGTCGACGCTACCACGTGATCATGTAGTGGGTTCGATCACTGTGCTTCGTAAATTTATTGGCTTGACTCTTCAGTAATCTACTTTCACACTGCACAACATAAGCTGTTGACTCAATTGGTTTTCTGTTCAGCATTTATTTAGGCGCTCCCTGCATCGTCAATACATAATAAATTTCACACGTCGTAGCAACAAAACAGAAATGGGCAGTTCTCAAACAAGGTTGCAGTAAAAAAAGTTCATTCTCACTCCTTCTGTATTTACTCTACTTTCAGGCTTCTCAATTAGTTTACAGATACTCTCCACTGCCTTGTCTACTTTAGTTTCTCACGCATCTCACTGTTTAAGTCTTTTTCATACTCTATTTAGAAGTGTCATCTGATCTTGCTTGAAATTATCATTTTAGGATGACAGGACATCTCCGGGGCTCTTAGTTTAGTCTCGAGACTGTATATTCACACTGACTTGCGTTAGATGACCTAATGTTCATATCTCAAGATACACATTCCTGACAAAATGAATGAATCTTCCAACTGCTCTAGAAATACACTGACGAACTTCATATTCCTTCTAACATCACTCACGTTCTCCATCTAGTGTCAGCTTGGGACCACTGTTACTACAGGGCGCTCTCGACATAAGCACAATTCCCAGCTATATCACACTCAAGAAATCTCCACCTGAGATTCTTGTGGTCTTTACCCTACGAAGACCTAAAGTGAACTGCTCACCACGCACTCTGACCTTTCACTCTCTCCTACTGTCTCCCCCCTGTGATTCGTGCAACTCGTGGCGCGCTCTCGTGAACATAATTCATCAAGAACTCATGTATTATTTTGTACTCTTATAACCTGACAGCTAACAAAAAGGGGAGCTACTGTTTAAATTACTCATCTACGTTTTTGCTTCCCTTTAACCACTTTTTTTTATAACCCATGCTCTACCGCGGCTACAACTGCACCGTTAGAATTCTTTTCCTTGTGATTGCATGTTAAAAAAAAAAAAGTTCAGTCTTCCAATATACAGATTATAATGATGTGTTTATAAAAAGAATATATAAAATACCATACAGAGAAAAGACATATATACGTATATAATACTAATAGAATGTTCTATAATGAAAGAATGAAGGAAAACCACGAAATAATGTGTACAATGAGAGTAAAGATTGTTAAACGAAGTAAAGAAAGACCAGCTGATAAAGAAAAAAATGAAGCAGGAAAGATTACGCTCCAGGGAAAGTTTCTCAACTAGGACCGCTAAAGAAGACACGATGGCATCCCTTTATCCAATCCACCGGATCTTTCATTTTTCATTTCCCACGTTTTCCATCAAAATCCCCTGAGCCGAAATCCACTTCTAGGGCCCCACTTCAGATTCCCGCGCTGGCAAACAATCTAAACATTGCATTAGCAACAAGAGGGGAATTATGGTCATTCTTCACGCCACCCAAACTGCGTCACCCAGGACACATTCAGACCCTGTACGGCCACCATTACGAGTATTCAAAGATTATCATTTCACTTGAGACGATGTTCTTCTCTAGTCAAAACCTAAACACCAATTATTAAATAGTAACTCTTCGTCTTAAAGATGAAAGACTATCACGATGAGAACCATAATCATCATCATCAGTTGCCATCTCCACAACGAAGGTTGGCTGTAATGGATCTCCAACGTCTTCTGTCTCTTGTCTTGGTGGTACACTCTGATAGACTCTTTCCCGTCCATCTCTAGATGTTATCTTCCCACTTATAGCGCTGTCTTCCCCTTGCACGTTTGCCTTCAACTCTCCCTTCTGTTATGGTCTTCTGCAAGGTGTTATGCCTTTTTATGTGGCCAAAGTATTTTAGCTGCCGAACTTTGACCTCTCTCATTAGTTCTCTTTTCATACCTAGATTTTCTAGGACCTCCTTATTTGTTTTCATCTCTTTCCATGAGATACGCCCCATTCTTCTATATATCCACATTTCAAGAGCCTCAATTCTTTCTTCCAAATGCTTATTCATCGTCCATGTTTCTGCACCATACAGAAATGCAGAATATATATAACACTTTATGATTCTCAGTTTTAATTTATGAGATAACTGTTTGGATGTCAGTATATGTTTCATGTTGTTGAATGTAGCTTTGGCCATTCCTATTCTCTTCTTCATTTCTGTTTCACATCTGCCATCTTCTGTTATTATATGACCAAGATATACGTAGCTCTTGACTTGTTCCAGGATTTTCCCATTTACGCTTATCTTTAATGTGGGTTTATCGTCTGTTTTGCTAATTATCATAGTTTTAGTTTTCTCAATATTAATGTCGAGTCCATATTCATGACTTATACTGTTCACTTGCTTCACTAGTTCTTGTAACTCCTGTTCGCTTTCAGCTAACAACACGGTATCATCTGCATATCTAAGGTTGTTTATTGATCTTCCACTGATGTTCAGTCCTGGTATTTCCTGTATCTGTTTGAAAATTTTTTCGGTGTATAAATTAAATAGGCAGGGGGACAGCACACAACCTTGTCTGACACCTCTTTTTATGTCTATGTATGGTGAATGTAACTGTCTTTTCTTGTTGAGGTGATCACTGGCCCAAGACAGTTTACATGTTGTTAGATGTGTAGTGCGAGCGTATGATGAGTTGAGTGTGGGTGCGAATGAAGACGCGAATGTGTTTAGGCTCGTATAGATGTAGATCCTGCAACCCATACTCTCACATGCAGTAATCAAGGATGCTTTGACACTGCAGGCATGTTTCAAGACATTTATTGACGGGAACACACATAATATCAACAGGAACAGTCAGTGTAACAAGGTCATGCTGACCTGACATCGATAGGTATACATTTGGCATTCAAAAAGGTAAACATCAGAATAGACGTGCATGGTCAATAGCAAAGTTCTTCAATAATGACAGTTCGTAGCGTCGCCCTTGGCGTCTCTGACTAAACGCGTCAGATGCCTTAGTTACCTTGACACACAGGTGCAACTTGGCACTCCCTGCCAATTGCACATATCAGGCTGTAGTATAATAGCCGGAAGCACAGGCCTCGTCCTAACGTCGGCCGTGTACTTCTGTTAAATAGGTTATCACCAACCCTGCAGTAATACTTATTGTAGATAGAAGTTCCGCCAATCTGCGGCTCCCACAATATATCTTCGTCACTGGATTTCTGGACAATATAAGACTAACAGTCTTGGATGGCTACCTCGAGCACAAATATATAAGTTCTGAAATGGCGGATCCGTGAACTGCTGTTCACCCTAGCTAATCCTTTACATGTTCTGCCACCGAAAAGCGTAATAATGCATAAAGGTCGGTATTACCTGGTAAATGAATCCTCAGAACTACACAAGGAATTCTGTCGTCATCCCGACGCACAGAGATTCACTGGGGAAAACTGCCATAGCAGTTACTTCGAAGATTCTCCCCGAAAAACAATGGACTCTTGGTCCCTTCAGAAAAACAGGACCTCCCGGCTTCCCGGAAGTATATCTCACTCCCGCTTAAAAAACCTTCCCATAGGCCCACGCCGAACTGTCAACCTCTGACCCTAAAGGTCAAACACAATGAATGAATAAACAAGGGAAGACAACCCCTAATCAACCTGACATCGCAGGTAAAGACACAATTATACTTATGATACAAACATAAGCAAATAACTTGACAGATGACTCCGTCGAAAATGACAGCAACATTACTACCACCCCCCTGTAAAAAAAAAAAATGCAATTTTTTTTTTTTTTAATATGTTCATGAGCAAGATAGCACCAGTATCACTTCTGTGCTCATGCAAACAATGAACCTAATATCAGGTACAATAGAAGAGGGTACAAATCATCTCCCAACATAGGAGAAAATATTTCCTTTAAGCCAAACAAACTAAGGGATACCATTCAAGAAACCTAAGTTGCTGGCAATACCAATCATATATCAAACATTACTAAATAATATAAGACAGCTGATAGAATGGTCTGGCGCTCTCTCTTCCAAACCTCTACACCTCACGGTAGAAGGGGAACGACTAAGTAAGTAAGTACTAAATAATATAATCATAGCAATATACAAATGTCAATGCTATTTTAGCAACATATCACTGATGGATGGACAAAATGAAATTTGTTAAATTATCTAAACATCATCCAAATACATTTGTATTACAACATATTATGATATTAAGGACAGACCTAAGTCTGAAAATATATCAGGAAAAACTAGGACACAAGATTTAACTGGAATCATGTGGGCATCTAGACAATATGTCCGCCATCACATTATCCGAACCACGGATAGCTCGCACCGTGAAATGGAAAGGCTGAAGAGCAATAGCATAACGAGTAGATCTCGAGCTCTTCAAATCCTTACTTTGCATAGCCGTAAGAGCTTTTTGGTCGGTTTCCATAAAGAAATGCGCGCCCAGAAGGAACCTTTGTAGCTTAAGAATGGACCAAACCATAGCCAACAATTCACGGTCCAAAACCGAGTAATTCCTTTCTGCCGCATTCAGCTTCCTAGAAATATACATTACAGGATGCAGAGTTCCTGAATATTCCTGCATTAGTGCCGCTCCAATGCCAGTGGAAGAGGCATCACTACGAAGGACAAAAGTCTTATCAATCGTCGGTAGTCTTAAGATAGGATGAGATGAGAACAAATTCTTAACCTGATCCAATGAAGATTGGCATTCTTGGGACCAACGCACCATATTAGGAGAACCTTTTTTCAATAACGTTGAAAGTGGTGCCATAATGGAGGACAGATTCTCAATGAATCTTCCATAGAATTGTATCAATCCCAAGAGACTACGCACTTGCTTTTTTGTCTTCGGAACCGAGATATTTAATATCTTTGAAATGTTTTGGTCCTCTGTCTTCAACAGACCATGACCAACTCGATGACCTAGGAAGGAAATTTCACTAAACCCAACAAAAGCTTTAGAGGGTTTAGCAGTCAAACTATGCTCACGTAGAGTAGATAGCAATTCCTTCAGACCCACATAGTGTTCTTCCCAAGTATCGCTGAAAAGACAGATGTCGTCTAAATATGCAATGACATCTGCACGATCTGATAGAATTCGTCGCATCATGCGCACGAAAGTCGCTGGGGCGTTCATAAGCCCGAAAGGCATAAAATTCCATTGAAACAGACCCCTAGGTGTCGAAAAAGCAGTGAGAGGTTTGGCGTTTTCCGTCAATGGGACTTGCCAATAACCTTTCGACAAGTCTAGTTTAGTAAAGAATTTAGCTTTAGAAAGTCTAATAAGTAGATCATCTAATAACGGCATAGGTTCAGCATCGAACTTCGTAACTTGATTTAATTTGCGATAATCAACGCAAAGACGTATGTTATTGTCTTTCTTTCGAACAATAACTATCGACGAAGAATAAGCTGAAGTGGATGGTTCAATTATTTGTAGTTGAATCATTTCATCCAATTCTTTCTCGACTTGTGCTTGAAAATGAATAGGTATTGGGTATGGTCTTACTCTGATCGGATTACGATCAGTAAGTATGATGTCATGTTCTATGACATCTGTGTGTCCAGGAATGTCGGTAAGGACATCCTGATATGATTGTAACGTAGAGGATACTTGACGTTGTTCCTCAAAAGACAAGTTAGAAGAGACTGTAACGTCTCTCCACGATTCCGTTGAAATAAGTGGAATCGTAGGAAGAGGTAAGTTCACGTCAGAAAAAATAGTTTCCTCATCCTGTATAACGGACAGGGATGAGATGTGACCATGTTGAACTGGAGAGTCGTCCGTCGCCTGGAAAATAGGCTGTAAATAGTCTGGACGTTCTATAAATAAACTCTGTTAACATATTTATATGGAAGGTTTTATGCCTTCCATCCACATCGACAATATAGTCGACATCAGAAATTTTCGAGACTATAGTGTATGGACCCTTCCAAGAAATGAGAAGTCTATTCTCTCTTGAGGGCAGTAAGACATATGCTTTGTCTCCAGGACAAAGTTGACGTAGGCGTCTTTTCTTATTAGCAAATCGCCTAGCTTTTTCTTTCGCAAATTCGGAAGATGAAGTTGCTAACCTGCACGATTCGATAATCTTTTCTCTAAGAGCTATAACATATTCATATGACGATTGTGTATCATCGTCAATATTATCGGAAGTTATCAAATCGTGTAACAAGGACATTGGCCCGCGCGGTTGCGCGCCAAAGACAAGTTCGAAAGGAGAAAACCCTGTATGCTCGTTGGGAACCTCTCTATAGGCAAAGAGGACTGCAGGTAAAACCCTGTCCCAATCTTCAGGATGATCCTCCGTTATCTTGCCAAGTAAGTTCTTTAGTGTCCTGTTAAGACGTTCTACCAATCCATTGGACATTGGATGATAAATACTACTGAGAGACCTTTTAATGTCTAGCGTAGCCATTACCTGAGACATAACGTCCGAAATTAACTGAGTGCCGTGATCCGACAGTATTTCTCCGGGGAATCCCAGACGAGAAAATACGAGCCAAAGAGCATCAGCGATATCGACAGTTGATATGCTCTTCAGAGGAATAGCCTCTGGCCAACGCGTGCACATGTCCACGCAAGTGAGGATAAATTGGTGTCCTCTGGCTGACTTAATTTTGAACGGACCAATGATGTCTATAGCCATTTTCTGAAACGGCCGAATCGGAATATCTGCAGCCTGAATAGGAGCAGCATGTCTCGGACCCCTAGACTTGACCTCTTGACAAATTTTGCAAGATCGGCAATAAATTCGGATGTCTTTATTCACGAATGGCCAAAAGAATGACGCAAGGACTCTAGTTTTAGTTCTGGAAAAACCCATGTGTCCCGCACACTGAGAATCGTGTGCATGCCGAAGAATTAAGGCTCTCATACACTTAGGCACAAGAATTTGCGAGTGCATAGACTTGTCCGAGTGTTGTACCATTCGTACCAATATACCATTCTTCATAGTGATATACGATTTGTGATTCGTATTTTGATTGGGATCCCCTTTCTTTGCAAGAAGGAAGTATTTCTTCAAAGAAGGATCCTCTTCTTGACGTTTAACAAACGAGTCATGGGAAATCACCAAGTGCTCGTCTTGGCTATCAACTTCATTACTATTATCAGATGAAGTTGGGGGATTAAGAGCTTGAGCTCTTGTCACCACTGCATTGACCGTTTGAATGTTTTTTTCTTCCCAACTAGAAATTTGTTGCGGGGTGCATTCCTTAACCCCATGAATACGACCGATTATAAGATCCGCAATAGGATTAGGAAGAAGACATGCATGGACATCTCCTGTGAAGAAAGGAGTGTCAATCCTAATAATAGCAGTAGGATAGCTTTCCATAGTACCACCAAATGTAACACATTTGATTGTTTTTTCCCGTGGCACAGCAAGGATCTATCAGAGACTCCTTAACCCCGACGGTAGTACATCCCGAATCGAAAAGTACTGAGACTAGCCTATCATTTATTAGACCTTTATGTAAGATGAGAGATCCTCTCCCATCATGCGCAACTGTAGCAGGTAGAGCAGGAAGAGGGTGACCACAACTTAGCGTAGATACAGTTGATGAGTCAAACAATGTTAAGCATTGGGGGCATTCAGTTGCTCTCCCAAAATCGAAAGCACAACCAGTGATAGCCCTAGAGTTACCACTATCATTTACTGTATTACAGGCTCCATCAAACTCTTGTTGCGCAGAGTTTGCCTGTTGGTAAGGTCTTTTTTTTGTTAAACCTAGGTCTACCTCGATTATCATTTCCCCTGTAATTATTTCGACTATCATTTCCCCTGTAATTGTTATCATATTGCCTATTGTAATCATCATTCCGGTTTGAATCCCGGTTTCTAAATTCACCATCGTCATAATCTTGACGTCGAGAATGATTACCTCGAAAATTTGAATAGTTATTATTTGGATAGCCTTTACGAAAGTGTCTCAAATTATTACCACTAAAATTACGAGAACTACCATCTTGTCTCCACTGCATAGACGAAGAACCATCATGTGTTGGATTACTCCGCTTCTGAGTGTAATTTTGATTACTTCCCCTATTCCAATTTTGTTGAGCACCCTGAAATTTTTTTCTGAAATTAGGGCCATATGGTGTTGCCGAAGCAGCTGGCAACCCTTCTTTCACTTTAGAATTGCTAACTGTAGCATGGGGATGTGCTGTGGCATACTGACAACAGTATTCCTCCATTTCTTTTAAGTTTTTAGGCTTACGCTCATGAAGGAATGCAAGAAAAGAATCATTAACAGATGACAAAACCTTATCTCGCAATAATAAGTCCATTAGACCTTCATATGTTTTCTCAATCTGAGACAACTCAACCCATCGTGTAAATGTACGACGTATCTTTGTAACAAAATCAGAGAAATCTACTCCATTTTCTGGCAACATTGTCCTAAAACGAAGACGATAGTCTTCTTGTTTTAATTGGTATTTCTTTAGTAATGCTGCCCTGACAACATCATAATTAGTCCTCTCATGTTCGTCTATTGTCATAAGAGTAGTCACTGTGTCACCTGTAAAAAATGGCATCAGTTGTTCAACATATTTTTCCTTTTTTATGTTATGCGTATCGCACAAAAATTGGAATCTATCTAGATAATCTGCTACGTCATCCTTTAAAGGATTGAAATGAGGCAATTTAATCCTACTAACAAACTCCTTTGTCGTACTCGAAGTTGTTTGCTGAGCACCCGTACTCGCCAATTTCAATTTCTCTAACTCCAAAATTGCGAGTTTTTCATCAAGTTCCATCTTCTGTTTTCTTTCCTCATGTTCTATTTTCCTAATTTCAGCCTCAGCAGCAGCTTGAAGTTTTTTTTCCTCTGCAGCAGCTTGAAGTTTTTTTTCCTCTGCAGCAGCTTGAAGTTTTTTTGTCTTCCATTTCCATCTGGAATTTTCTTTCATCAGCTGCAGCTTGAGCTTTCCTCTCCTCAGCAGCAGCTTGAGCTTTTCTCTCCTCAGCCTCTCTTTGATACCTTCTTTCTTCAAGTTCTAATCTTCTATTCTCAGCTTCTAGCTTCTTTAGTTCAGCTTCTGCTTTCAATTTAATTTCCTCTTTTTGTTTCTTTTCTTCTGACTTTAATGCAATGGCGAATTGAGCAGATGAATATTCTTCCAATTCTTTACCAGACTTACCAAGGGTCAACCCTTGCTGGATGAAGAAATCCAATGTAGACATTCTGTCTAATGAGATCAGAAACCTGAAAAAAAAATAAATAAATTACCTTATCCCACTTCAATGGGAGACAAGTCTGAAATGCTAGACTTGTATACTCACTTCACTTTATTTTACTGTCTCAATCTTTGTAGATAACAAGTCTTTTATCAAAGAACTTGTATAAATATCTTATATAATATTATTTAACAAACTCTATATGAAGAGTCTACCTTATCAATAATATCAAAACATGACCAAGTATGTGTATGTAGACTGTGCATGACAGTAATGTAGTACAACCAAAAAAAAAAAATACAAAGACAAAAATACAAAACAATACAAATGGCAACACTGTTTTAACCAAAAATGTGTAGAGAAATACACAAGAAAGGAGAGACCTACAGAATACAAACAAAACAAATCGACAATCAAAACTGAAAAACAGACAAAATATTACAAAAACAACGTTAAGTACAATTACATCACAGCTAACATCAATAGCGACCAATTGTCACTAGCAAATTTCCAAATTAAGAAAATTTGCACCTACAGACCGCTTACAGTAAGCCTCGATCAAGTGGCATATTTACCGTAAGACCCACCAACCGAAAAACCCGCAGAAAAATACACAAAACAGTAGAAGTGACATAAACATATAGCAATCAATTTCAATGTGTTGCAGAACAAGTTCAGTCACAGCTGAAACTAAAATAAATTTCTTGCTCCTTGCGAACACAGAAACGAAATGTCAAACGCGCACTGAACGTCAAATCCACTGTAACATAAAGTGGTATTCACGAACCAAAGTTACTATGACCTTCTCAAATTAGGGCTTGCACATTGAATGTTTACAATTTCACGTACTGTTTACAGACACTTGACCTCCAACAATGTAGCTTGAATACTCTGACCTAGAAAAGTCTGTTGTTGAATGAAACGTGTAACAACCCGCAGTACTGTTTACAATAGGAACCCGCCTTCTATGCAGTTATGGTCCACGTAGCAAATGCCTAGTAGTTCACTTCAGTACTTGTCTTGTTATGCTTTATGTAGCATTATAATATAAATGCTCGTACTGTTTATTTGTGTCAACCGTTGATGACCTATATCTGTCCTGTTGTAGCCAAAACTTGCAAATGTAGAATTAGCACTGTGTGTTACGGCTGTCCCGTGTGTAGCTTAGACCCACAGATCAGAAGTGTAATGTGTACTTGTCCTTCTTGTAACTTTCTCGACAAAACTGGAGACATCATACATGTAACAGCCAACCAGGAATGTAAATTTCTGGATCCATAAATGTCAACAATAATGTCAAATGCTCGCTCTGTTCTTTTTAAACCCACAGATCTGGTCCATCAGAAATGTAAGTTTCTAGGCCACATTGGCGACAAGAAATGTATCATAAGAGCCCACGTAACTGGTCCACCAGAAATGTAACTGTCTTTTTTTTCTTGTTGAGGTGATCACTGGCCCAAGACAGTTTACATGTTGTTAGATGTGTAGTGCGAGCGTATGATGAGTTGAGTGTGGGTGCGAATGAAGACGCGAATGTGTTTAGGCTCGTATAGATGTAGATCCTGCAACCCATACTCTCACATGCAGTAATCAAGGATGCTTTGACACTGCAGGCATGTTTCAAGACATTTATTGACGGGAACACACATAATATCAACAGGAACAGTCAGTGTAACAAGGTCATGCTGACCTGACATCGATAGGTATACATTTGGCATTCAAAAAGGTAAACATCAGAATAGACGTGCATGGTCAATAGCAAAGTTCTTCAATAATGACAGTTCGTAGCGTCGCCCTTGGCGTCTCTGACTAAACGCGTCAGATGCCTTAGTTACCTTGACACACAGGTGCAACTTGGCACTCCCTGCCAATTGCACATATCAGGCTGTAGTATAATAGCCGGAAGCACAGGCCTCGTCCTAACGTCGGCCGTGTACTTCTGTTAAATAGGTTATCACCAACCCTGCAGTAATACTTATTGTAGATAGAAGTTCCGCCAATCTGCGGCTCCCACAATATATCTTCGTCACTGGATTTCTGGACAATATAAGACTAACAGTCTTGGATGGCTACCTCGAGCACAAATATATAAGTTCTGAAATGGCGGATCCGTGAACTGCTGTTCACCCTAGGTAATCCTTTACATGTTCTGCCACCGAAAAGCGTAATAATGCATAAAGGTCGGTATTACCTGGTAAATGAATCCTCAGAACTACACAAGGAATTCTGTCGTCATCCCGACGCACAGAGATTCACTGGGGAAAACTGCCATAGCAGTTACTTCGAAGATTCTCCCCGAAAAACAATGGACTCTTGGTCCCTTCAGAAAAACAGGACCTCCCGGCTTCCCGGAAGTATATCTCACTCCCGCTTAAAAAACCTTCCCATAGGCCCACGCCGAACTGTCAACCTCTGACCCTAAAGGTCAAACACAATGAATGAATAAACAAGGGAAGACAACCCCTAATCAACCTGACATCGCAGGTAAAGACACAATTATACTTATGATACAAACATAAGCAAATAACTTGACAGATGACTCCGTCGAAAATGACAGCAACAGTGAATAATTCCTTCCCGATCTTACTGTGGCAGTTTGCTCCCAATAAAGGTTACTGAGTATTCTTATATCTTTTCCATCAATACCTATGTCTTTGAGGCATTCAATTATTTTCTCACGATGGATTCTGTCAAAAGCCTTCTTATAGTCAATGAAGCACAATGGATGGCAATAATGTGGTGAAGTGGGATGTTATAAATATTATAGGGGACTTAGTGTACTGACTGAGATCAGCTGTGAAGGTATCTATATCTAATAAGAGTAGTGTATTATAGATAACCTTACTTGCTGCCACATATGTATACCTCAGTCAGAATTATTCTGGAATAGTGTGATGACTACGTTATATGTCTAGGGTATGTGTATGATGAAGTGTAAGTCATAACAACAACAGACAGATAAACAATTTAATTTATTCCACCACACTTGACAACACTGTGACACTCACATACATAAAACACTCTACGAGGATATCTTAAAAGGAGTCACTGATAACTTTTCAAATAACAATATGTATTCAGTGCTGTCATGAATGTATATGTGTCCTGATTCAAATACAAAGGGAACCAGGAATCACAATCAATTTTAATTACAAGTTATATGTACAGAATTTATCAATATGAATCTTGTAGTGACATATATTATTAATAGTATCCTATGTGTGTCAGTTGTGTAGTAGTAATCTGAGGTAATACTGGTTTTGTTTTGTTCAAGCTCTGTTGGTATTTGTCATCATGACTTCAATAGTTTGTCTTTGTTGGAACTAGTATTGGAGATGTTCTCAGTTCCTGGCATTAAAACAATTAAATTCCCCTCTTAATTTTAATTTTACAGTGTCATTTTAAGATGGGGGTACATAATGTTGAGCTCCATGGCCACACTCTCTTATCTTTCGTGATGACTGCAGTAAAAGACTCCTCTGCTCGATTACTTTAATGAGTCTGGAGCCACCCCACTGGTTGCTATATGGACCAAGGAGTATGCTGTCCACCTCTGGCTTCAGCAAAGCTCTGACCAGGTGCTGCTCAATAACTTTAAGACCACGGTCCCTGAAACAAGAAGGTTGTACCTTCTACGTCAGAACTAATTTATACTCTAGTTCTACACTGAGCACAATACGTCACAAACATTGAGTTCAGAGCGTTAGGCCAACTGTCAGCTTCATCTGAAATACTTTATACCAGTATTTCCCTCCCTAATGGTTACCACGCCTCTGCAATTCCAGCATTATTTCTGTCTAGTCACTAATCTAGGTGTCAGTGTACTGTTTGGCCATTCCATGCAGTTTTACTTTCCTCCGACACCTTCTGTTCAGGCTGGAGCTCTATAGGCTTTATATCATGTTCGCTACTGAACTACACATATATACAGGCATAAATTAACAATTTACATTCAATTTTCATTAAAAGATATTGAATATTTCAAGCTTACCACAATTCATAGAAATAATAAACAGTTTCGTTGACTGGCAATGAATATAGCACAACTCCGATCTGCCGATGTCCCAGGCTTTATTTTATAAAAAATATACACTGGTGCTCAACGCACTGCTTCTTAGTAGGTTTATTACAAGATGTGGCAATGAACAGACGCTCTGAATTGAGTATATTCGCAGCTCTAACAAATGAAACCATGTCTACACATCTTTTCAAAAAAAATACTCCTTTTCACGTTTCCCCTGACAACACAAGATAGTATTTATAGCCTGACCAATCGTGTTTAGTCTTACATTTGTGGCGCTCCAATCAAATAGGAGTTAACATGGTAGGCTATTTCTGTAACGTAATGTTTTTTCAACACGTTATAAAAAATTTTTATGAGCAGAAATGATTTCATGCTGTCAGGCACCCCCACTATTTTATTTTGGTTATAATTTATTAATTCCTGGACTATTTGCGTAACACTTAACATATTCTGTGTCAGCAAGCCCTAAGGAATCCAAATATCTCAATCTAAGGGAGCTAGGTGGCTGCGTTCAAAATGTGCATTTTCTACTGTAGTGAAATTGACAGAGATACAACGGTAAAATACCTCCAAAGATAACATGTAAGGATAAAAACATAATGCGTAGGCTGCTGATAGTACATGATCGCCCAGACCGCGGGTCATCACCCTCCATAAAAATTGACTTGCTAGACAGGAGGGGAACGGCGGATAAAAAGGAAAAAAATATGACTGGAAAGATTGCGTGAGACTAGAAAGGCTAAGGAGACGCAATTGGGTGGGAAACGGAGAAAAGTCACGTTTCCCAAGTTGACATAAAGCAAGGAACTCGACAGAAGGGACCTTGGATATGTTACGCCACAGTCATTTATTGGTCGCTTTTGCGATACCAAGCCTTTGATTTGAATTCAGCGGCAGAACGCGGATGTTTGGAATATTACAAAAATTAAAAAGTAACTTTTTCGTAATATTAATGTTAGGAATATAAAAATTAGCTGGCCGGATGGCCCATTCTGAGCAGTGAACTAATATGTTCTTAATTTTACAGACGGATAGATAATATTGAAGATAATGACAAAAGACAGTGTTGTTCACATCAACGACAGACTGTATGGAATAAAAAGTGTCGCTATTTGCACACAAAAAACACGACCTCGAGACGCAGGTGTTCAAATCTACTTAGTAGGGAAGCGAAGGGACATTGGTGGGAGCTGTGTCTAAATATAACTTTTAACGACAAAATTTTGGAGGGGAGAGAAAGGTTGGTTCAAAAATCAAGTACGTTTTGAAAAAAAAAAGTAGAGACGGACAGACTAACAGATAAACATCCATACTTGACTGAAGCATGACTGAAATGACTTTAGGGTAGGAAATTTGAATTTGAAATAAACCTAGGCAGTGATTGGCCACAGACAATCATTTTATCGGGCTCAGACGCGCAAGTGGGGCCATTCCTCAATAGTTGTTCGATGATAGACACAGTATTTTAAAGTGTGGTGATTTCCAAATGAAAGAAAGTGAAATAAGTTCAGGGACGCCATACTATAGCCAGCAGCTCAGCTGAGTTTTGCTAGCATTTCTGTGTTCTTTATTCATAATCTGAGCTGTGAGTTTCAGTTGTCAACAAGGCGGTGTCCATTCAGTTGGTGATTTACTCGAGTGTATCTGTGCAGTACGTTGTGACAGAGACCACTATTATTGCCCGCCAGCACGGAGAGGTGGGACCACCAGATTTCAGCACCAGAGCTACATATGCAAGTTGAGTGAGCCTCTGGTCTGCTGGAAGTTCACCAACGCCTTTTAGTTACTAATACCCCATAAAATTCCTGTAATTTACTGGACACTGTGTAGTCAATATAGACAGGTGTGATGAGGCCACCCCAACAGCACAAGCATTAACTATCCTCCCAAGTAGATGACTACTAGAACATTTTAATAAAACTAACTAGTCTAGTACTTATATATGTACACTCTTGCATTTATTATGTAACATTCCATGCATTTCTTTCATAATTTTTAAATCCTTTTTTTTTTAAAAAAGTTCTGGTCAACATAAAACTTGATCCAGAACAAATAAATGTAATATAATTCTATCAAAAATTTTACACTCTTGAGTTAGTTCAGTGTATTATAATATTTGTTAAATATTATTAGTCTGCTTAAATATCTGTGGGTGTATCTATAACTATCACACCACATTACATATCATTACCCTAGACATTTTACATAGCTGCATTCATTAAGAAAAAAAAATTGAGTGTGAGGTCGTAGTGGTAGCAAGAAAGGCCTTCTGACAATTCACAACTACATTTTATCTCAGGAGCCTTCACAGCTGGCCTCATACATTACATTTAGTAATATCACCATCATACAATACCATCAAACCCACTACATCTACCACCTCCTGTACACTTCCATCCCCATGTGGTGTCTGGGTACTGTCATGTTTTCAAACGTAAACCCATCTAATGTCATCTTTCCTAATAAGCGTTTTCCAGGTTTTTTAAAACCTAACTCTGGGAAGGTTAGTGTTTTTATCACTGTCCGTCTGAAAAAAAGTTAGTGCATGTGGCCTTACACGCGTGATGGCAGCAATTGTGTATCGCGCGACGCGTGTTTAGTATTGCATGCTTCCTGCCTTCATTCGCCCCTCTCTCTCTCCTGCTTTATCTGTCTTTTAGTTACGCCGTGTATGGAATGAATGAAATATTAAATCTAGGTCATTGATCAGCTTGCGTATCTCAAGGTCAGTACACGTTTCATTGAAGAAAGCGGGTAATAATACAGTAGGCTTTTACTATCAACGTGAAAGCGTTACAATTTGCAGACGAAGCAGAAAACAAGGGGATTTCGAGTACAGTCATTGTGACAGCACTGTTTCTTTTACCATTTCTCTTTCCTTTTATTAAATTTATTTGTTAGGCTTTACATTTACCTTTTAATTTATATATGTGGATTAGAATATTTCATGACATCTCCCCTCTTAAAACAGACATTATATGTCAGTCCTTTATTCCATATACACATAGAGAAATTTATTATTATTTCTGGGGTGTACGGTGATTCTCATCACACGGATGGCGGCTTAAAAAATCCGCTCCCAAATTTGTTTTTCCAGATATATACTCAATGCTAAAATTATATGGAGCCAAAAGTAAGGACCATCGGAGTAACCTAGAATTCTCATGCCTAGCCTGTGCTAGAAACGATAAAGGTTTGTGATCCGTTTGCAACTTAAATGCCTTCCCATACAGATAAATATTGAATTTCTTTATTGCCCATATTACTGCAAGACATTCTTTTTCGCTAGTTGAGTAGTTGATTTCAGCTTTATTCAACTTTCTGCTAGCATATGCCACTGGGCTTAATTCCCCATCCAATGCATCTGATTTCTGTAGTAGAGTTGCACCTAACCCAATATTACTGGCATCCGTCCTTACTATGAATTCTTGACTTAAGTCAGGTAATTTCAAAATAGGTTTACTTGTGAGCTTTTCCTTCAATTCTTGGTAAGCCATTTCACATTGTGGTGTCCATGTAATGCGATCTGGATGTCCTTTACGTGTCAAATCAGTTAACGGTGCACATATGGAATTAAAGTTTTTGATATACTTCTGGTAGAAACCACATAATGATACAAATGATCTCACGTCCTTCTTGGTTTGTGGTCTCGGGGCTTTCTGTAGTTTCTCTAAATTCTTTGGGTCAGGGGTCATGTTTCCCTGATAAACTGTGTGTCCCAAAAATTCCAATTCTTTACATCCAACGCAACATTTGGTTGGTCGGGCTGTTAAATTTGCTTCCCTAAGTCGATTAAACAGCATGTTCAGAGAGTCAATGTGTTCCTCAAATGTTTCTGTTGCTATAAGGATATCATCCATAAAATTTGTTATATATGGATTATTCAGAGGGTCCAATAATTTTCTCATCATTCTAGAGAAGACACTAGGCGCATTCTTCAATCCAAATGGCAATCTATTAAACTCATAGTGTCCTTCTGAGGTACTAAAAGCTAGGTATGGTCTAACCTCAGGCTTTACTGGAATCTGATAATATCCTTTACTCAGATCCACTTTTGAGAAATATTTAGCTTTATTTAGTCTGGCAAACAGCTGATTTGTATCCGGCAATGGATCCACCTGTCCTTCTGTAATAGCATTCAGTCTCCTGTAATCTATACAGAGTCTATGTTCTCCAGAGGGCTTCCTTAAGAGTACAACACCGGAACTATACGAAGATTCACTGTGCGAAATAATTCCTTCCTTCAACAGATAGTCTATCTCTTCCTTCAAAGCTTTCTCCTTAGCAAACGGAATCGAATATGGTTTCATACAGACAGGTGTGGGGTCTATCAGTTTCATATCATATTCCAATAGGTTTGTATGCCCTGGTCGGTCTGTTAACACCTCTGCATGATTATTTAGAACCTGTTGCACTCTCTCTTTCTGAGTTTTCGTTAAATGTGTACTGATTTTCACCTGTGCTGCTGTCTCACAGGGGTGTAATGGATATTCAAATGATGAAAGTGGTTCCTTTTTCATCTCCATGGCGATGGACAAGGTCAACAAGTGTGTCTCTTCCTGATGTTCTCTTTCCAAATATTTCTTCAGGAGATTCACATGATAGATTTTTTCTTTCCCCTTCTTATCTATCTTATAATTTGTTCTAGACACCTTCTCTAGAACTGTATATGGACCTTGCCATCCAATCTGTAACTTATTCTGACTCCCGGGGAGAAGAAGCAGTACCTTCTCTCCCACAGCCAAATCTCTGTCTTTCGCCTTCCTGTTATAATAGGCAGCATGTTTCTTCCTGGCTTGTTTCAAATTTTCATTGGCAAGTTTCCAGCCAGTTTTTTAAACGAGTGGTCAGCTCATTCACATATTGGTATGAAGATGTAATGTTTTCCTCTGCCTTTTCATCAGTCCACGTTCTTAACAAAGCTTCGAGTGGACCTTTTATTGGCCTTCCAAACAATAATGTTGCCGGGGCCATACCGGTTGAACTATGGGGTACCTCCCGATAAGCAAAGAGGGCGGCGTGCAGGTACTGGTCCCATGTATCTGGTTTTTCGTGTGCCAACTTTCTCAGGATCGACATCAACGTGCCGTTAAATCTTTCCACTTGGCCGTTCCCTTGGGGATGGTACACACTACAATGGAAGTGTTTGGCCTGGAAGATCCAAAACTTCTTCAGTTAGTTTCCCCTTGAACTGAGAGCCATTATCAGTCAAGATTTGATTGGGAAAGCCTAACCTTGTGAAAATTGTGAGCAATGCCTCTGCCACATGTTTTTAGAATCAATCGATGACAGGGCTACTGCCTCTCCCCACATAGAACAAGTGTCCACCAGAGTCAGAATGTAGCTGTTCCTTCTCTTGGTTCGGGTGAGAGGTCCCACAAGATCCACGGCAACTCTCTCAAAGGGTGTTCCCACTATGGGCATTTCCCCCAGAGTTGCTGGTGCAGTCCAATGTTTAGGTGCTACTCGTTGGCACTCTGGACAGGATTTTACATATCGTTTGATATCTTCAGTTATTCCTGGCCAGAAATAGTGACAAGCTATTCGCTGTCCTGTTGCGCTGATTCCCATATGACCACTGAAGGGAATCGCATGCCCTAGTTCCAACACTTTAGTCCTATATGAAGTGGGAAGGACCAGCTGTCCGTGACCATTGGATTCAGATCCAGCCTTCCTATATATCAGTTTGTTCTTCATATAAAACTCTCCCTTGCCTGGAGGTGTATGAGATTTGGGCAACTTCTTGAAACATGGCTTGAGTGTTTTGTCCTCAGCCTGTGCCTTCCTCATCTCATCTGGATGAGTATTTATTGGATTATCCTCCTCCTTTTTAGACTGTGATCTGGTCTGCACTGTTGCCAATATCACAGGTCTCTTGGGATTCCCCAAGAAGACATATCTACACCCCAATATCAGAGGGTAGATTGGCTCATTTATCACTGCTGCTTTTATGATTCCTTCCACATATCGCGTTTTAACTTTTATTCGGGCGACGGGAAGTGTCATGGTAGCTACATCCTTGGTTGCAGTTTGAATCTCCACTGTTTCTGTGGTGTATTGATCGGCCTGCACCAGGTGAGAACTCACAACGGAATCGTAATCTAAACCGGTATCAAATAAACACCTTATAGTGACACCATTACAGATGACATCTTAACACACTGGGGGGTGGTATGGTTCCTGTAGTTCTTCAGGTTTGACCTTCTTTTCCTTTTTCCCCGATGTCATAGCAGCAAAATGAGGAGGTTTCCTTCTACAATGGTCAGTGTCATGATTGTTCATCTTACAATTTTTACACCACCTTTTTCCTTTTTTGAAAGATTTTCTTTCATCATATTTCCTTTCATCGAATTGTGGGAATTTATTTTTATTTTCATACCGTGGCCTATCAAATTGGTGCTTACCTTTATTTTGATCCTTAGGATCAAATTTATTAAAGTTCTGGGGTGCCCTAAAGTTATCCACTTGTTTCTTTTTATTACCTGTTACCTCTGCTTGAGCTGCTTGATACCTTTCAGCAACATTTAGCAACTCACCCAGCCTCTCTGCACCTTGTTCCATGAGAAACTTTCTCAGGTCTGGAGCCATGGACTCTCTTAATTGCTCTATAAGGACCATTTCCTTAAGATCTTGGGTTTTCCCCAGAGAAGTCCATTCCTCCAAGTATGTCTCTATTCGTGCAGAGAACTGGTGATAGGTTTCACCTGACAGTAGTTTAGCATTCCTAAATTTTTTCCTATAAAATTCTGCATTCTTTTCATATCTTAACAAAAGAGCCTGCTTTAGCATGTCATACTTTTCCTGATCACCTCTGCTCATTTTTGCAAAAACTTCATAAGCTGCCCCACGAAGTCCCTGAGATAACTTTAAGCTCCACCTTTCTCTCCTCTGTGCCTAGTCCACTAAAAAACCCATATGTGGTAGCTAATTTAGCGTTTCTAACCTAATTTTAATATACCTATTTAGATAGCTCTCTATATCATCGTCTTTCTCAACAAAATGATCTAAATGAAAATTCATAGCTGAGGTTGAGGCTCCTTGGCTAGCAGTGGCATCAGAGGCAAAGGGACTGGCACCATTTTCAGGAGCATGGCCTTGAAACTCAAACTCCTTTAGTCTTAACTCATGTTCCCTTTGTAATCTCTTCTCCTCCTTTTCTGCTGCTTCCCTTTCTGCAGCTAATTCTTCCTCTTCTCTTTCTTTCTGCAGCTAATCTCTTCTCTTCTCTTTTTCTGCAGCTTTTCTTTCTCTTTCTAATCCTTTCCTTTGGCTTCCTCTTCTCTCTCTTCTTCTCTTTCCTGCAAGATTTCTTCTCTTTCTTTCTCACTTTTTTCCTCTTGTACCTCTAGCTTTCTTTTCGGCTTTTCCTGCACTTTCTTTCCTCACTCTTAACATTCTTTCTGCTCTTCAGCCCTTAGCTTTTTCTTTCCTGCAAAACCTAGTAGCTTTCCCCGTCAAGCAGCCTTTCCAATTCGCAATCTGCAGCATCTCTTCTTTTTGTTTCTATTTCAGCCTCTATATCCATTAGTCAATTAAAGTAATTTTATCACAATTTCCCTTTTTTCCATTCCTTTCTTCTTCCGGCCTATTCAGCGCCTCTAACTTTCCCTATCGTTTTTTTCGGCCCAATCAGGCAACCTTAGGCTGTTGAATCTTTCTTTTTTCCCGTCCAATAATATTTCAGTCACAATTCAGTGGCAATAAGAAAAATCATAATTTGCCCGTCCATAGCAGCCTAACTCTTTTCGCAGTCCCTGTACAGCCCAGCCGATCGAAATTATATTTTGCTCCAGGTCCGGGGATTGTCTATACAGTTAAATGTATAAAAATATCTTAAAACTAAACAATTTTATCTAAGATGTATGAAACTATATTAACTAAAACCTCAATGGACAACAAACACAGGCACTGTGGAGCTCAAAACCTTATTTGCCTTATTTTAATTCACCCTAAGGATACCTTTTGCAATCCTTTAAATTCCCCAAGTGAGCGGGAGTTTTACTTCCTTTAAACCCTGAAGTTTTGGGAATTCCCCCAATATTTTTAATAAATAGGGAAAGATTTCACAAAATCCCGACGAGGCGAGACAGTAGCCCCCAAAATATGGTGGTGAAGTGGGAATTGTTATAAATATATTTAGGTATAGGGGACTTAAGTGTACTGACTGGAGATCAGCTGTGAAGGTATCTAAAACTATTTGTCTAATAAGAGTAGTGTATTATAGATAACCTTACTTGCTACCACATATCTATATATCTCAGTCAGAATTATTCTGGAATTGTGTGATGACTACGTTATATGTCTAGGGTATGTGTATGATGAAGTGTAAGTCATAACAACAACAGACAGATAAACAATTTAATTTATTCCACCACACTTGACAACACTGTGACACTCACATACATATAAACACTCTAAGAGGATAATTTACTCTTAAAGGAGTCACTCGAGACTGATAACTTTTCAAATAACAATATGTATTCAGTGCTGTCATGAATGTATATGTGTCCTGATTCAAATACAAAGGGAACCAGGAATCACAATCAATTTTAATTACAAGTTATATGTACAGAATTTATTAATATGAATCTTGTAGTGACATATTTTATTAATATTATCCTATGTGTGTCAGTTGTGTAGTAATAATATGAGGTAATACTGGTTTTGTTTTGTTCAAGCTCTGTTGGTATTTGTCATCATGACTTCAATAGTAGTTGCAAACGTTTTTAAAAAATGGAACTAGTATTGGAGATTGTTTTCTCAGTTTCCTGATATTAAACAAATAAAATTAAATTCCCCTCTTAAATTTTATTTTATCACATGTCATTTTAAGATGGGGGTACATAATGTTTGAGCTCCAACCATGGCCACACTCTCTTATCTTTCGTGATTGACTGCAGTAAAAAGACTTCCTCCTTTCACTCATGGGGATACTTTTAATGGGTTCTGGAGGCCACCCCCCACTGGCAGTTGCTATAAATGGACCTCAACGGAGTATGCTGGGTTCCGGACTCGTGGCTTCAGCAAAGCTCCCCCCCTGACCAGGTGTCCCTGCTTCAATAACTTCTGGTGAAGGAACCCACGTCCCTGTAAACCCGACGGAAAACTTTAAGAAAGGGGGATCTCTTTAACTCTCTTCCATTAAGCAATAAAATTGTGGTTCAGTAGGGCATTTTGCTCTTTCTGAGATATCTTTGTGATCTTTTCTTAGGGGGGGGGGATCCTCATACTCCTCTTGGGTTCTCCCACACTCTGAAAGTTCCAACATTATGACCTCACTAGGTTTGGAACTGAATTTATAATACTGCGTTGTCAGAACAAGTTTTTTTCGTTACGACTGACATACCGTCCACAAAACATGAGTTTCAGAAGCGTTAGGCCAACTGTCACTTCATCTGAAATAACTTTTTTATAACCAGTATTAATTTGTTTCCCTCCCCCTAATGGTTAATACTGGCACAATTACGCCTCTGCAATTCCAGCATTATTATTTTCTTTTTTCTAGTCTATCAACG